>ML682025.1:554128-669457 GCA_007922195.1 Podocnemis expansa
CCCCTGCAGACACCTGCGGGGTGCAGTGCCCCTCTGCGCTGCACCCTGTGGGTGCTTGCAGTCCCCTCCACCAGTCAGCAGACACCCCTCAGCACCCTGGCCAGGGTGCTGAGGGGGCAGCCCTTCCTCCCAGGGTGCTTAGCACCCTGGGAGGGAGGTCAAATGTTGTTTCGGAACACTTTGTTCTGAAACAACATGTCTGCACAGGGCTGTTTCGAAACCCGTGGTTTCGAAACAACCCTGTTTCGAACCAAACGAGGTTTTAGCCGTTCCAAAAGAACAGCGGCCATTTCAAAACAAGCGGTTTGCTTGTTTCAAAATGGCCATGCGTCGTGTGGCCATGGCAGTTCTTATTTCGAAACAACCTCTGTTGTTTCGAAATAAGAAGTGTGTGTGAACATACCCATTGTGGCCATATTTACACTGGTAGTGGCAAATTCAGTGCTGTCAGATCAATCTTTCTGGATCGACTTAGTGATCAGTTAAGACCCACTAAGTTGATCCCTAGATTGACTTACTAAAACTACCCACTCAAGTGGCATAGCACTGCATCGACAGGCGTTCATTTCCCATCAACACAGCACAGTGAAAATGCCATGCTGAAGGGGAGTTAAGAAGTCAACAGGATTTACAGAAGCTACTTTGTGTAGTTTGTGCAACTCCTGTCTGCTGCCACCAAATTTCGGGACAGTGTACACCTGGCCAAAATGAAGCACCATGTTTTGTTGCATGGTCCAGAAATTGTGGAGTTCAGTTACAAAAGTGGCCTTGCTTTTTAAATAGAGCAGATAATGTAATCCATTTATCCAGCAAAGCAAACAACACCATTCTGCATCTACAACATGTAATTTGTGCATGGAAGTGACTGTACATAAAAGCTGCATGTGCAGATCTACAGAAGTTTGAATATCTGGTTTTGTGTGCTCCAGTGACTGGTAGCCATATGATTCCAATTCTCCATCCTCACAATCTATCAGAGTGGACCACCATATGTTTAACTGTTAGCACAGCATCATGTTTCAAATCTTAAGTCTTACATGCGAATAGACCTTTTGGTGCCCTGCTTGCTAACTGCAAATATTTGTCCACTTTACAGAACCAAAGGAGAAGGACAGAAATGGATTGACAGAGGTGGTGCAAGTTAGTACTGAGGGAAAGGGTAGAGCTCTCTTCAGGATTGAAATAAGAAGGGGAGGTGTTGCAAGTCAATAATGAAATTAATGAAGAAAGTCAAGTGATGTGGGACAAGGAGTGCACTATGTGTTACTAATAGTCAGTTATGGTAAATACAGCAGATAAAATAGCGTGGAAGGTACACCAGGCCTCAAGCAGTTAAGGGAAAGAAGACACTATTTAGATACAGAGTGTTCAGAGGTCTTTTATTCTAGTTTACTTGTGCTTTCTACTTACATTATCCAGTTTTATTAGGTTAGCGATTTAGAATTTATTCCTTGAATTGCATATCATGGCAGTTTTAATTGGCATTTTGTGGCATTTCTAGTCATTTCATGACTTTTGTAAAATCGTACTCTGAATCAATGAAATATCATAAAACACCAAAACTATGCATCAGTCACTTCACAAGCACATGCTCAGCATAACCTTAACTAAACATGACCAGAGCACCTTACATGATGACTTAAAGGATGATTTCACTGGCTATTGAGGCTCTTCTGGTATTACTACTTCCCCTACCCTAAGGGAATGCACAGGTAAGATGTGACCAGCATTATACCCTAATCCTACATAATAAAATTCCATGATCTGTTATGCAGCAATGTGCTATGCTTTTAATGTCCTAGTCCCATTTGCGCTGTGGATTTGGGTGCACTCACCACTAAGGCTGCCTCCTTCTGGCCATCCTGGGGATTAGCTCTAGCCAGGCATTGCACTCTCCTTTGGAGGTACCTCTGGGGGTTCCTTCTTCATGACTTGGATGGTCTGGGGAGCAGTGCTGAGGAGAAGGTGACCAATGCCATATCATGACAGGCTGGTCGCTAGATGGCACTGCAGTGTGCTGTGGTGCCGAAGGTCTTATCTCCTTCCCCACTCTCCTGGAAGAGGACTGTTGTGCTGTCATGACTGTCAGGTCTCTAGCTTCCTCAATCATGTCTAAGACTGAGGAAAAGTAAAGTTCTCCCACATAAACTCTCCCTGTCAGGTGTTTCCTGTGGCACCAGACTTGTGAGGCTGAAGTTGATAGTGCCAGTCTGAGTGGAGATGGTGTCAAGTGTCCCAGCATGAGATACTCCTGGGTATTCACTTTTTCTACAGACCTCACTTGAAGCAAACATCTCTGTATCAAGTTCAAAGGGGCAGCCATGTTAGTCTAGTTCAGCAAAAGAGGCAAGGCGTCTTGTGGCACTTAAAGATGAAACAGCTTTATTTACCACATGAGATTTCATGGGAGAAAATCCCACTTTGTCAGATGCTTTGAAGATGGGTGAATTTACAGAATGAGATGAAAATAAATGCAAGGGAGTGTAAGACATAGGATGAAGTCATACAGTAACAGCAAATCAGAGCAGTTGTTAAGATTCAAACACTGGGAAACAGCACATAGAGGAGGGTGAGGTCAAATCACCTGTTGTAATGGGAGAAGAAGCCACAGTCACAATTTAAACCTAATTTCACACGATCTAATCTGCATATTAATTCTAATTCAGCTGTTTCTCTTTGAAATGTTGATGTCCCATTGACTTTCCTGTGCACAGTCATTAACAAATCGCCCATAGAGTGATTAGAAAGATGGATGTGCTCAGCAACTGGTTGATCACTCTATGGACGATTTGTTAACAACTGTGCTCAGGAAAGTCAATGGGACATCAAGACTTCAAAGAGAAACACCTGAATTAGAATTGATATGCAGACTAGATTGTGTGAAAGCCAGTTTAAATCAAACAAACAAGGAATCCTGTGGCACTTAGAGACTAACAAATTTATTTTTTACATGAGCTTTCATAGGAGAAAGTCCCACTTCGTTGTTTGAAGAAATGGGATTTTTCTCCCATGAAAGCTCATGCAAAAAATGAATTTGTTAGTCTTTAAGTGCCACAGGACTCCTTATTTGTTTGTTTTTACTGAACTAGACTAACACGGTTAACCCTTTGGATCCTGGCAACATGCAAGGCACTGAATAGAGGTTTAAATCATGACTATGGCTTCTTTTCCTATTAGGTGACTGACTTCACCCTCCTCTATGTGATGTTTCCCAGTGTTTGAATCTCAACAACTGCTCTGATTTGCTGTTACTGTATGACTTGATCCTGTGTCTTACTCTACCTTGTATTTATTTTCATCCCATTCTGTAAGTTCCCCCATCTTCAAAGCATCTGACAAAGTGGGATTGTCTTCCACGAAAGCTCATGAAATAAATAAATTAGTCTTTAAGTGCCACAGGGCTCCTTGCTTCTATCCCTGTACCAGTCTTTTTTTTCATGCCTTGCAGTACTGGAGAATGACAATGGTGAGAGGGTTCCTTTGGCACTGTTGTCAGCACCATAGACCTCCTTAGAGAGTCTGTGTGCACTCTGCACCAATATATTTCATTCCAAGTCAAAATGCTGTAAATGGACATGGAGAGCGGCCTCCAAAAGGAGGGGCTTGAGTCTGATGTTTCAAAGCATCTGATGAAGTGGGATTTTCTCCCACGAAAGGTCATGCGAAAAATAAATCTGTTAGTCTTTAAGTGACACACGACTCCTTGTTTTTTTTCTGATGTTTCTGTCTGTCTTCATCCTTGGCTGGAAACCCTTGCAGATCTTCCACCAGTTAGCCTGGTGGATTTTCCCAGGCACTTGAGACAAGACTGATGGGGATCTCTGTTTTGAACAAGCTTGTGGTAGCACCCACACAGTTTGAATTCTTAGGACCAAGAAATGTATCACTACGGGAAGAAAGATGGGGGGTGTGGAGGGGGCATGGACCCAAATGAAATTTAACTACTTTTAACTAACTAACAACTATATACAGGTTTGAGGAAACTATTACTCTAGAGGAAAACCTGCCAACAGAAGAGGCAAGACCCTCCAACAACCATCACAGAAGGTAAGAAGGAACTGAAGATGCAAGGGGTCAATAGAGTCTTATATACATAATGCCACTGAGACACCACTCCAAGGTTGACCTGATGGGCACCGGTATGGGGAAAAAGATTTTTCCAATGACTGTGCATGCTGCGCACACACACCTACCTTGGAATGGACATGAGCAACCACTCCAAGAAGAATCTACAATTTTGTGTAGAAGGGGAAGGAGTGATCTACAGTGAACAACATTCTAATATTACATTTGGAGCTGCAGACCTCTGTTTCTTTTGTCTTCCTGATCATCTGAGGGTCTTTGTATCTTGTCTGCCAAAAGTCCTATTTGCAGCCAGGATTTTCCTCTATGACTGGCCCTGTCTCAGGCCATTAAAAGAACAGATGCTGAAACACTAGATGAGACAATGTCTGCTACTTGGTCTATTGCAGAATTTTATTGAAAGGAAGTCATTCACAGTGCTTTTTGATCCCCTGTTTATCTGAGTGAAGATAAATTTTCTGCCACCAATAGCATTTTGGCTGTCAGCTTTTTGATAAGGTGCAATGACACTGCTGGAAAGAGCTTCCCCCCCCCCTTCTTCCCAGTCATTATCTTTCTTCCTAGTTTTCTTTATTTCTGTCTCTGTTCCCAGACAAATTCACTTAGTTGAGTACAAAGAAACCTTGAAGGCACAATACAAAACCTCAGGGACATTAAATTTCCCCACAGAGGCTATTTCATAAATAAGATCCTCCATGGTGTAAGAGCATTTGTAAGTGGTTGCCTGTTGGGCTAATTCTATGCTGCAAGCTAGAGGTGTAATTTCCCAGCTCATGTACACATACTCATGGTAGTAGATGAGAGACAGTATGAATATAAATAGTAATGTAACTCTGGGGTGGCACTGACAGCAGCAATAAGTGGCAGGGCTTAACTGGGCAAAATACAAACCTCCCTGGAGCTCGTGGGCATTTACTCAGCACAGGTAAGTCTGCTCATGCTGCTCTGCCTAAACCCCTATTTTATACCTGCACTCACTCTCACTGAGCTGTCAAGAGCATGTGTACATGGCCAGGGGAATCACAGTGCTAACTCATTGTGAAGACACAATATTGCTTCAGAATCTTTTTGGAGACAGTGGTGAACAAGCCATCTCAAGCCCTGATTCTGATCTTGTTTATGCTAGTGACTTTATTGGAATTAATCCCTATTTGCATGAAGTTCTCATTTACTAAATGAAACTGAACCCATAGCTACATCTTTTAATGATCTTTCGCCTTCTAACTAACCATTTTTCAGTTCCCTTCATTGCTACCATACAAACACTTTAAAATAGAGCAGTATTCAAATACACACATCCTATACAGGACACACTGGATAAGTAGATTTTTTTTTATTTTATTTTTTTAAATATTCTGGGCTCAGTCTTGAGCTATGCCAAACTCTAATTTGGGCACAGTTCAAGGTAAGGAGAAATAAGATCTTCAGTCTGACTGGAGACTTAAATAGCTTCTTAACACAACATGAAAGGTGAGGCTACAAATGTACAGACATACCCAAGCAGCTTTGATCTAGCTAGAGCAAAGCTAGCTTAAGGAACAGCAGCAGGGAAGCCACAGTAGCACAGGCATCAGTCATACAAGTATTTACACAGGGTCCCAGGCAGGTGTTGCTAGCCCATGCAATCAACTGGGCTGTCACAGGTTCACTGTTGTCGCTATTACTTAAGCTAGTTACACTCTGATTTAAATGTTGGACTCAATGGCTCACTAGAGATGTCTGCCCCAGGTAAAGACTGGTGCTCCATATCCTTGTGCTCACCATTGGTATGACCTTGTCAATGGTGGGGGGAATTGTTGGTGTCCAGCCTACGGTGCTGGCTTTAAGCCCCCCAAGAATTTCCCTGTGCACATAAAATCCTTTAGCTCAGCTGACTGACCACTTTCTATTGTCAGTTCTGGGGCTGAGGAGTTGGTTTATTTCACTAAACCCAGACAAACCATGAAAAAGAATGCTGAAAAGGGTATCTAATTCATTAAGAAACCAACAAGGAGTTGTGTGGCACTTTAAGACTAACAAATTTATTTTATTTATTTATTTATTTATTTATTTATTATCTGTTAGTTTTAAAGTGTCACACAACTTCTTGTTGTTTTTTTTACTGGACTAGACTAACACGGCTATCCGTTTTGAAACTGATTAAGAAACCAGCCTGCTTTCAGGAGAAGGTCTATTATTTGTCCTAAAATGCAAATGATTTCAAACATCATGGACACTGGATTGTATATTGAACAACAACAAAGACTCTTCAAAGGCACAATTCTACCTTTACCACTGACTTTAATGATAGGGATCAAGCACTGGATTCCTGTTTTCAGAGGTTTTGCATTACATGATGTTCAGGAGCTCCTTTCACAAGGCTCCATTTCACAGTTAATAGAAGGTAGTTTTGTCATTAGGCTCACTGGCTTACTAGGGACAGCTTACAGCAGGGCTGATGGTACCTAGCTAATTGAGCTAATTAGCCATGTTCAGCAAGATAATAGATGAGCCCTAACTCTGCTTTGGGGGTATTTACTCAACTTTTAGCTCTAAAGCATGCAAAAGGAAAAATGTCTTCTTTTTTCTTTTATAGAAAAACATACTAAACACTTGTTTAAGGTCTAGTAACATAGACTGAGCCTCTGGAAGCATATTTCCCAACACAGAAGAAGGGTGGTTTTGTGATCAAGGCCCTGGAACTTGAAAGATATGGGTTCAGTTCATGGCTCTTCTGAAGACTCTCTGTATGACCTTGGGAAAGTCACTTAATCTCAGCATGCTTCAGTTTCCCATCTGTTTAATGAGAACAATAATACTTCCCATTAATCTTGACAATTTGGATAGTAATTTCTACAGGCAGGACTGTCTCTCACTAAGAGTTTTTACAAGACCTAACACAACTGGGCCCTGCTTTCAGTTGTGGCCCATGGGAACCACTTTTACAAATAATTAATATAGATCAATCATTTAAAAGTCACCATGGGATATTTTAATAACCAGCATTGCGCACAGTATATTGACTTCACAGCTGCAAACATACAAACCCTGTAGATTCCCACTAAGCACATATATGAAGTATGCTGACAGAATGCAGGCTGTTCAGTTCCCTCAACACAGGCCTTCACTACTTGTGCTTCCTTAGCTGTTATTAATTTAGAGATTTTTGTCAGTTAGCCAATACAGAGAAACATAGTCACAAGAACTTGAGTGAGTACAAATCTATATAGCAGAGAACAATTGAGTATGTGAGTGCATATGCACGTGCAGAGGCACGTCAGTATGCTACAGTGGATTTAAAGTCCCAAATGGAGACAATAAGGAGAGGTGGAACACATGGATGGTGATGCAGCACTGGTGCTCAATGTCTTCACAGTGAGAACAGTCACATTTCAAACAGGAAGCAGAACTGCACTCCTCCCTTACCTCTGAAAGATTTGCTATACTGTGAGATAAACCTTTAGAGTCTAATTAAATGCCTGTTAAAGCTAGTGGGAATTGTTCTACTGACTTTAGTGATCCCTGTATCGGACCCTACAGCATAAGCTATATTTCAGGGCCAGAGAGGAATAAACTATTGAGGGTTCAGTCACCTGTTCAAGACAGTGACTCTGACTCAACAAATTCAACTTGCCAACAACTGCTGCTCTTACACCTTACACTACTGCACTGTGAGCATCAGGAGCACTCTGCTTCCAAGATGCAATGGTTTTTGCAAAAAGACAAGCTTCAGTTGTAATGTTTTCAGAAGCCAAAGAAAGGCAATGAATGCCACAGGACATTTCTGTCTGAAAGCGAGTGAGAGCTGTTCCTAAGCTTCAATCATCAACTTGCCAAATTTAGCTGTCTATTTATATCAAGAGATACTCATATCTCTGATTTCCCTAAGGCAACCTAATGATGGGAGAGTTCATCTTCCTTCACATCACAGCTCGAGTGTATAAGGATCATTGTAGATACCTGCTATTTGCTCAATGAGATTTTGAAACTATGGCACGCAGAGGAGGATTGAGTGGACTTGGAGCCCTGGGCACTGGCAGCCCCCCCGCCCAGGGCCCTGGCTCCCTACTTGTGTTCCCCCGACTTGAGGACCTTGGGTGTGGCAGGGCCACCTGATGCATGGTGCAGCTTCCGGTGTGGCCCTCCAAGGCCGCATCAGAGACTGTGCACGCCAGCTTCCCTGCCCCCAGGGACAGAACAGCCAGCAGAGGAGCTGGACAGGAGGAGCATGGAGGCAGGGTAGAAGTGCGGCTCTGTTGCCCCCACCCACAGTGCAGGCAGGGGGAGGGCCCCCCAGATGTGGGGGACCCCTGGGCAGGGGTCCCATACGCCTGTGCAGTATGCCACCCCAATGCAATGTTGTATTCTCCCTATGTTCATATTAATGCATAATATACTATGGTTGAGGTTTCGGCTCAGGACACCAAAGCTTAGGGGCACTGGCCACAGCCTGGCTGGCCACCTGGGCTGACTGCCATGCATGGTGTAGCTTCTGGTTCATCTTTGGGCTTTCCCACCCATCCTGCGGTCTGACAGGCTTGACTGGCCAGCCCACTCCAACGCCAGGGCAGAGTGGCCGGCCCAAAGGCAGGGCGAGAATGGAAGAGCTAAAGCTGTGGGACTGGCTGGCCCAGGAGTGGGATAGGAGCTCAGAGCTCAGCCTCAGGCCAGCCCTCCCTACTCCCCTTACCAGTGCTGGCTGCCAGCAGGGCAGAGGGGCACAAAAGCAAAAGTTGGCTCAGGGTACCACAATCCCTTGAGTTGGCCCTGCTTAGTGCCTGAGTAAAACAAGCTCTGAATCCTTATATAGCCCTCTGCTGTCCACCAGCCTGTGGCTTCTGCTCCTCGACACGACCAGGTCCTGTTCAGCAGGAAGAAGCAGGATAATGGGAGCCCTCTCCACTCTGTGCAGATCTAGAGGTAGCCAACAGGAGAAAGGAGGAGAAAACAGATACTGTCATTCAAGCAATGCCATGCAGGTGACTACAGCATAAAGGATGAGTTAGTCTTGGGAGTCCCTGTGTTTGCATGACTGCATAATTCCAAGCTCATCTCAGGATGCAGTTCTGAAGCTCCTGAAGGAGATTTCAAGAGAAATAACTTGATGTGGAAGATGACAGAAGACAGGGAAGGGTTCAGTGGAGACAGACACATGGGCAGAGCAGAAGAGTAAAATGACTAACACCAGGTGGGCTTTACTGCCAGTTATGCTTACTTTTTTATGATCACTTCTTCCTCTAATACTTTTCTGAGAAGAGACCAGAAGGAAGTAAATGAAACATGCTAAGTAGAGATGTGTCAATATTCCACTTAGTGAAGCAAGTATCTCTCCATAGATACCTTAGCAAAACCCATATACCTGCCAACATGATGTACCATTATAGTATTCCTGGAAAGACTCTTCTGGCTTTGAAAGCAGCAACTCCTTTTCTTTATGGGCTTCTCAAGTCCACCTTTCCCAGACTCAAACATTTGCATAATGTCACAACTTTGTTTCTGACATGAACCATGAAGAAAGCATGTACTACCCTCATCTTCAGACAAATCTATTGTTTCCTCTTTCATTTCAAAATCCAGTTAATAATTTCTTCTTTGCTTTTAAGCCTATCACAAATGCACTCCAGCCCTCTTCAGAGACCTTGTCAGTCTCTGTAACCCACCTAGCTCCTCATACCTGCCCCCCCTCTAATGCACCTCTAAAGCTGGGTAATTCCCAGGAAAATGAATTATTCAAAAATGTTATTCAATGAAGAGTGAAAACTTTAATCAAATAGTATATTCAATTAATACTATTAAGCTGGCTCTACCTGCCCATCCTAAACATATCATTTTCATCCCCCAATGCAGTTTATTATTTCAGGCTTGTGTTTCCACAGTGGCTTAAAGGAGTTAAGTTCCAAAGGAGCAGTCATAATAGTCTAGTTCAGTAAAACAAACAAGGAGTCCTGTGCCATTTGAAGACTAACAAATTTATTTATTGCATGAGCTTTTGTGGGAGAAAATCCCACTTCGTCAGATGCATTGAAGGTGGAGTTAGGTACTCTGATCTCACTGAAATTCAATGAAAATGTGTGCCTAAAACCTTTAAGTTACTTTAGAAATCCCAGCCTAACTTTTTAAAAATAGTCAGTATGAGACATGGTATTAACAAAACATAATATTGTAGTGTGCACGACCTAAGAAACATGTCAGTGACATCCATAGCAAACCACTGTCTGCTGTGATGTCACATCATTTAGAAAGGATGAAGCAGAGAGAAATCATGGGAAATTTGCTGTTTTTTTGTTGTTTTAAATTGACCTAAGACCAGAAACAAAGCTAGATTTAAAGACATATCCTGGGATACATCAAAGGAAGCTTAAGGACTCTCCCCTTCCATGACTGCGAAACACAATGCGAGTTACATGCAGACTAGATTTCCAACTTGTAACTGCTTTCCCATTGCTAAGATTAGCAGATATGTCCTGACATTTTATTAATTTTGTAGGAATATTCCCTTTAACAAATGTCACAGAAGGAAAGCACAGATCCAAATGCAGCGAAGCGGAACAAAAACTCGCTTTGTATGTTTTAGGGCAAGAGATTAGGGATTTTAAAGGGTACCCACAGAGATTACAACATCTGCCTATTTTTGGGGCAGATGATATTGGGAGTAACTGTGAAAACTATGCTGGCTAAGGAAAGGGTGGCCTGGCATAGTCCTTGTGCATATGTAACTGAGCAAAACTATATTGTTAGCTACTTTATTTGGTTATTACGGTCACAAATTTATTTTGATTTCTAATTTATCTAGAAAAATACACATGCCCCAAGCAAAAGGCATTTCTGTGATTAAAAATACAATTTAATCAAACCAAACCAGCAGCATGAAACAGACTTTAATAATGAATAATAAAGAAAGAATAAACTAATAAAATAAATAATAATAAACTGGAAACAGACTCACCCTCTCACCCACAAGTAGCAGCACCTGTCATCCATTTCCCTCCCCCAAAGACTAGCAGTGGGATTGCCGAAAGTAGCTATGAAAGTTCTAAAATTCACTGACATTGAATGGGAGTTAGCAATTGACTAATTTAGGCTCCCTTGAAAATCCTAGTGTTGGTGAAGGGACTACCTTTTTGTCATATTCTGAAGGACAACAGATTCAAGCTATTCTATACACTAAAAGTTGGGGTGAGTTAAGTCCAAGGATAAGAGTCTACAACAGAAGATTTCCACCTAAACTCTAGTCTACACTGATGCGTCCATTAACTGGCAGCTGATCAAGGGAAGAATTTGTTCCAAGTCCAAGAGGATATGTGAACACTCACTATCAAACATAAGTGGCAATGGTCAGTTCCTGAGTCAGGCACAATTTCTAACTGTCTAGCTCCAATATGACCCCGAAAGAGTGTGAATGACCAGCAGTGGGCCCTGTCCTACACCAACCTGAGTATTCTGTCCCTAACCCAGCAAACATATTAAGTATGTGAGTAGTCCCATCATCAGACTCAGCACCTTGCAGAACAGAGTTGGATGGAATCAGTAAGCATGTGGATTAGAACATGGCTGTTATGATAGGATGACAGATTATTCAGAAAATATGTTACCCATGAGGCTATTAAACTCATCATGTGGTCTCAGACTCAGAGTCTCCCCATCCCACAATACTAAAAAGACCCCATGAAGCTTCTCGAGTTCAAGGGACATCACTCATTTTAGTGCCAAAGTCAGCTACATTCCATAGAAATGTGGTGCCCCCCATTGTTATTGTTTTAAAAAAAATCTGAAACAAAGAATCATGAAACAGAGTTCCAGAAGCCTTCTATACATTAAAGGAAGGGATCTCACTGATTTCTAAGCTTCCTACACAAATAATTTGTGTGCCCCCCCTTCATATCTGTTAACTTTTAAACACCTTGTCCCACATTTGGATCCTGGCAGGCTCAGAGGTGTGGTGGGAAATAACTTTAGCTCACACACAGATTTAGCAATGCTGCAGGGAAAATCAGCTCACCAGGCCTTTTCCCAGCTTTACTCCACCTTGGGACATTGGATTCAATCAGCTGTGGAGTGGGAAACTTCTTACAATTAAAGCTGGATAAACAATGTAACTATAATGTCATGACCTCACTGATACGCCTTTAGCCTCATGCTGCACAAAACAGCCACACAGTATTAACTGAAACTGGCACCAACTGTGGTAAAGCCAGGCAGTGACATCAAATCCCATTTCAGTACACCATACAAGATCTGTGGTCTCAACCTCAGTCAAATCTGGACTGTCCATAGATTATTAACCATCAGTCTCTCATTCAACAGCATAACTCTCAGGCTGGGATATTTGCTTGTCAACATCCTTTTTAAAAGTTAACTACTGGCAAATCCAATGGTGGTATCAAGATTGAACATCTCAATTCCAATTAGGACAAACTCATAATTTGCCACGTCACTGTCTAACATCTTCAATGACCCCCACGACAGGCCTTTATATCACCAGCCCCGATATGGTAGCCATAGAAGGGATGTAGCTGCCAAAGCTGGATGAATAAGGACAAGGAATTCAAGGGCCTGCTGAAAAAAAACCAGCTAAGGATATCACTCAGCCCGCCACACAGGGGAAGAACCTCACCACTACTATCACTAACCCCTTCCTTCTTGCAAGTGTCTCATGAATGGAGGTGTGGTCAGAAATGAACTCAGAACTCCCAAAGGAAGATCAGAGAATATGGCTCAGGCCTCCTCCCCGCCCACAACTGACCAGTCTGCTTCTTAAATACTAGACTTCACTCTAATGTGCATTGCCATGGCACCAGCAGCTGGAAACAATGGACACCATTGCTGACCATGTGTCCTCATACTCACACTCAGCAGGAGGCACTTGTTTTCTTTGATGGCACCTATACAGCCCACGAAGCCGATGATCATGACAAAAGTCCCCGTGACAATCAGGAGGTTGGCAGCTGACAGGGAAGGGAAAGAAGAGGAGAGGGTAGCAAAGTTCCCTTGGGTAACAGCCAGCCATATGCCAACTCCCAGGATCCCGCAGCCTCCCAGCTGGGAAAACAAAGAGAAACAAAGAAACTCAGTCATAACATCCATTATTAGGTGTCATTACTGTTATTTATACCATAGATACAATAATGTCTAGAGCTCCCATTGCTGTAGGCCCTGTACAAACACATAGTAAGAGATAACCCATGTCCTGGAGTGCTTTCAGCCTAAATATACCAGACAGACAAAAAGTGGGTGGAGGAAAGATGATCATGCTGCATCTGTGAAAGAGTCAATGACAGAATCCAGACCTCCTGAGTCCCAGTCCAGGAGCTTAACCACAATGACAAGCTGTTCCTTTCTCCTTCCAGAAGGGAAAAACAGGTACTCTAGGAGGCAAGGGTGTAAGTTCCCTTATTTCTGGCCTACTTGTGAGCCAAAATATCCCAAGCACTATTTAGGCAGTTCAGAGAGCGCCTCCACCTTTTACCCATGACTCATAGTCTCTCATCCCTGCAATGGCCCTTACATCAAGGTTTGCAAGAGCAACTGTACAGAGCTCCTTACAGCTATCCTAGGGAATGCCTTTACCAGAGAAATTGTCTCAGGCCAACCAAGGGAAGTTAATGGCATACAGGGGCTATAGCAGGAGAGAGAATCGCTCACCTCGTATAGCAAACAGTGACACTGATCACTTAAATTGAGGCCTAGTTACTTTGATCATTCAGTTCTCAGCAGAGAACTTGAAGACTCCTTGGCTGGTCTAGAACCAAGCCAAGAGAGAAAAATAGCACACAGCTCAGCAGCTATGAAGACAAGTGGAAAGGCTGAACTGAGATTTGGGCAAGCTCCAGCACAAGAACAACTTCTACGGTGGCTATATCCACTGAGAGTCTTTTTTAAAAATACATTCATTTATCAGCCTGCTGTTTATAATTTTGAGAAAGACTGCAGAATTGTAACAATTCAAGTAAAGCTGTGAAATTAAATAGATTTAAATCAAATGGGATTTCACATAATCATAGAGCCAGAGCAGACCATTACTTACATTTCTTTTAGTCTCTCTCTGATTTTTTAAACTAAGTTTTATAATTGAACTTTATGAAGTGAATCAATTAACAGCAAAGAAAGAAACCATTTTCATAAAGTAATAAATCATGTGTCATTCAGAGAGAGAGAGAGAGAGACAGACAGACAGAGAGCGCTTCAAACATAGGCATTAGTCCAAAGGAATGAAATAGAGCAAAGGAATCCAAGGAAATAGCAAAATAATATCTCAGCTGCTATATCTCTAATGAGTTATTTAGGGCTGTATTGTGCATCCGCACTGCCCCCATTCCTCTCTCCTCGAGTGTGGGCCAGTGTACAGAGCTACTCAGCTCAAGGCAGGGCTGAAGAAGGGAGCACCGACTGCACAATCATTTAGTATGGTTCAAAGTGCTCCCCCCAGTTACTCCCAGAATCCTTTGCAGTAATGGTCCCTGGTAATTCTTAGATCAGCAAGGGGTCATGTAAAGGAAATAGACTTTGCTTTTCCCTCAAGCACAGGGACAGAGGTGGAATGCATGCATGTCAAACACCTTCTTATGCTGCAAAAGATTTAGAAAATCTGACCTATGAAGAAAACTTAAAAAAATGGGATATGTTAATATAGAGAAAGAAAACTGACTTAAGAGAGGGCCTAGCAACAGCCTTCCCATATGTTCAGGGCTGTTATAAAGAGGAGAGTGATTAATTGTTCTCTGTTTCCACTGAAGACAGCGCAAGACAAAATGTGCTTAATCTGCAGCAAGTGAAATTAAAGTTAGATATTAGGAAAATCTTTCTAAGTGTAAAAGTAGTTAAACTCTGGAAAAGTCCCTCTAAGGGAGGTCATGGAGTCCCCATCATTGGAAGCTTTTAAAACAAGATGGACAAACACCTGCCAGGTATGGTCTAGATTTACTAGGTTCTGCCACAGTGCAGGGGGCTAAACGTGATCACTTCTCAAGGTCCCTTCCAGCCCTACAGTTCTATATTCTATCTCCTGCCACTTACCCTGCACAAGTGCCAGGGATGATCCGGCCCCTGTGATTTCCGACATTATGAACAAAAACCAACCCATGCTTTGGGTGTCATTTCCAAGATTGATAAAGGTGGGTAATTTGACTAAACAATGACTAAAAGGAGGGATGACACATGAAGCATGAACACAAACTTTTCAATGTGTTTCAAGGAAGACATAAAAACAGCAAAGGAAACAACATCTTCAGAAGCAGCGAGAGTCCTGTGGCACCTTATAGACTAATGAATTTCTTCAAGCAAAGAAATTTGTTAGTCTATAACAGGCGTGGCCAAACTGCAGCTCAGGAGCCACATGTGGCTCTTGAATGAAAAAGTGTGGCTCGTGGAAGAAAATCAGTAAATCAATTTAGTAGGTAAAAGTATATGGCTATATGCCTCAGTGTGGCTCTCAAAGGTTTAATAGTCAACTGGTGTGGCTCTTGAGTTCCATAAGTTTGGCCACCCCTGGTCTATAAGGTGCCACAGGACTCTCACTACTTTTGTTATACTCAGACTAACACGGCTACCCCTCTGGAAACATCTTCAGAAAAATCTCTTAAGAATAAAGGTCTATTAAATTGTAGAACAGCATCAATGGAGAAAGCCAAGGCTGTTATCAGTTAAAATTGGACTGGTTGAAACAACTGAAACACACACTCAGGACATTTGCACCATACCAGTAGAGATAGGCTCAAATATCACCATAGCATTCCCCCCCCCCTCCAATTTCTATGACTCTATGCCTTAGAATCAAACCCTGGGCACAGCAATGCTACACTAAAGTCTCAGTTAGGCGCTAACAAGTGCAGACTCCCAGGAGCAACAGAGGCATCCATTTGCAATCCATTTAGCTATTATCTTCAATTCAGTGTTTGTGAAATTCAAGAACATCAATAAAATGCACGTCATCACCGTTAATGCTGTCATTGTTATTTTGTTGCCTTGACTGATGCCAAATGCATATGACTGTACTTCTTAAAGTGTCAAATGCACCTCATGAGCCAGCATTATTATTTATGCAGCAGCCAAAAGATTTGATTGCAGCAACTGTTCCAGCACCATCTACTAAACTCTTTGCTCTATGAAATATAAAAGCTTTAAAACACCATTGTTCCTAGGATCCTATATTTCCCCAAAGGCATCTTTTAACCCTCAGGATGGCAATTTGACTTCATAAAGATCCCAGAGCATCTATAGCATCAAACTTTAAGTTATAAATATTCTGATCTATTTTTAGAAATGCTAATCCTCCTGTTGTGGATCACCCCAAAGCAAGTGATGTGTAAAACCCAACAACAAGGCATGTGCAAACAGAAATATATGCACATGCAAATACTGAAGTTTATGGGTGTACTTATTTAGCCCAGAGCTGAAAATTTAAGGGTGGTTTGTCAGCTGCCGTAGATCCATTCACTTCAAGAGAGCTACACCAATTTATCCCAGCAACGATCAAGCCCACTGTCTTTAGCCTTCTAAAAGGAAAATTGATTGACCAAACCTGGCAGTCTGGAGATAATCACACAAACATTTCAGGGTTTGGGGAAATGACTCTTTCAGTCATAATCCAAATAACTCAGTCTGACTCACCACAGAAGATTTCACGAAGCCCTTCTCACAGGAAATGACAACTTTTGGTGACGTGTCCAAACCTTCATAATTCTGTTATGCTTATTCTTCCCACATTCTAAAATATTCCCCCTCTCAAGTGCTCCACATTTAAACCATTACACATCAAGCTCTATCCTGAGAGGCAGGGACTCCCTTTCAAGTTAAGCATTGCTGCTCTTTAAGGCTCAGATTCCACAAAGCACTTAAACACAATCCCTATTTATCAAAGCACTTAGGCTATATCCACACATACATCATTATTTCGAAATAACCCATTTTGAAATGAGTTATTTCAAAATAATGTCCTTATTTCAAAATAAGTTAATTCGAATTAACAGTTTGTTAATGTGAATTAAGGGAAAGCCTGCTTTCAAAATAGCGGTTGTTTCGAAATGGTTATTTCAAAACAAGGCCGTTCAGGCATGTTGTTTCGAAACAGTTGTTTCTAAACAATGGTGTTGTTTCAAAACGTGTCCAAACACCGTTGTTTCGAAAAAACCATTTTGAAACAACAGCCATTTCGATTAGATGCAAGGTTTAACAGTTTCGAAATAACGGTGCGTCGTGTGGACATGCCACTTCTTATTTTGAAACAACCTCTGTTGCTTTGAAATAACTCCATCAAAGGCTCATTTACCTGCTCATCTACTAATGTGGTCTATGCCATCATGTGCCAGAAATGCCCCAACACCTTATATATTGGACAAACAGGACGATGGCTCCCTAAGAGACTGAATGAGCACAGAGCTGATATCAGAAATTAAAGAACAAAGAAACCAGTTGCTGAGCACTTCCATCTCCCTAATCACTCGATGATGGATTTGTTAACGACTGTCATTAGAGATGTACCTGGGACATCAAGACTCCAAAGAGAAACAGCTGAACTCAAATTAATATGCAAGCTAAATTCTGTGAAAGCAGGACTCAATCGAGATCATGGGTTTTTTTCACATTACAAAGGGTAATTTTGACTTCAGGCTTCCCATTCTTTAAACCTGTAAACTGCTCTGATTTGCTGTTACTTTATGACCTGATCCTATGTTTTACACCCCCTTGCATTTAGTTTCATTCCTTTCTGTAAGTTCACCCATCTTCGAAGCATCTGAGGAAGTGGGATCTTCTCCCACAAAAGCTCATGCAAAAAATAAATCTGTTAGTCTTAAAGTGCCACACAACTGCTTGTTGTTTTTTTATTGAAATAAGAAGCCTGTGTGGACATACCCTTAGGCATTTGCTTAGCTTTAAGCATGTGCTTATGTCTCCTTGACTTCAACAGCACTTAGGCATTTGCTAATGCACTTTTTTAAATAGGAGGCTAAGGAACTGATCCAAAGCCAAACAGCGTCAATTGGAATCTTTCAGTGGGCTTTGAATCTGGCCTCAGCTGACTAAACAGATCATTAATGAACAGACTGAAATACTCTGACCCTTACCATTCTCTGAGTACAAGTCCTGAGAGCCTGTGGATTTGAGAGACCTTGTTTATTTACATGAGAGATTTTGGTGCAAAGAAAGCCTATTGTAAAAGTTTCCTCGAAATTGATTCCCTCCTGCCTGTCTGTCTTTTGATTTCCACTTGACATCTAAGGAGCTGCAATTTATGGATAATTTTACTTGGTTATTTATGTTGTTCTTTCCCTCCTTGTTTGTGCCAAACACTTGGAGGAAGAGTGATGAGATGATAGCTCTTGACAGCTTTCAGGGATTGCTGTGATGTGAAATAAAATGAAAACAAAAACAAAACCACTAATCGGGCTCTTTTTGATAGGTTTACTGTGTTCATGGGGGCCCCAAAACCATCATGGTTAAAAGGGACACTAATCATGGAAACAAAAGAGTGACAGCAAGACTGAAGCAGTGACTTGATATATTGGCAAATAAATACAAGCCTGTATTGAGTTCATATGGCATATAAGAGATAGGACCTGTTTATCAAAGATGACTCCTTGTGCCACGTTTCTGGTTATGACAGCACTCACTCTCCTTTGAATTAAAAAAAATTTATATAACATTTACCTTAATTATTTCTGACATATCCTTCCTTTGCAAATGATGCCCCAAAAATCAATCTCAAGACAAAATCTAAAACTGACCACAGCCATTCTTAGCGAGATTTTGTTTAAAAAATAATCTACGTTAGCCTTCTGTAGCACATTTCCTTCAAAGACCTGACAAGTACCCAGAGAAGAAGAATAATTTTGTGGCTAAAGCATTACACTGGGACCCCAGAGATCTGGATTCAGTTCTTGGCTCTGCCACACATTTTCTGTTGTGAATCTTAGATAAGTTGCTTGATTGATCAATGCCTTATCCAGCCATCTGTAAATGGGGAAAACAATCCTTCTGTTGTCCATCTGGTCTATTTTTGTAGAAGACTGACAGTTCTTCAGAGTAGGAACCATCTGTCACAATAGAGTACAGTGACCAATACAAGTAGGTTCCTTATCTTGGCTGGGCTTTCGCAGCACCATTATAATACACATAAGAACGCATTTCACAAAAGATAGCTAACCTCCACAGTACCGTGAGTGGGATAAAGATCACTACTAATTATTTATTATCTCCATGGGTAAGCTTTGACACAGAGAGGTAACTGATATATGTATGGTTTCAAGGGTCAGCGGCAGATCTAGGAAGAAAATCTAAGGTCTTGAATCTGCTGTCACCGTAATAGAAAATCCAGAGAAACTCCAATGAAGAGAATTTCACCAGTATAAATCTGCCTGCGTATAGAATCAGAATACAGTTCTAGGAGTCCTGACATATACTTCCTTTGCTGTAAAGGTTAGAGAACATCTTCTTTCAATGATCCCAGGCATGAGATCTCAGCCAGGCTTGGACCAGAAATGCATCATCACTAACTTCACCCAGCTGGGAGGCACCACTCTTTAAGTGTGCCTTCATTGCCAGACCTCAGCTGATTTAAAGAGAGGCAAGGTACCAAACTGGGCTGTGATAATTATACCTCTTAATATTTTACAGAGTCTTGTATATACTGCTAAATTAGTAATGCAATTTAACTCCTTGCATGCCTACGACCCACAGCACACATTACATCTTTGGAAGCAGCATACTTATTAGGACTAGATGAACAGTAAGCAAACCTTTGTTCAAACTTAGAGATTAGTTCAAACTTAGGTCAAACTTGAGTTCAAACTAGCATAATGTAGCCATGCTAGTTCGAACTAAATAAGTTTGAACTAAGTGGTTAGTTCAAACTAACTGGGTTTTTTAGTTAGAACTAACTTTTAGTTCAAACTAGCCATGCTTTTTTAGTTTGAACTACAAAATTAGTTCAAACTAAAAAAAGCATGGCTAATTTGAACTGAAAAGTTAGCTTGAACTGAAAAATGCATGGCTACTTTGAACTAAAAAGTTAGTTTGAACTAAATAGTTGTGGTTAGTTCAAACTAACTGGGCACTGCTTAGTTCAGACTAAGCAAGTCTGAACTAAGTTTTTAGATGTAGACATAGCCTAAGGGTATGTTCACACACAGGGGGTTATTTCGATACAAGTTGTTTCGATCCAAGTTGTATCGAAATAATGCCTTATTTCAAAATAAGTTAATTTGAATTAATAGTTTGTTAATTCGAATTAAGGAAAAAAGTAGGATCGAAATAGCAAGTTCAGACAACAGTTATTTCGAAACGAGTCACCGTTGTTTCGAAGCATGTTCAGATGACATTGTTTCGTCCCCACACGGGGTTTAAGTTGTTGTTTCGAAAGAATGGAACCTGTTGTTTCAAAACAACAGTGCATCGTGTGAACATGGCCTTTCTTATTTCGAAACAACCTCTGTTGTTTTGAAATAAGACTGCTGTGTAAACACACCCTAAAAATCTAGCTGAGCTCAGGAGCTATAGGATTTGCAATGTCTACAGAGAGACAATTATGTTTTAGCATAAACCAGGCCCATCATTCAGAAAAAGAAGGGACTAGTGCTGCTGCGAGACTCTTCAGAGATACACTAACAAACTGTCGACCCAGTTCACCTTTCCAATCCATGTACATTAGGGACCAATCATGCTGAAGTCAGTGGAGTTCTAAGGAAGTGAAATGGGCCTAGGAGGAAGAAATAAGATCTGCATGTTTGTACAGGGAGCCTAATGTGCCATGCAAATGGCAATAAAACAGAGGGAATGGTTTAAGTGTTCTGCTTTTGCATGTAAGCAAACATAGAGGTAAGATAATAGCTGGGCCTGTACCATGCTCCTGAGTTGTCTCCACCTGCACTCATTCCTTGGGCCTTTCTAAAGGGGACCAGAGATACATGATATCCATTGGTTACAGAAGAAGCAAATACTGGAAAAAAAATATCAAGGAGAAGTCTCTTCTCTTGATTTCTACCTCCCCTTTCCTTTTCCTCTTAAATTAGTAATAGGCAGTCTCTCATCTGGAGCTTTAGAATATGTCCATCCTAACTTCTCTGGTGAGGTGAATACACAGTGAGAAACTAGAAGCATCTATATTAAGTTTACATGACATTAAAACAACTGTCTCATCTCAGCAGAGAGACCCCACCTGTTCTCAGTTTGGACCCTCAGGAACACCCATAGCAGGACATCCAGAAGACAAATAGACACAGCTTCTGTCAGGAGCAATTTCCAGAGTGAGGAGTCCACTACTGAGCATGCTGTGCACTCAACCCCCAATTATGTAAGCCTAGGGACTATCACCTCACATTGTCCACAGGTCAAACAATTTGGCTAATGCACTGAGAGAAGAGTGTTCTCCGAAAAAAAATCTGAACCAAAATGAAACAAAAGGCACATTCTGAACTGCAATTAGAGACAAACAGGAAGCTGGTGCATTCTCCTGTGTGCAGAAATACTCTGCTCCTGCTGGGCTGAAAGCTTGCAATCCAGCCTATGGAAGAAGCCACACAGCCAGACTTGCCCAGAAGCAGAGCAGGGAGCATACTGTGACACACAGTTGCAGTCCCTTTCTTGCTTGCCCCCTGCGGTGGCGATGTCATGGAATCATAGAAGAGTGGGGCTGGAAGGGACCTGAGGAGGTCATCTAGTCCAATTCCCTGCTCAAGCAGGACCAAACCAACTAAATCATCCCAGCCAGGGCTTTGACAAGTCACCCCTTAAAAAACTCTAAGGATGGAGATTCCTCTTGTAGGCCCATGTTGCTCCCCCTCTGTGCTAGTTCTCATTCACAAACTGTTTCATTAGATGAGGTGGAACCAAAGCTCTATCCACTCCCTGGCTATAGTCACCTATTCCCAGCCAACCTGCACAAGAGGGAATGCATTAGCCTGGTGGCTACTGCTCTCCTTTCTACATAGGCTTCAGTGATGTTGGTAGATCACGCAACAGAATAAGGGGGCTATTTCCATCTCTAACAGTACAACTCCTACCTGAGCCCTAAGTAGGCAGGTTCATTTAGAACCAGCCCAAGTTTCTACATGGTCTTCAAATGTAATTCCAAAGTACTATCTATCATTTATTCAGGGTGAAGACAAACATGAACAGTTAGAGTAAGGTCCAAAATTAAAAGGCAGAAACTTGCTCACCAAGCAAAGATGAAATCTCTTTCTCAAACACACACTTTGGTTGGGAAAATGGCCTTTAGACATAGGTCTTTAGTATAGTTCTAATGGATTAGAAAATAAATCATTCAGACGTCAGTGCATGTATTTAAAATTGATCTTACAGCATTGTAGTAGACAAAGTAATCCCAAGCAGCCCCAAACACATGCATGCAATTCCAGGAATTAATTCTGCATCTAGAGCTACTCGCTTACAAAATAGTGGACAAAATTGCCTCATTGTTCATCATAATGATCCTGTTGTCCCTAAGTGATTTTTTATTGGTTTCATCACATAGAAAATGCATCTAATCAAGGACTTTTACATTGTATCTGATTAGGATCAACACACTCTGCCTCATCATTTAGACAGAAGTCCTTTTGCATTAAAGTAGTAAATCAACTGATATTGGTCATACATCACATTCAGATTATTTTGTTCTGCAGTAAAACTAATTCACAAATGTAGATGTGTTCATAAACTAACAGGGGAATTATGTTAGCCTCTTAGAATAACACTGGTTGTTTAAAAAGAAGAAGCAGCAGCAGCAGCAAGGAGTCCTGTGGCACTTAAAGACTAACACATTTATTTATCACATGAGCTTTTGTGGGAGAAAATCCCACTTTGTTAGTCTTTAAGTGCCACAGGACTTCTTGCTTCTTTTGCTGGACTAGACTAACACAGCTGCCTTCTTTGGAACTGGTTATAAAGAAATTTGCTGTAAGCATACACTATCACCACTTTAACTACAAAGCAGAATACAGGTGTACAATGAAACAGTAAAGTTATGGCATTAACATACTACTACTACTACTACTACTACTACTACTACTAATAATAATAATAGCTTAAATAACATATGGCATACCTAAGTTATTTTTCCTTTTATTCCTCCAACAGCTCTGGTTTGTCTAACAGACATGTTCAAAAGAAGCGAAAACCCTTCATTATAAAACACTGCTCTGATCACGGCTTGTTACAGAAGTATGTGCAAGGGGAATCATCTTGTAGTTAATCCAGATGAAAGGACTCTTTAGAGGCTACCTATTTTGGAGGAGTGGGAATTTGGGGGGGAGAAGGGGTGGAAGCTGTTTCCCTTTGGAGAATTGATTCCAGTCAGATATTAGTCACAAATAGAATATGGGGAGTGGATCCAGTCTGATAGCCTGTGAACACTGGTCCACAACACAAAATCACTAGACTGTGGAACTTGTTTGTTAAGTCTGGAGCTAGGACTGAAAAAGCAGACAGTGTCACATGGCATGAATGAGATGCTTTTGCACAACTGCTGGGGATAGCAGAAGCTGACAATACATACATGCATCTATACCTGGATGTCACTAAACTATGATTCTGTCACTTCTCAATCTGAAATTTATCAAATGTTACAGAAAAGAGGGGAAGGGCAGCCTTATGGTTAAGGCTCTGAACTGGGACCAAGAAGATTTGGGTTTGATTCTCTGCTCTTCCACTAGATGACTGGGAAAACTAATCATTCAGTGCCTCAATCCACTGTCTATAAAATGAGCATCATGATCCCTCCTCCCTTGTTTAATTAGGTTGGCAAAATAGGGACTGATTTTTACTGGGTGTATTTACAGTTCCTAACAGAGTGGGACCCTGAACTTGTGTGGGGCTTTTAGGCATAATAATAAAATAATAAGCAAATAGTAATGATGAAATAAATAAAATTAGAAAAAAAAGTCTGAAAATGGTTTGGTTAGTGGGACAATATCTCTTCCTTCACTCTCTGAACTTGAGCCTTTACCTCCCTTGCAGTGTTTAGTAAATCTAGCAACTATTTCCTAGCTACATCAAAAAGGAGTTGTGGGGGACTTCACTGCCTGAGAAGGAGCTTAGGGAGGGAGTGTGACTCAACAGACACAATACCTGACTTCGTTCCCTGACATTCAAACAATTCTATACTATGCTATTAGTGCACTTAGATGATGCCAATCATGAGGGCATCTGATTGCCTGTTCTTCAGTGCAAGCTATACCATTTGTGTGCTTTACAGACTATTGGGAAGAGGGAGCAAGGCTTCTGAAGTCTCTTTCACACTAGTGAGGATGCATGGAGTTAGCAGATCTTTGTGCTTCCCCAAGTTTAGAGACTCCAGTTCCCCTGGCCATCGCGTAAAGTTCCTTTCTTCCTCATCCTCCCATTCTGGGCATCTCCATGAGGGCCAGGGTTGGCTGTAATAACACTGAATTGCTTTGGGAAGATCAAGAATTTGGGATGTCAAACTCACAGCCCATGGGCTGGATCAGGATCAGTTCTTTTGGTTATGATCAGAAAATGGACTGCAAAATGAGATTTTCTTGCTCTGAATGTGGAGGGGGAAGGGTTGGGGAAGTTGTGTGGGCACATGGCCTGCGACAGGTGTCCTGCCTTCCAGTGAGCCCCATCTCCCCCCACATTGAATGAGTTTGACACCCCAAAGGGTAAATTGTGAAAGGTATCCATTGCTCTGATTGCACACTGAGCACTAGAGCCCTTTTGATGTGAAGGCTTAAGAACAGGATATCCAAAGGAAAATAAAGGCTGAGAATTTAGGCATAATTTATTATGTGGTGACAAACTAATGGGAAATAGGTACTCTACAAGGAGACATCTTTGCTGTAAACTGAATGAATCTGTCACCACTATCACTAAGCATATATTATTTGTTTTACAATATCTGGGACTAAAAACACTGAATTCTTCTTTTTCCTACATCAAGTAATTATTTACTAACAAGAGCACTTTTGGAGGGAGCATCTCAAGGATATGTGGTCAGTAGAACACAACTCTTTAAGATCTCAAACATTATGTCACTTAGATTTCTACATAACTAAAGAGATTAATGCAATGGACCAGATCCTTAGCTGATGTAAAGTAGTGTCACTCCATTGAGTTGAATATACACTACTCTGTAATGCTAAACTTTTCCATCTTCCCTCACTTCACACAAGTTGTAATATCAGCCCCCCTCTCCACCTTACCTCCCCATCAACAATTCTAATGTGAACTTTCTATTTCAATTTTAATTTCTTGCTTCATTTGTCTAACGCTAGCCTATTCTCAGGGGTGGGGGAAATGCAGACAGGCAATTAGTTAAACCCCTCATAATCTTACTTCTTACACAGCTGTAATTCAGCTCTGCCTGTTGTACCTGGGAGAATGCTGCTCTTCTTAAATCAAATAACAGATGTCCCCCATGTAATTAGTTACAAATCAAAATCTCTCTCTCTCTCTCTTTCTCTCTCTCTCAGATCCATTACGCATATTTCCTTACAGATGGGCACAGGCATCCAACTGAGGTTTGTCTTACTCTAGAATTACCAATGCTGAGGGAGTCCTCTACTGGCCTGACATGCAGACAATTTGTTAACAATTTTTGCACTTTTGGTCTGTGATTGTTACAGGCATATGCCAGATGAAGTGGCTGCAAGAAACAGATTAGGTTTTTTCCTTGATTCTGAGAGTCTCTTGCTGAACGAGGTGCAATATTTGCTCAAAATGCATTCTGCTCTCAGCTCGAGTCATGATGCACTAAACATATTTGTCTTCCAAATAGACAATTTCTTCTCTTATCTACTGCTGACTCCCTTATCTTCAAAATGTTGGGTGAGAGCTTCAGAGCTGCTTAAGGGATCTGGATGCATGACACTGGTCCTCTGTGGATGTAAACTGTCATTGTTCCATTGAGCCTAATCATCTCCCCCACAATTACTCCTAAAATCAATGGGAATTGGCTAGCCCAATCCACTAGGCAATTATAAAAACCTCTGCTCTTATTTTCAACTACAGGACTATTGGGCAGCCTCCTTCCAGAATGATATTAATGCTCAGGTGAACATGAATGCTTCAGGAGGGCTGGTGAAGCACAATGAATGAATGTTCTATCCTTTCCAGAATAAAATCCACCACATTTATAAATAATAATGAGTCTGGTAGTCTCAATATAATTCCTGCTGGACATCTGTGTAGAGCAGTGATTTTCAGCCTGGGCTCTGGAGACTCTTTGACAATCTGCAAATGCAAAAAGCTTGAAAATCACTGTTCTCAAAGCACAATGCACAGAACTGTTCCTCGTCTATTTCACCCCAAGCTTGCAACAATAGGATGCATCAGTGGAGCTGTGTGAGAACATTTTGCAGGGTTCAAGGTTGCTTTCTACAAGACTGTAGCCTGGGAAATCCATTCCTCACTAAATTCACTTTAGCTTTTACCTGCATTATTTCCAAAATGCATTCTACCTCAGCTCAAAACTAGTGCCGACTCCAGCCAGAATGCAGGTGTTAACTCCATGTTAATAACGCTTCACAGTGAAGATACTTTTCTACTACTGTATTCAGGGCTTCACTTTAAAACACATACATTTCTTGCTGGATTTATTTTTATACTGTAATTTTAGTTTGTTTGGTTGTCACTTTATTTTGCTGCTGTCTTATTGCACTGAGATTCCTGCAACCCCTGGATAAGTAATTTCAGATGGATGGGACTGAGTTGTGCACACAGCATTACAGCTGCCACTTCTTACAATTCTGCAGATGATAAACAGTGCATAGTGATTAAAAATTAAAAGCTCTGTGAAACTAATTGTTTTGCCTGCCATACCACTTCCTTTTCATCTGGTTGAAAAATGAATTTATAACAACAAAGAGCTACAATTAGCAATGCCAATACAACTCTGAGCTTGAAACATGGGCCATTATTTACATAGGAAACAAAGAAAAGCCTTCAAAAATTACTGGTTTAGATCCTGGACTGGTATAAATTAGAGTGGCTTCAATGAAATCACTGTACTAGTTTACTCCAGCTGAAGATCTGTCTCATGGTGTTGTCTTAAATTTCAATACCTTGTATGGCAGGGCAACCTGATGCTTTCCCTGCCTCTGAACTGAATCTCCAGCATATCTGTGAAATCTGGCAATTTTCATAGTGCTAAACCTTATTTAAAAGGGAAGTGCAGTGGGTCATACCCATGGGTCTGGAATCCATTACTCCATATAGTAGTGCAATGGTCTTATTCCAGGTGAGTGGAATGGAGGAGCTTCGTTTGTTTGTTGTTTAACTGGAGTCGGCGGCTGCAGAGTGTACTGACTGCTGATGCCTGTGATTCTGAACTATATCGGTCCAGCAAAACAACAGCCTGCTCTCTGCATCCTTGGTCCTCATGGCCCTTTATGGCAGTATAATCTGTTGTCACCTGTTCCAAGCAATGTGACTCTGCAATGTATAGTGTTATTTTATTTCCTTTTAATCAAACCTATGAGACAGGTTTTGTTTCACCAGCTTTGGTATTCGTCAGGCAAATGCACTGCAGCAAGCATTTTCTTGTCAGTCCTAAAAAATTCCACAAATTATTCAGCAGGCCACTAAAAGGATTTTTTTTTTTTGGTAGCAACAAGAGCAACTTTTAAAATTACACTTTTCCAGTTTCCTTTGGTGAAGTAATGCATTCATTACTCTTCTACCTAATTACCCTCTTAAATTGCACTCCTTTGTAATCAAAGTAGTATATTTGAGTACAAGTGCTGGCATCAAAATAAAGGAAAGAAAATTAGAATGCTGTGTTCATGTTCCCATTGAGAAAGTGTACCAGAAGTTATTAGCTTGATCCCTGATGTTATGTTAGTAGCATTTCTCAAAGGTAGGTTCACTTCTCTAAGATACATTCATCATGTCACTTGAGTTGCAAATAGAACAGAACTACAATACCTGTGAGTAAATCATATCCAATCCAAAAATTTATGTTGAGTCTCCTGTACAAAAACTTACCAGAGCAGTCTTGGTTGGGGCTTTGAGGTCCCAGTTCAGCAAAGCACTTAATCATGTTTAAGTCCATCCTTATTCAGCAAAGCACTTCAGCTTGTTAAGTACCATTGACTTTAATTAGCAATTTTTGTAGTATGCTTAATTGCCTCACACTGCAAAGTCATATCAGTGACTGAGGATACAAAAATGCAGAAAGGTAAGAGATGAAGATGGCCTATAATGACAGTGTAACACACGAAAGATTAAAAAATTATCTCAGAGTGGTTTGAAATTGATACTTATCAATGTCACAAAGCATCTAATTTGGATATTCTCCCAAACTTTAATTCAGATGGAAGTATAATGAATAAAGCACTGAGTTAATAGCAACTTAACAGAAAATGCAAAGGAAATGCATGTATTAAAGCAAGAGATCAGAATGAGAAAGAGTTGAGCAAATGATTATGCATTGACTTCAGTTTCTAGTTTTAATGGATGCAAAATTGAAAATGTTAAAGCTTATTCATCTGTTCCTCAGATGTCATTTTCAAATCCACCTGGGATGATCATGATGAAATCAGGACAGTTGGAAAGAGGGATATCTGAAATCTGAGTCCAAAAGAGGAAGTGAACCCTATTTTGAAAAGGCAAACAGAAATGGAAGTATTTAGGTTATGGTCTGGAGCTGCTAATTCCTTGAAAAGTCATCCCTAAAGGTACCCAGTTAAACTAAAAACAATATAATGACATTACAGCAGATGTTGGCAAGGACACACCTGGAGGTCTGGGTCCAGTTCTGGTCACCCAACTTTAAGAAAGTCATAGGAGAGGAGACTGAAAAGAGAAAGGCAAGCTATGTGTTTTAAGGTATGGACTTACACATAATGCAAAAAGTGTGATGTTTGCAAAGCAGATAAGATAGAGGAGACTTAATTAAGAAATCTTGTACTATGGTGAAAGGAAGGATAGCTCTATGGTTAGGGCAGTAGCCCGGAATCAGGAGACCCAGATTCAAATCACTACTCTGCCACAGACTTCTTAGGCTGTGCTTAAACTACGAGTTAGGGGTTAATGCCCAGCTTGTGTACACATATGCTAGTGTCAGCATAAACAGTAGCCAAATTGACATGGCTTAGCAGTGTCAAGTACATACCCATTTGAATCCCTGTAGGTACATACTTGGCTTCATTAAGGTGGGCCCATGCTACTGTGTCTATGCTATTACTCAAACATTTGCTAGCATGAGTATGTGTACCTGACCTGGAAATCAGTCCTCTACATCATCATATAGACATAGCTTTAGTATGATCTAGGGCAAGTCATTCACAGTATCATCTTAGAATAGCACTTCCCTTTCTCACAAAGCTAACGTGAGGATAAATACACTAAAAAATGCAAGGCGCACAAGATGCTAGGACAGTGAGAAATATGTAAGTTCTTAAAATAGGTAGATGGAGAATCATGAAGGAAAGCAATCATGATGCAAGATGAAGATTAATGAAGAAAAAACTGACAGTCCCTCCTTTTTACCTCACCTCAAAATCATCACCTGATTAATTTTAAAAGGCAGCATATTAATGGAACAAATAAAAGAAAATATTAATTTATGATACATGTAGAATCAACCTATAGAACAGCTTAGACACTATTGGGCTGGGGCTGTAGAAAACTCTGTATTGGGTGTAAGTATAATAAAAAATTAAAAAGCAAAATTGACTGTAATTATAAAAAATACTGCCACTGTAAATAGCACATTGCAAAATTCTTATATCCTCCTCAAAGAGAGAGTCTTAAATATAAACCAAAGTTTGAGTTGCAAACAATGTTCCCTCTAACTACTCGCAGACTGTGTGTGCAAACATTTTCTTTGTGTGCACAAACAATTTCTTTGTGTGCACCAATATTAGCACTATTGAATTTTTTTGTGCACACTTTATTTTGTTCTGTGCGCAGGTTTCATGACCTGTGTGCGCACGCATATGCGCACAGCTTAGAGGAAACAGTGGTTGCAAATATGTCTGAACAAAAGGCGGAAGGGCATGCTGCTCTCCTTAGTGCTGAAATATAGAATGAGGTTTGACAGCATGATCTCCTACTGGACACACTTGGGTCCTTAATAATCTGCAGGTGATTTTAAGAGCAACCTCAGTTGTTCCTAACCCTAGATCCTGCACAACACTGCCATATTCTAATGTAAGGTCTCATAAATTTGCTATGGATTTACTGCTTCAGCCCGCATCACAGGGAGATCACCTGTATTTGCAAGGATATAGAGTGCATGATCTAATAGATTGTTTCTAACTCATTGAATAAATATATTCCTTTCCCACATGTCCTTTGTTGGATTCAAGCTCCCGAAGCTTAATAGCCTCCTTGGCAATCCAATGACCTGCTAGAAAGGACATAGTGGCAATAAAGGTAATACACAGGGCAAATTCAGAAAATGTTGTTAAATCTGCAGACATAAAAGGACTCAGAATCAGGGACAAGTTGAAAAGCTAAGGTGATGTTTACTGCATATGATCCAGCAACACATGGTGTAGAGCAGGAGCTGCTTTGTTCTAACTGTGGGCTCTGTGCTGACAGCAATGTATTTGTCATACACCATAGCACTGGCCTGGACACGTGGTGAGCTCTTCCCTTCTTTTTTTGCCAGAAAAGCTCCTCCCACTGTTGCTGATGCCCTCCACCAACACACACGGCAGTTCTGGGTACATTCTTATTCATTCGACTTCTTCAAGCACTTCTCACATCCATTCAGATGTAGGTGTCTACCTGTTGCAGAGCATAGTGCCTGGAAAGTCTTTTGCCCTAGCCTGTCCTGAAGGGTCAGTTGCCAACGTCCCCTTGAGTCTCCACACCTGTGTGGTATATAGGTGGCCTTGCCCCTGTCCCCATTTCAGTTCCTTCTTTCCACCCATTAGTGACAGCCCTGGAACTGCCTGCTCTTGCATTGTTTCAAAAGAGCCTGTCCTCTTTGTTCTTTCCTTCTTCTCTCTCAACCATTAGCAAAGCTGGAATGATGGTTCATGTCCATCATGCCCCCATGAGCCAGCAGACCCAGAAAGAACAACTCTTCAGCATCGCCTGAAGATAATACATGCGCTGGCACTGAAAAGAACATGCCAGGCTTCAAACCCTGTGCCACATGTGGGAAGGCCCTCCCTATGAGCAACCCTCACGAAAGGTGTCTGAAATGCCTGGGGGAAACCCACAGGCCCCAAGAGTGCCAAATTTGCAGGTCCTTCAAACCAAGGATCGAGAAGGAGAGGGAGCACCACCTCCACTCCACAGCGATGGATGAGGCCTTGAGGCCCACCTCAGTACTGGTAAGGCCCCACTGACCCCAGGGCCATCAGCACTGAGGGCCCCAACTGGCAGTGGCCTCTCCTCAGCACCAATCACCCTCCAGGAAACTTAAGAAACCCCAGATAGGAACAGACCAGGCCTCCGGCAGCCACTCTAAGAGCAAGCCGCGCCACCACAAGTTGGGTTCCCGGACACAGCCTTTGACATCGGTGCAGAGGCCTGAGTCACTGCTGGTCCCCTTGACTCCAGAAGGCCTTCAATGTGGTACAGACCCTTCTACAGCTGCCAACTCTGACCCCGCCTAGGGTGGCAGCCTCCAAAGGCAAACGGGCTATTTCATCTAAGGCCTGGTCAGGGTCTGAACATGGCACTGACCATTCGATCCCATCTCCGGCACCAGACCACAGCCAACACCGGAACTCACTAAGCCCTTGGTTGGCCACTCCAAGGTCCTCAGTATGGCAACTCACAGGGGACCATGGGACCACCTCCACCGCTCACAGGACCACTTTGCCAATGTCCTCTGCTTTGGGATCCAGGGAGGAAGAGGTGTATGTCCACTTCTCTTCAGTGATGTCCTACCAGGACAGATCTTGGGTGCCCTCTCAGAGGTTGGTTCGCACCAGGTCCTCGTCCCACTCTTCAAAGACCTCTGACGCTCAGCAACGCCATCACCATTCTTCATCCCCTTCAGCACCAATGCTGGCCATTCCCCACCCAGCAGGTAAACACAGGAGGAAGCACTCTCCCTTGACTCCTCAGCATTGAAGCCCTAAGTCTGAGCCCTCGGCACCAGCCACAGGGATAGAGGCTCCCAGCATCACCCATCTCCAGCACCAGCGTGAAAACAAAGTCACTCTCCACCTTCCTGGTGAGGTGCAGTGGGGACCCACATGGTATGGGGGCACTCAACCCCGGCATGCGACTTGCCCCTGAGATCCTTTGGTCAGCACAGTGGGCAAGCTGGAGGTCTGGGGACTCCCTGGAACAGGATCCATATTCAGGGATGTTACCCACACAAAGACCCCTTAAGAAGTCCAGGGCCACAGGATCTGATGAGGAATTAGATGCGAGTGCAGGCCCCTGAAAGGTCCCATCAAGATAACTCCAGGGTCATGCCATCTTTGTCACCTGATGAATTGGCCTACCAGTGGTCTCTTTCATTCAGAGATGACCCTCGGGCGCACCAGGACATGCTAAAGTGCATGGTGACCAACCTTAACTTACAGATCGAGGTCATCTGGGAGGACTTCGATCTGCTTTTCGATGTCGGCGATGCAGTTCCTCCAGTGAGGGTGGTGCTCCCCTTACATGATGGGGTCCTAAAAATACACGCACTCTGTGGCAAACCCCCTCTTCGATACCAGCAGTTTCAAAGATGGTGGAACGGAAGTACCATATCCCCGCAGACAAATTTGGCTTCCTTTTCAACCACACTACGCCAACCTCACTGGTCGTTGATGCAGTGAATCAATGTGAAAGACAGAGTCAACTGGCAGCCACCCCCAAGAACAAGGAGGCTAAGAATCTGGATCTCTTCAGGAGGAAAATGTATTCAACCACAGTACTATAGTTCCACATTGCCAACCATCAGGCCCTCATGGGCTGCTATGCTTTTAACTTGTGGCATTCCATGGAATGTTTTAAAGACCTTGTTTCTCCTAAGCATGCCTTGGACTATGCCACTTTGGTAGAGGAAGGTCTCTTTGCCATGAAAGACGCCCTGATGACCTCCTGGGATGCTACAGACACAGCGAGGAGAGGGGTGGTCTCCTAAGTAACTATGTGGAAGGCCTCCTGGCTTCAGGGCTCCAATCTGTCCCTGCAAATGCAACAGTCCATCCAAGACCTTCCTTTCAAAGGCCCTTCATTGTTTGTGGAATGAACAGGTGCCAAGCTGCATGCCATGAAAGACTCTAGTACAGAGTCATGCATGGCATCTGCACAACTCTAAGCCTGTGCAACACTCTAGGGCTCCTAATAAACAAGGAGAAATCAAAGCTCTCTTGCTCAAGAAGCACAGACTTTATAGGGACCCACCTAGAGTCTCACAAGGCAAAAGCCTCTCCCCCCCATCCAGGTCTCAGTCCCTGTCTATCATCATTTCAGAACTACTACATGCCCTGACCACAACAGTGAGGTGCTGCCTCCAGCTACTGGACCACATGGCAGCCTCCACATATGTGATAAGGATGGCCCACCTCCAAATGAGGCCTCTGCAGGTGTGGTTGGCCTCGGTGTTCAGCCCGCACTGACACCCCCTGTCCAGGGAAGTCAGTGTCCCTGCGGAGGACCTGGATTCACTGAGGATTTGGCAGGACTCTCGGCTCACGTATGAAGGTGCTCCCTTTGAGGTCATGAACCCCTCAATCACACTGATTACAAATGCTTCAGACCTGGGGTGGGGAGCATATATTTCAGGGGACCTCTCCACACAGGGAACATGGCCGCAGAAAGACAGCTCCATATACATAAATGTGAAAAAGCTAAGGGCAGTCTGCCTAGAGTGCATAGCCCTCCCAGACAAAATAGAGGGGAAGTCCCTGCAGGTCATGACAGACAACATGGCAGCTATGTTCTATATCAGCTGCCAAGGGGCTGCCTGCTCATGGGCCCTTTGCAGAGAGGCTTCCCTGCTTTGGAACCTGGCCCTACAGCACAATTTCAACCTCATAGCCTCCCATCTATTGAGCATCAAAAATTCCCAGGCAGACAGCCTAAGCAGGAAACTCCTTCCCCAACACAAATGGTCCCTATACCTACAGGTGGTAGAACACCTGTTCGGGAGGTGGGGCTGCCCACAGATGGACCTATTCATCAGGGGAGAACCACAAATGTGATCAGTTCTGCTCAGTCAGGGGCAGGGACAGGGGGTCAGTTTCAGCTGCCGTCCTGATAGACTAGGGAGGTCAACTCCTTTATGCCTTCCCACCTCTCCCTCTGACACACAGGACCCTTATAAAGATCAAGAGGGACCAAGCAGATATAATCATGATAGCCCTGGCTTGGCCCTGCCAGTCTTGGTACTCCACCCTCATGGATCTCTCAATAACTCAACCCATAACACTTCCCCTCAGGGCGGATTTCCTCACTCAGGACTCCGGCTGCCTATGCCACCCAGACCTGGGGGTTTTTCACCTGACAGCATGAAGACTCCATGGCTAAAACCCAACAAGCAGGCATGTTCGGCAAGGGCACAAAAGATCCTAATCAAGAGGAGAAAACCGTCCACTAGGGCCACATACTCTGCAAAATGAAAGTGTTTCTCTCATTGGGCCCAGGGGAGAGGGCAGTCACCAGAGGATGCCCCAGTTGAGACCATCCTGGACTACCTACTAAGCCTGAAGGAGGGAGGCCTCTCACTCTTCTTGCTTAGGGTACACCTGGCAGCCATTTCTGCCATACATAATCCATATGGCGGGGTAACTCCCTTCTCTCACCCCACAACTACAAGATTCCTCAGGGCCTCAAAAGACTGTACCCGCAGATTAGGGCCCCAGCCCTGCATTTGGACCTAAAACTTGTGCTTGAGGGGCCTACAAGACCCTCTTAGAAGCCTCTGGAGTCATGTACCCTCTTGGTCCTTTCTTGGAAAGTGGCCTTTCTAGTGGCCAACACCTCAGTCAGAAGGGTCTCCGAGATAAGAGCTCTTTCCTCAGAGCCACCTTACACAGCGTTCCACCCTGACAAGGTGCAGGTACAACGACACCCAGGCTTCTTGCCAAAGATGGTGCCCCCTTTCCATGGAAACCAAGACATCTGTCTCCCGGCATTCTTTCTGGACCCCCAGGTCACAGAAAACCAGAGGAAGTGGCACACCTTTGATGTAAAGATAGCACTCACAATGTACATCGAGTGGACCAGACCCTTTCTGAAAACTTCCCAGATGCTTGTAGCAGTCGCCAAACAGAAAAAGGGCCAGGCAGTGACGATCCAGTGTATATTGACCTGGATAGCTAACGGCATCAGGGATTGCTATCAAAGAGCAAACACTCCTTTGCTGGATCAGAGCTTACTCTACCAAAGCCCAAGCATTGTCCACGGCCTTCCTGGCTCAGGTCCCAATTCATGAAATCTATGGAGCAGTGACCTGGTCTTCAGTGCATACCTTTGCTTCCCACTATCCCATCATTCAGCAAGCAAGGGATGACACTATGTTGGGTAGAGCCCAAGTTCAAGTGGGAAACCCTTAACTCCGCCTGCCATCCTGATCATGACTTGTGAGTCATCTACATCTGAATGGATGTGAGCAGCACTCAAAGAAGAATGGAAGGTTGCTTACCTGTAAATGTCCTTCTTTGAGATGGGCTGCTCACATACATTCCATGCCATCCCTCTGACCCCGCTTTTCAGAGTTAGTGGAAAGAAGGGAATGAATGGGGGGCAAGGTCAGGGTCACTTATATACCACACAGGTGCGCAGACTCGAGGAGGCATTGGGCACCGACTCTGCAGGACAGGCTAGGACAAAAGGCTTTCCGGGCACCATGCACTGCAACATGTAGACACCTACATCTGAATGGATGTGAGCATCCCATCTCAAAAAAGAACATTTACAGGAAAGCAACCTTTCGTTCTTTCATCAAGCAAATAAACACTTCCCCAGCTGACATGGCACAGAAATTTGGACAATAATGGTTTGGTACTCATTTACTGAATCTCAGTCACTAGAACTGAGGAAGCCTAACAATAATAATGATATCCATACAACAAATAAAGATGCATACAAAGACTTCAGTTTCTGAAGTTTAGACTTTTACTAGGAGGAAGCAAAGCTCTCTCTCTAGACTGTCTTTTCATGGGGAAACAGCTTTTAAAGGTACCCTTCAATAAATGTGTAGCTCTCCAAGCCTGTAGCAAAGGAATCCCTCAGTATGATTCACTGATCAATAACAGAGTAGTGAAAAATAATCACACTCTAATGACAAGTGGTTAATACACAAAACAAAGGCATCATCTGATTGCTTTGAAATTCAAGACAGCGGAGAGAAAGAGGTTAAGAATCCTTTCTGAGTTTCTTTTAAATGCATTGTTTGTTTGCCTACGCAAATATTATTATTCTAATTACATAATACCACCATGTGAGAAGTCGCTTATAATAAAACTATTATTGCTTGCTTTTATAGCTTAGATGTTCTGAATGTAAAAAAAAAAAAAAAAAAAAGCTCTCCTACTTGAGCAATAGGAAGAGCACAGATCATCCCCTTGTTCCCTTGTTTCATTTTAGCAGCTTTAAAATACTTACTCATTTATCTTAAGCTCTGCTGTGCATTAGCACATCTGAGATTTTTCTTTACTCTTAGTTGTTCTAGTTATACACTATGGAGCATCTTATGAGCTAACTATAAAAATGGACAGTCTGCCACAAGCACTACCTCATCTAATCCTTTCTTTGTTCTTGTTATATCCAAAGGAAACAGTTTATCCTGTGCCTTTTCACCATACAGACTGAGAGTGGGGCACCTCTACTAAAGGGAGTATAGGTGTTTATCTGATTAGCAACTCCATAGCCAGGCACAGAAGGAAAGCTCATGGTATTGTTTGCTGAGGTGCATTTCTTTTGCAAATCAGGAAGTGACAGGGAATATCACAAACCCCCTGAACTAAAAATCAGAATCAAATCATCTTCACTGGGATTGTCTAACAGGGAATTTTGATTAACTGGTAACTACAAATATTCTTTGGCCAAATAATTGCTGCAACATCAATGAACCCCAAAAGTGGACAACAGAGTTTAATTTCCTAGTTAACTTGTGCCCTCTTACAATATGTCATGCATGGCATATGTCATAATGTAACACACAAAATGCCTTTCCAGTTTATATCTTTGGAATGTATTTAGAATGTTCTGTTTATAGTCTTGCATTGTCTGGTGTATATATTGCTTAGTACACCTTGATGAAAGAGTTATGAGTGACACCTATTCATAGCCTTTTTTTATTGCTTTGCTCCTTCATGTTATAAATTCATGAAGCAGTTGTAGTTTATTAAATTTTTTATATTGGCCTGTTTTATTTACATCCTTTCCCTTATTGTTGGAGGGAGAAGGAATTTGGATTTCGGAAAAGAGTCCATCACTCTATGCTCTTGCCAAAGATGGAGAAGAAAAAAAAGGTCAATCTCAAATAAAATTTAAGTAACATCTGAATGTGCTTTCTCAGCACTTTTTCCATCAGGAGGCATCACTACATTAGTATGACTTTATAAATTATATCTCTAAAGCCTCTGCAAACACACAGTGTTTACAAATAAATGTTCCACAATATGCATTTTTTTAAAAAAATAAATATACAAAAATCATTGTCAGTGATGATGAATGATTATAACTTAACAACAGTTAAGCTGACAAAGCTGAAATATCCCAGGGTGTGATGTTATTCAAATGTCACAAGTGGAATTAAAAAGGCCTTCATACAAATGCAACAGCCTGCTGCAGAGAAAGGCAACCTGCACAACGCTCTTGTGACACTAAGCTGCCTAGTTATCCCCGGATGTTCACCAGAACAAAGTAGAAAGGTGCAGGTTTTGGTGTAAATTAAATAGGGTTTATCACACTTTAAACAAAACTGATTTCTGTCAACAGTCTGCATTCCATTAATGAATTTGTGAGACACACAGACAAACATAAAGGCAACATGGAAGTGTGGAACATAAGTAAAACAATGTCTGTGTTATTTTTGTCTGATTGGTTGTTGGGGTGTTATTTTTTATTGAGACCTCCAACCTTTCTGGAGGGCTTTCTCCAGCTCCTACTGTAGTCAATGGGAGTCTTTCCACTGACTTTAATAAATCAAGCCCTATGCCTGTACCCCTGTCATTCTCAAGTGGTTGTTCCTGCAACTTTCCTCTTCAGATTTCCCTCCAACCTGTGAAAAGGGAATGTGGTTGGTTTGTTTTTTTATAGTAAAGTCCCAGTTATGCCTTCCATAAGTAGGTTCACAAGGGGTATGTCTACACTCATTAGTTATTTCAAATTAAGGAGGCTTAATTCAAAATAACTTATTTGCTGGTCAAGGAGACATTTTATTATATCAAATTAAGTGGTTCTATAATTCAAAATAAGGAACTGCTAATTCGATATAATAAAACCTACTTCACAGATGTGAAATTGAATGGGTTCTGAGCTGCTTGCACAGCAGCACAAGAGGCTGGGAGCCACATTGGGCTCATGCCAGCCAGCAGGGAAAGCAGCCCCCCCCAGGGGATCCCTGCCCTCAGTGGGAAAAGCAGCCTGCTGGGGAATCCCTGCCTGGGGTGGGGAAAGCAGCTCACCGGCCAGGGACTCCCTGTCTGGGGAGTCTTCTGCAGGAGGGGAGCCCAGTGGCCACTTCTCCGGGGCTCCCTCTTCAGGGGAGCCCCGGCGGCTGCTTTTCCAGGGCTCCCTTCTCTCAGAGAAGCGTGGCTCCCTTCTTGCTGGGGAGCCACAGGTCCCAGGGAGAAAGGAGCTACAGCTCCCTGCTTCCCGGGGAGCCAGGGCTCCCCTTTACCCTGGGAGCTGGGGCTCCCATAGACTGGGAGCCATGGCACTCCTAGTTCAAGTCAGGGAGTCTCATGTAGACTCTCTAACTCAGATTAATAAATCCTACTTTAATTCAAACTAAGGGTCTAGCGAAGACTCTCTAGATCAAATTAATAACCTCAATGACTAATGGGCTAGGTCTTTAAACTTTACCTTGTGGAGGGAAAAGTGAAGCTCCAGCCCAACATACTCCAGGGAACTTCATCCTTTGGCTTACACCTAGGGAATTGCAGGCTGGGTTTCTGTGCCAGCACTATAATGCTTCCCTGAGTACCACTTCATAGTGGGGCTGTCCACCCCACATTCCTCTACCAGAACCTTGTCCACACACAACATTTTGAATGGGATTACAGTGTAATTGAGCAGTATCTTTGGTCTTCCCATACAATGACAAGCCAAAGCAAAGGAATATGTTCAGCAAGGTTTGTAGCCACATTTACCATAGTTTCAGAGCAAAGGCCTGTGTATCATGATGAGCACTAAACCCAAAGGAAGTGCTGCAAAATATAGCAATAGAATACTGCCTGGGTTTAAAATAAACTATAGCATAATTGTTTTTGTAGGACATTGTATCTATTCCTTACATACAGCAATTGGGAGCTGGTACAGTGCCAACATAAACACTAATTAACATTATTCTCATGCTTTTGAGAAAAACTACGATTCAGAAAAGCACAGGAAAACTCAGGGCATAAGGTCATTCACAGTATTCACAGATTACTTTTTTAAGGCAGCAAAAAAGCAGGCAGAAAGAGTACAAAGATGGGCCTGTGTTTCAGGCAGTAAACTGGGACTCTGGAGGTTTCAGAACAAAACTCCAGGCTCCCCTAAAGATTTATTGTGAGACCTTGCATAACTCACTTCACCTCTTTGCTTTTCATTTCCCCATGTGCAAAAACACAGTAGTACTTCCTTTTCCTCACACTTTGTCTGTCTTTTATCTAGAGTGCAGTCTCCAAAGGGGTAGGGCTGAAACTGATGGTACAGTGCTTACTAGAATGGGCCCCAGACTCAGCCAGATTCTCTACAAAAACAAAAGCATCATCTCATGTGGTTTTGTAAGTGGCAACTGAGGGACAGATGAATAAGCACTAACTTAGACCAACAGCTGGAAGACCTCTCAGAATTAAAATTTTTTTTTTTTTTTTTTTTTTTTTACTTAGCATGTAGAACTGGCCACAAGAGAAAAAACACAGAACTGTCTGGAAGAAACCTTTTATTTGACATCAATATAAAAGCAAGACTCATGGAAGAGAGGCAAGATGTTCTCTTTGATTCACTAATATGTCATCATCTGGACAGTTAGTGTCTGCAGCTGTACTATGAAGAAATTGCTTCTAATTAATGACCCTTAGCCACCTAATGCTAAGTGATTGATTTCAAATTGTAAATGTAGGGAACAGACCAGTAATGAGAAAACATCTCCTGATGTTTCAAAAGGTCTCCACTCCAATCACATTAAGTATTTAACAGATGAAATGCATTAAAAGGGAAAGAAAGCTCTTACCACGCAGCGTTCTTTCTAACCACTCACCATCAGGTGACTTGAGAGTTCTCTATGCAGCACTGACTTCAATATTTTGTCTAGGGCTACCACAAAAACCTTTAAAAATCCCTAGGTAATGGCCTGGCTAGTGTCAGTATCTGCGTGCTGTGCAGTGAGACGCCAGGGTTTCAATTCCAAGGCTCTGACTCTCTTGGAGACAAGTGACCCACATATCAGATAACAGCAAGGTTTACTGGCTAACCTACAAGAAGCAGTGCAAGAGTTCCACAATGAAAACTCTGCAGTCTGCATCCAGATAGTTCTGACAAAAAGCTTTCTGACCACACAGGATGACACAACTGGCCTGATTTGCTGTTACTGTATGACCTGATCCTATGTTTTACACTCCCCTTGCATTTATTTTCATTCCATTCTGTAAGTTCACCCATCTGTGAAGCATTTGATGAAGTGGGATTTTCTCCCATGAAAGCTCATGCGAAAAATAAATCTGTTAGTCTTAAAGTGCCACACGACTCCTTGGTTTTTTTAATATGGAAAAAACAGTGGTTTTCAGCACTCACATTCACTTCAGTTCCCCTCTCTTCTACAGCCTAGGTCCTGCAGACTGACTGAGAGGCCCTCTTTCTTTGGAGACAGAGGACAGCCATAAGAATTTTGCAGCTGTTATGAGAGGTAAGCAACTCACCTTAGGTTAACTGTCAGCAGAAGGATGGAACACCCACTATATTCCATGGCAGATGCTCCATATTGGATGTCAATCAATTGACAAATAGGAAAAACATAAACTTCTACTCCTTGATCAATGGTTCACTGTTGCCCAAAGGGGCATTAAAAAGAGTAAAACATCTCATTATATAAACTTGGCTCAGGATGTCAGGAAACATAGATGGAGAAGACTGGCTTATAGTGGGGAAGAAAGACTAATATAAGAGCACAGGGAAACATTGAGGAAAAAAAAGAAACAATTAGAAGGAATCAGCAATGGAAATCTACATTTTTAAAACTTAAGTACCTAAAATTAGACACTTAAATCCATATATACCTATCTCTGTAGACAGCTTAGGATATGGTCATTACAGTGGACAAATATAACTGCTAAGATTATAGCAAAATCTCAGCTGTGCTATTGCACAACAGAGCCAGAGAGAAGTATTCATTACAATTTTCCAAAAATAAAACAAATGAATAAGTCTGGGCTAATTTTCAAGATGCTGAGCACCCACAATTCTCACTGAAATCAATGGGAGTTGCAGGCACTCAACACCTTTGACAATCACTTTATTCAGGTGCCTATACATGGGTTAAGGGCCAAAATTTTCAAGTGACTTAAAGAGGCCTGATATTCAGAAGCTCCTTTAAGGCACCTACAATTGGGCTCCCAAACTCACTATTTATCTTGGCTTTGGTACTTAACCTGAGGTACCTAAGTCTGAAAATGTGGATCTGAGCAAATAAAACAGACAGGCACAAATGGAGAGAGAAAACTAGAGTGAATGAAGAGAACAAGATGACACAAGGAAGACCTGAGTTATATTTTCTTCTTTTCCTTTGGACACACATGGTTTACAGAAACTTTAAACCTCCAAAATTACTATATAATGCACAAACCAAGAGATTTGGCACAACAATATCATACAGAACAGAATCTTGGGAGGGACGCAGGGGAACCAGTTGTTCCTAAATGAACCGTAGGGATAAACACCTTTGTTCATATCTCCCTAACCATACACTGCCTCTGCACTGTAACATCAGGCATGTGAGAAGACATATATACAGATGTGCTTGGAATCCATCAGTTTTAGTGTGCACTTGCTGGTACAAGGGGGACCTGTTCCGTGCAACCGGTTTGTGCGCGGTAACCAAATGTCCCCCAAAGGCCCCACAGTAACGCATGGGTCCCATTAATGTGCCTTGCGTAAATGGGACCATGTGCGTCGCTGCCCCGGAGACGGTCCCCAGGCACCGGCCCAGGATCTGCTCCCCGGCCCCGCTTCTGTGCTGGGGTCTGAGCCGGCCTCAGGCGCCTGCTGCTGCCAGCCTGGCCCCAGATCCCTGGCTGGGGACATGGCAGGGAGCGGCAGCCACAGCCATGGGCAGCCAGACCTAGAAGGGGGCTGGAAGCGGCTGCCACCGCCAGTCTCTGCCATGTCCCCAGCTGGGGATCCGGGGTCAGGCTGGTGGCAGCAGGCGCCTGAGGCCAGCTCAGACCCCAGCACAGAAGCTGGGCCAGGGTCATGGCCTGCAGCCAGGGAGCGGGGCCTGGGCTGGTGCGCTGGGGAAGGCCTTCCAGTCCCACTTACACGCGGGCTGGTTTCCGTGCGGTCGCCGGGGGCTCGTCCCCTGACACCCACACATAAACCGGTCCCCACTGTATTTGTTAAAATATAACTTGTCACTAGCCAGTTACTCTACTGCAGAAGTCCAGATAGATATATGCCAGGAAGCATCTATATATTTTGCATAGCAGTTTTGTTCTGAGATGTTTCACCATCTGCTAAAATGCAGGAAATTGCACCTGGCATTTCCCAGGGGAGAAATCCTGCACTTCCCTATTTTAATATTTTTCCTATACTGAAGAAATGTCTAATTCTGGTCAAGTCTAAAAATTGGCATATTTGGAACTATGACATGGGTCTGTGAGGTATGTACCCTTCCACATCCTACCACAGCATATGCTCCTTTGTATGGGGAAAGAAAAAGTTGTGTTTGGGTGGGGAAAGGGCAGAGAAATATTGCAACATTGATTAATATGTTGTCTTCTGTGTCCAATTTACTTTTAAATCACTTCTTTAAAGCAGCACGTCTTTAGCTCCAAACGTATTTCTAGTGGCATGCCTTAACTGTATTATTCAGCTGCTCACTCTCCAGACATCCCAGATGTCTCTTGATACCAGTCCTCCTTCAGTCCAAGCTATTGCTAGGGCTGAATGACAAATTCACAGTCATTTTGGTAAAAAATGTTCCCATCTGTTTTTCAAATTTTGAAATTGCTTCAAAAGTAGTAAATCTGAAAAAATTTCAGCCAGTACCAGCCTTCATCTTTTTACTTTTGAACCTGCAGCAATGATATATAATGCACATCTTTCACCACAGGCATAGGGACAAGAGACTGAAGCATTGGAAGGAAACCTCTCTTGCTAGTATAGCAGTGACAGATCTTGATCATCACTTGTTAGTGCTCCACTAGTTTAAAAGATACAGGGACTGCTGGCAATGTGTTGCCTGAAGGGATCTAGAAGTTGGTGACTCAGGAAGTCCCTTCCTCCTTGGACCAATAACTGCTGGGTTTCTTGATTTTCAGGGTACAGTACAAAGCTCATCTATTTTCCCTAGTTCCAAAGGGGTAGCTGTGGTAGTCCAATTTAGCAAAACAAACAAGGAGTCCAGGCAGTGGTTCCCAACCTTTTAGTCCAAGGAAGTGTTTGAAAGCAGGAATGACAAGGAACAGCAGTGGAATTAACATGGTTAGCAGACCTCGATGTCATACACCAATACCCCCACTTCCATCTCCCATACCCATTAGTAAGATACCCTGAAGGAGAAGGGTGCCAGGCTTCTTCTCCTACTGCCCAGTGGAACCTACTAAGAATATACATACAAAGCAAACTTTTTGCTTTCTTAGAGACAAATACTCAACCACCACTCCTACCCTTTATAATAATTTCTTCTTCAGAAGAAGAGGGAATTTACCCAGATACTCTTCTCTCTGTCCAGTTCCCAGCAGCCCCCCTGTCTGCTTTCTTTTACTCTGCTTTGGAAAACTCTTATTTAGACATCACTACCCATTCCTTTTTAACTCATTCCCCTTATATCAATAAACTTCAGGAAAGCTTATGTATCAACACTGCAGTGAGCGTCAACAGCTAAAATTAACAAAAAATTCCAACAACTCAATGGTGCAATAAGCTCTTGGCAATTACCTCATTCAACAGACTTCAGGACTTTCCCATAAACAGGTTTCCAACAAATAAAGCATTTGGCTTCTCTCTCTTTCTTTAATAACTTGACAAAACAAGCACATTATTACCTCAGAGCTGGTTAGAAAGAGGGGAAATTAACTTTGACAAGAGGATGACAGGCTCACAGTGAAACTTTCCTTCTTCTAACCAAGTGCAGTTCTAGATGAGCTAGTCTTATTAAGAATACAATTAGCTTACAATGAAACTTTGCTATAGCAGAAGAAAACCAGCAACATACAGTCATTTTATTCTGAGAACCTCTGTTCAGTGATTTTAGGGCTATTGCTACTACTCAGTGCAGAATAAAAGAATTCAGTCTTTATGTGGAAAGAAGGAAAATCTGTAATGAAGAGCAGAGCCATCCCCTTCCCAAGTGGGCTTTGCGCGGTTCTATTATGAATACGCAGAGAAGGAGCAGAGTCTGGATTTCAAGATATGCTCCAGTAGGTGTGCCCCATATGTGTTCTATGAAGCACAGGTCTGTCAGGGTTCCCCAAACATGCGCAGATGGACAGCATTTGTCTGGAGGCAGGGAAGAACGAGTGAATCTGCTGTGCTGGAGAATCATCATATGCTGCCCTTTGTGGCATGAATCTTAAGCTATGTGGAGCCAGAGTATTTGTGTCCACTCCCCAGGAGACTTCAGATTTTTCATGGATATTTACAGCATACTTTCACAGAACAATATGCAAATGCCTAGCTCTTAATGTTAAGTTATACCTCTTGATAATGCCCACTACAATATGTTCTAGATGGCAATGACCGTTGCAAAGCTCACTCTTGAAGACCACAATGTCCTGCGACCACCTGTCCCATAGACAACAGACTGATGTGAGAGCAGCCAAAATCATGCTGGCATGGATTGGGAGAAATAGCAGCCAGACAACAGATAACATGGAGACTGAAGCAATTCTAACATCATTCATCCTGTCTGAGATGTTTTGAGAGACTTAGTTTTGGGAGTAGGCAATTACTGAGAAAAGCAGTGGCTGTGCCCAGAAATGCTTGTGGGGGAAGAATCACCTACACGCTCAATTTTCTGATCATCATCTGTAGCCTATCCTGCTCTAATCAGAGTATTTTACAAACATGTAATTCACAGACAAATTGCAGGCAGGTTGCACATAAGCATCACGTTTTTCCTTCTCTCCAATATCCCTTTTCCTCCACTGACTATAGATGACTTCTTTATGAAAAATTCTTTGAATTCACACAGTTTTCGGTTTAGATTTAGCAATAAACTGCCAACTTTGTGGCATTAATATAGATTAACACAATGAGCCTGCAATCCTACTAGCTGGACTTTATAGTTGTTTTACATTGGGTTTGTGGTGGAATCTGAACATGCCCAGGAAAGTTTATTCGATCCCAATCTGCTACAAATGATGTTTGCTGTCCATGCTATGAGTTAAACTGCAGTCAACCAAAGCAGATGAGAAACAAAGTAGAGTCTCTCCCTGTCTCAGATCATATAAAATAATTCCACATTCAATGCATTACGTGTTTTAGGTGAAGGGAAAGGAATTGCTAAACAGAAAATCTATTTAAAAAATGTACATGCTCATAAACACATACAGAAAAAAATACATTTTGCAAACTTTCAGAGTGTCAAAGTTGTCAGGCCAAAAATGTAACAAAATATAGGTAGCCTCAAGTTCTCATAGCACAAACTACAATTAACACTGAGAAGACCATATTCCAAGCTGGAGGAAGATCAGTGTAGCCTCATTGACTTTAGTAGAGCTATGCCAGTGTTCAACAACTGAGGCTTGATTCTGGACTGCCTTGGGGCCAACTTCCCCCTTCCATATGACAAGGAATAATATCCTTGTGGTAAACACCGCAAGAACTCAGACTGAAAAGCAACGTATTTATGTATGCTTTGCTGGCTTTAATTAAGTGAGGCTGCTGGAAACAACATGTGAGCAGCCAGCTCTCCGCAGATCAGCAAGAAATGTTTGGCAGACCACAGTCTGTGAACCACTGATTTTATCCTGCATTCATTGAAGTCAATGGGAATGTGCTCATTGACATCAGTGGGGTAGGAAAAGACCTGTCATGTAACATAAAACATCATCTGGAATAGAAGTAGAATCTCTAGTGTGCTCTCATTTCTAGGAGCAACATAAAGAGTAGAAGGCTAAGTGAATTTCTCTCTTTCCTTCCTTTTTAAACTACATTTTCTCATTTCCAAGTGTGTACAGCTGAGAATATCATCCTTTTAAAAAGACAAGTAGAGGCACATGTGCTACATATGGAAATGCTGGGGCATGGTGAGTCTAGATCATTTTAAAGTTATATCTTCTGAAAGAATCCTGCTGGGACTGAGAATATGGTACAAAAAGAAGGGATTAGAGCTGCAGGCTTTCATTTTCTTCACCTTCCTCCCACACTGCTTGGGCCAAGAGGACAATACATGCCTTGCTTTGGGACAATGAATGTATGAATGAATGATATAATTCAGTGGGTCTGGGAGAGTGAGTAGAAAGAAACTTGTTCACTCTTCTCTCCCTTGTGCCTCCCATTGAATCATTATCTGAGTCACATCAGGATCTGAAAGGGAAACATTACATAGATGGCTGTGTTCAGATATCTTTTGAAACCTGATACAAAAAGAATACAGAGAAGCCTTTGTGAGAGGGGCTTGGTTTTGCCTGGCGTGGCGATAGCAATAGCAATACTCTTAAAGCAATTTTTACCTTAAAATGACTTTTCAGACATTAATGCTAGCAAAATGCATGCATTTTACAAACGAAGATGCTCAGGGGCAGAGGCTTAAGAGTCTGGTCCACAACATGTCAGTGTCAGACCTGAGCTAAATATTTAGGAATTCCTAGATCCCAATCTTGCAGTCAGACCATGCCACTCTCTAGGTCTGATCCAAAACCCAGACTCCCATTGATTTCTATAGGTTTTGGATTAAGCTGTCAGTCAGCCAGTGAATTTTAGAATGGTCCCAGTGCTGGTACAAGAAAACACCCCTTCAGCCACTCAGTAGTATACAGGCACTCATAAAAGGACTCCATCTATCATCAACATGAAAATTTTTTGAAAGACCCTCCCATGTTATAATTAATTCTGTGTGGAAAAATCATACATTTCTAGTTTATTCCCCCCATTCTGAGATATCCAATTTTCCTTAACTTGTCAAACAAATGGCTGAGATTTTCAAAATTGAGCACCCTTTTTGAGCATCCAGTTCAGACACATTAAAGGGGACTGGATTGCCACAGGATTGGAACGCCACACTTTCTGAAAGTCAGGGTCCTTTACTGTGTTTCCAGATAGGCACCCAAAGTTAATTGTCATTTTGGACCATTTTGACCAATATACATATCACACTGTCTTTGATGGATAATCACCTCATTTATTTACATTTATATGCATGGTCCTCATGTTCTTTATGGTTCTCAGATGGCTTATCTGCCTTCTTTAAAAGTACACAGTTTGATGAATGCTGCTTATTCTCCATTATTTGCAACACTCTTCTGAAACATGCATTCTAAAAGGTGGATTCACACAATACTGCTTGCCATAGGAAGGGTCTGTTTCCCTTTTGTTTGACTTCTCTTCTCCTTTTCTTGCATAGAAACAAAAAAAGCTAGAGAAAGATATCTGGTTGTTTATTACAACCATTGCATTCTTGCGTTCATTCTGTTTAATATTTATTTCCCTTTTGTACAATGTAAAATCCAGTAAGAAAGGACTTTTATTTTGTCACCACAATGACTTTTTTTAAAAAAAGTTCACGTAGCAGCTCAAAAAATCTTATACAAAAATAAAGTAGCAGCATACAGCAAAAATTGAATTGAGATGCAACTCCTTTTGTGTGTAGGCAATTTTGCTATTACACTTTTTTCTGAAGTCAGATCTGAATGTCTTCAAACAGTGAACACTGCAGCGTGGGGGGCTTGAGTGAAGAAAGATGAGACAGCCTGCTGAACCCAAAGGCTCCTTTAAGGGTCTCATTGGGTATGTCTACAGTATAAAAGCAAAGTCGACTTTATTAAGTTGACTTAATAAAGTCTACTTAAAGTTGACTTTAAATAGACCTTATTAAGTCGACTTAGTAAGGCTACACTACATTAAGTCGACTTTATAAAGTCGACTTTAAATGGGTGCCCTAGCTTAAGTCAACTTTATAAAGTCGACTTAATGGCCCCACTGCACTAAGTCAACTTTATTAAGTCAACTTAGTAACTCCACATTGCCTTAAGTCGACTTAATAAAGTCAATTTAACTGTAAAGTTGACTTTATAAGCAGAAGTAATAAAGTCGACTTTACCTGATGCTAAAGTCGACTTTATTACCCTGCAATGTAGACAGAGCTTTGTTTAAGTTGACTTAAGGACCCTTAAGTCGACTTAAACACACAGTGTAGACGTGCCCATTAAAAGCTCTCTACCACTCTTCTAATTATTAAATGCTATGTATTCAAAAAGTCTGCTGATGCTCTGCGGAACGTTACCAATACCAGCCTAATTGACATGGCCTTTAAGAATTACTTAAAGGAAATGTACAAGAAGCAGGCAATAAGATAAAGAAGAGCTGGATAATATTATAAATACAAACAGATGCTACCACTAAAGGTGAAGAAAGGAGACTAACAGGCCAGATCTGTCTCTAGTGTTGTAGTATAGCACCTCAATTCCCAACACATTCTCTACTCTGGATTCCCTACACTCACCTTTCTCACCAAATCTAAAAAATGTCTTGGCTAAAATAAGCTTCCCCTGCTGTGGTCCCAGTCATGTCTCTCCCCTCTTTAAATGCATTCATTAGCCTTTTCTCCATTCTGCATCAAGTCACAGTTTTTCGCCCTCACCTTTAAAGCAGTGCATAAATATGTGTGTGTACTTCATAGCTCTGCTCATCTCCTCCTCCTGCTCCTCCTCCTCCTTCATAAACATCCTTTCTCATATTCCTCTGCCCTCCCATACTCCTTTCCTCACCCTTACACTTGGAACTACCACCCTTCTCCTGGTTTCAATCTGTTCTTAACCAACTTTCACTTTTCAAAGCCTTTCAGCTACAATCTACCAAAGAACATAAATATTATTTGCTTGTTTGTTTTTAAAATTCCTCTGCACTGATTCAGGACAGTGTCTTCATCTAGCCAGCTACTATGTTTTGTATTTTAAAAGCACTGTCTCTCTAAATTACCAAGGTAGCCCCTTGGGGCTGGAAACCTATGTTCTGAGGGAACCCCCCCCCGCCACAGCCCTACATTTGAAAGTTTAAATTTAATGTGTGAGAGAAAAATATGGAAGAAGAAAACCAGGGAGTGGAATTCACTGTAAATGTAGTGGAAGAGGGAGCAGAAGACAGTCAATCAGATCTGAAAGATAATAATGATGCACTTTGTAAACCACCATGTGAGATGGAAGCAAATTCCAGTTTTGATAGAGCCATTCAAGGGCATTTCAGAGGTGCTTCTGGCAAAAGGCCTCTTCTTCCATTAGTGTTTCATAATGCTATGCCATGGTAATCTAAACTCTAGTTCACACCAACAACCCACATCCCACAAACCTCACACCCTTTCTGAAATGCACTCATTGATGGACTGCACACTGGCAGATCATACTGGTGACACTGTCCCACCAATGGCCTGTACTCCTCTCCCACTAACGTCAGTGGGATCCACCTGTCTGCACAGAGAGGAGAACAGGCTATCCCAATAAGTTCTGTACTTGTGAGTTTGGCAGTTCATGACGGAAAGGGAAAGATTGCTCATGATGAAGAATCCTGGTATCCATGTTCTCTTGCCTGCGTAAGCCTCTCTAGCCCCAGCAATTTTACTCCTTCCCAACTTATCTGTAAGTGCCTGAAGAGAAACAGAGGTATGTGCCTGGACCTCAGGGGCCAGCTCCTATGGTGACACTGGAAGAGTCAGCCATTTTGGAAGCTGCAAATGCCAATCTCATTTCCCTTTACTTTAGTAGTCTCTTCCATGGTGTTTGAAATCATACAGCTATGGTTTCAAGCTGCCTGAGTCCATTGCACAGTCTAGGAGAGCAGTTGGAGAATTAGCTGCCTAATGGCAATGTAAGATTTTGCTATGTATGTAGATGCTTTGAGCAGTTCTTACTCCTGTTCTTTTCTTTTTGCAACAAACATTCTTCTTATGCCATATTGCAGTCCATTTTAGGCCCTGAGAGTTATTTCAATCATATGAACTCCATTCCACTAAACTCACATACCTTGTAATATTGCACTTAAATAAATATATTATAGCTGCACCAAAGCATATTAGCTAAGAATGCATATGGGCATGGCACCATCTCTCTGGCAACTTCTCCTGTTGCTGTGTGAAGAAACATGCACCTGCTCTTTCAGAAGAAGGCACTGGGCTGCACTGGAGGAGATCAACAGGTTCAAAGCCTGTTTGCTACAGCTATATGATTAGTTGTTTCCCCAAATAAAGCTGTTTGTTTTTTAAGTTATGTTTCTGGTCTTTTAAGAGCTTCCATTTGCTGACATAATAAAGGAGGAGGAAAAGGTTAACCTCACACCTGTTTCAAGATCTCAGGAGCCCAACTCATTATGCTCAATGGTTATGGCTGTGTTATGCTAACGTAAAAGCTCAAATAATTGCACTGCATGAAGATGTGATGGAGCAAAGCATACATGTCATCAACGTGAGTATTACAGGCACTGTAGTGTGGGGCCACTGGGATGCTGGCACAGTTAGATGTGTCTTCCTTAATAGGTTATTTCGTCCAGTACTCCACCAAGGATGGGCAGCAATAAAAAGTTACAAATTAAACTTTTAAAACTGTAAGCAAAAACACTGGTTGAGCATTTCAGAAATTCATTCTGGGCCCCTTACGGCTATGTCTACAATACAAAAACTAAGCTGACTTTGTTAATTTAACTTAATAAAGTCTACTTCAATTTGACTTTATTAAGTCCACACTTGTCTTAAGTCGACTTAATAAAGTTGGTTAAGTCAACTTCAGAAAGTGTCCTAATAAAAATGTGTTTGCTTAAGTTGACTTTACTAAGTTGACTTAAGCAGGCACATGTTATTACACAGGGCTTCTTAAGTTGACTTAGACAGCCACATTGCATTAAGTCGACTTCATAAAGTTGACTTAATGCCTAAGTCGACTTAAAGAGTGAGAGTTATTAAGTTGACTTAGGAACTCCTTAAGTCAACTTAATTAAATCCAAATGTGGCCAGGGCTGGAACTCCTTAAGTTGACTTAATGAAATCCAAATGTGGCCAGGGCTTTGCTTAAGTTGACGTAAGCCTCTTTAAATCTACTTTTTAAGCCCATAGTGTAGACATACCCTACAGGGGCTCTGTCCTGCAGCCCTCATTACCCAGGCAGGCAATGGGACAACACACAGTAGTAAGGTCTACAGAAACAGACCTCCCATGTGTAAACTAGAAGCATAATAACAAAGAACTAAACACTAGCAAATAAGGAAACCAAGATTTAGTGTGAAAGTAACAGGGGAAAGGGGAACTCCTTGAACCAGAGTCTCATCATGCTTTCTACTGGCTCCCAATGTCTGATCATTAGCACCTCCTAGGAAAATGAGATACTTGTGCTTTCTTACCTATAATGCACCAAATTTTTATAAGGTGTTTTTAAACTATTATTCCCCTTTGTGGACTGATTTGATTTTCCTGCAGAGCACTATGAGATAGATGTGTTTGTTCAGGAGAGAATGAATTACAATATAAGACAACACAACAATTATTCATGCTTGCTCATGGTTTCTGCATCCCCTGCTGCATGCTGCTTTCAGAAAACTGCATGCTGAAGAGTGGCTTGAGCTGTTTGACAGGAAACGCTTGGGGTGGTTGCATGTTTAAGAGAGTGGTGCAAATATAATCTAAGATGGTTAGTAAACTTGCCTAAATATTTATAGGTGAATGTGGTATAAAATATCCCTTGCCCCTGAATTTTTCAGCAGATAGATGCTAGAAAGCAGAAGCTTTAGTGATGTGACCTCATTCTGCAAACCTCAGCTTCTCAGGAAAACAACCCTGTTCCTGGAATTGTGAAGTCAGCATGGTAATGGCAAGCACAGCAACAGTCAGAAGATTTTTAAAGCACTGAATGGCATACAGGGGATAAGCCTGTATATGATGAAAACATCCCCATTGTCCAAAAGGAATCCTTGCTGCTGTAGAATTCCAGGCTTTTAAAGGCATTTACTAAGGAACTGGAAGCAGCCCTAGGATTTTTATATGACAGCTCTGAACTGAATAAGGAGAAACCTGGCAAAGTATTGCTGAAGTACCACATTACTGCTCCCAAGAGAGCAGGGGTGCAACTGTTGTGACTCAGTCATAGTCTATTTTGCTTATTACTGCAGTTGTAGTTTGAGAGCTTTGCCAACATTAATTAGCCTCAACTTAAGGCAATGTGGACTCACTAAGTCGACTTAATAAAGTCGACTTAGTGTATTGGGGCCATTAAGTCGACTTTATAAAGTCGACTTAAGCCAGCGCACCCATTTAAAGTCAACTTTATAAAGTCGACAATGTAATGTGGACTCACTAAGTTGACTTAATAAGGTCTACTTAAAGTCGACTTTAAGTAGACTTTATTAAGTCGACTTAATAAAGTTGACTTAGCTTTCACAATGTAGACATAGTCATTGATAGCACAGTGCGTGAACCACAAACAAGAAAGGGAAAAAGTGGATGGCACCTGCATAGGAAATGAGTCAATCAAAGAGCAGCATGAGCCCCACTGAATAAGCCCAAGCCCAGGTACAGATGTGGACACATGTAAAATCTGGCATGCGGATTGTGGATCAGACAGCTACTGACACTGAGTGGATGAGGATTGGATCTGGATTCCCATTTTTGTATCCATGCAGGACTCCACAAATTAGGTCAGAAACACATCTTTAGTTAAATCTGCTGCAAGATTTGCATGTTGTCTTAAACAGGAGGGTCTGAAAATGGGTGTATACATCAAGTGCATTCCAACAGGGAAGATTCAAAAGCAGATGGCAATGAATTAACTCTGGTATATTAAATGATTACATGGTTTGGCATGCTCACTGATTCTGGACAATCCAACTCACGGTATGCTGGAGGGCAGGGAATTCTTTGCCCCCTAAAGTCAGTACCCTTAGAGAGCCAATTATTGACTGACCAGCAGACATTCACTGTTGTACTCTTCCTTTTTTACTTTGAAATATCCTCCATAAAGATATATTTGCTTTTTGTAATTGTGGATATGAAATTTAAATCTTCTCCTTCCCTTGACATTTTTTTTTCAATACACAGTTTATAGCAATTCACTTTCTTGAGGTTTTTTTTTTTAATAACTTGTGTTATGTCTGGCACTTTGGAGAGCTCCTGCCTCAGAAAGCACTTTATTACTTCTCTGTGTTCACGGCAATGCACTCACTAGTTGCTATCAAAGAAAGGATGAGTCTAGGCAGCAATTTAATCAAGTAGCAACTGAAAAATTAAAGGGGGTGGTGATTAATATAGATTCAAGACTTCTTTTGTTTTAATGGGTTTTAGGTAGAGAATTTGGTAATTATTTTTTGAAGAGTAGGGCAAGCAGGACAAACAATGGAAGCCTGTTCAGGCAATTTATTTGTCTATCCATTATAGTCAAATAAAAGAAAAGGGAACTGGTTGCTTTACAGCAGGTAATGCATGTTATGTTGTCTTCAGGAGCTGCTTCCTGATAATGTGGGGGGGGGGGGGAGACAGTGCATGAGGGTCTAAATGATTCCAAGAGAAGTGTCCACTAATGGTTAGAGCAAAGCATTCCCAATATGCATGAGTAGCTGGTGTATAGTTTGGTGGCATGACTGTCTGGTTACTGGGCAACCCATCCAAGAACAGGCAACATATGAAAATATTTCTTTTCTGAGCTACAGAAAACTGTTAATAGACTGGGAGATTCAGACTGCAATGAGAATCCACTGTTTTATAAGCTGGAAAAGATAAAGGAAATGTGGCTGTTGGGAAGGAGGGAGACAGCCTGTTTCATGTACTCTAGAGCTTTATTTTGATTTGTCATTATGCAGAAGGGAAAGCAATTGAGGACCTGGTCTTGCAAACTGCTCGGTGTAGCTGGTTCAAGAAGATCAGACTCCGAAACATTTTCCATTTCTATGTTTCAGTAAAAACTTAGGGTATGCCTACATCGTAACTAAAAACCCACACAGTTGACTCATGCCTATTGGCTCTAGATAAGCAGCTATTTAATTGCCATGTAGCTGCCTGGGTTCAGGCTGGAGCCTGGGCTTTGGGACCCTCTCCTCTTACATATTACCAGAACTCGAGCTCCATCCCAAGCCCAAATGCCTATATCACATCAAACAGCCTTAATCTGAGCCCTGCAAGACCAAGTCAGCTGGTATGAGCCAGCCACAAGAGTCTAATAGCATTGTAGACATTCTTGTAGGGGAAATACACTGTTGTACTGCTTCTCCTTGGGTATGTTTACACACAAAGTTTACTTCGACCAAATAAAACATTAATTCAAATTAACCATGGTTTTCCCTTCCCCTTCCCATGGTGTCTGGCACCAGGAACAGGAAGTGCCCCCCGCCCCAAACCCCCCCCCCCCCCCATGTCACAGACACATGCTGCCTTACTGAGACAAGCTCCCTGCAGCCAGAAAAGAGATGGCAGAGGGCAGCACTGGCAGCCAGTGCTGGCACAGTGCTCCAGTCTGGAGCCATCAAGAGGTTCTCTGTCTCCTCAGCATTTGGGGGAGAGAGGATATCCTGTCCTGGTTGTGGAGCAGCCACCGCAACCGGGAGATATATGCCCAGATTGTGGTGGCCCTCACCACCAGAGGGCACCCCCGGACTACCAAGCAGGTCCACTTTATAATCAAAACTCTGAGCCAGGAATACACACGGGTCTGCGAGGCAAGACAGATTCCTATCTGGTGAGCACAGTGGCCTGCCGGCCAGGGCCATTGAGTCAGTGGAGTCCCCCCCCCCCGCCCCCGGCCCCTGATTCCAGCACCCTGGAGGGACGCCCCACTAAAGAAGATGCCCCAGTGGACATAGAGGGTGGACAGGCCAGAGGGACGCCACCACAACTGTTACAGCTGCCAGCCCCGAGCTCCTCGTCACCCTTTATGAGGGACAAACCACTGCTGGGGAGCAGGAGGAGGAGGAGGGCCCAGAGGAGGGAACATCACGCTGGACATCAGTGGCATCTATGGGTGAGTGCTCCCTTCCTCCCTCCCTGTGGTTTGACATATGCTGGTCCGAGGTACTGGCAGGACAGGAAGTAAGGGTCCCCAGCCAGGCAGGGCCAAAGGGGCCCGGGGGGGGTATGAATACATGGGGTACAGGGCCCAGGGACTGTGTGCCAGCAGGGGAAGTGGATCCCTAATGATAATAAGCATCTGGAGACAGGGGTGTTGCGGGAAAGCACAGCTAGTAGCATCGAGGGCATACAGCATGCAGCCCCCATCCCTCGCACAAGGCCTTGGTGGGGGGGACAGGCCAACTGCTGGCAGCACCTCATAGCTGCATGCCACAATGACCAACATGGTCAGCCTGGGCCAGAGGGCATGGCCATGCACGCCAGGGGTGGGGATGTGTCCCACAGGGCAAGGATCAGGGGGCAGGGGGACAATCAACACGCAGGTGCTCTGTGCTGTCAGACCACACACAGCACGAACCATGCACTCATAGGACTAATGCTGTTCCCCACCTATCTCCAGCAGCTCATTGTGACAGCTGCTGTTGCGGTGCAGGGAGCCCACCCCACAGGCCCCGGCAAGGGAGAAGTGCATGCCAGACCTGTGATGACCTCCTGGAGGAGATCATTCAGCTGGGCTATGAGGCTGAGGAAGGCATGCAGCCCTGGTGGGGCCAGGCGTTGGTGCACCAGGACTCTGCCCTCTGTCTCCTCGAGTGGTCCATCGCCATCAAGGAGCAGGGGGCAGCAATCCAGGAACACCACACACAGGCCTTGGAACAGGTGGGCACAGCCCTCACCAACATGACCAATGCTTTGAGTAGCATTGGTACAGTCCTCCAGGGCATGGCAGGAAGCATGGCCAGGCTGGCCAACCATTTCACCCCCCCCAGCCACGATGGGACAGGTCCCCCAGGACTGGTGCACCTCACCCACAGTGCTCCCGGACACGGGATTGGCATGGGGAAGGCCAAGCCCGGCCCCACCAAGGCACGAAGACTGCCCCCCATCTGGCCTCTCCATCTCCCCATACCCCAAGCTGTCCCACCCAACCCCCCCCAGTTCAGCCCCCCCCCAAGTTCTGCCCCAAACCTCCCCCATGAATGTCTTTAAATAAACACTTCAGACCAACAGTTCATAGAATCATAGAATCATAGGGTTGGAAGGGACCCCTCGAGGTCATCTAGTCCAACCCCCTGCCAAAAAAAAGCAGGACCACTCCCATTAGAGTTCTGTTGTTTCTACTTTTTTTTTATTTGGGTAATGTGGGGGGGGTGTGGGGCGGGTGTGTCCTGGGTGGGGGCAAGGGTGTGTGGGGGTGCAGGCAATCCTCAATGTACCTCCTCGAGGAAGAGGTCTGGTAGGGCCTCCCAGATCCTTACTGCCCTGGTTGGGGCCCACTTGGTGTCCCAGTTAGTCTCTGGCTGGTCAAAGTGGCCACAGAGGTGCTCAGCCTCTGCCTCCCAGGTGGCAGGGGCCCTCTACCCCTGCAGTTCACAGAAATTGTGAAGGATGTCACAAGCACTAATGACCTCCAGGATGGTGTCCTCAGTGAGGTGGAGGCATGTCAGCAGGCACCTCCATCTCACTTTCAGTTGCCCAAAAGTCCACTCCACAACCTGCTGACAACTATTCAGTCTTCTATTGAAGCGCTCCTGGCATTCATCCAGGTGGTGTCCAGCGAATGGCCTCATTAGCCACAGCAGGAGTGGACAGGCAGCATCCCTGACGAGCAAGATGGGCTACCTGCACATCCCCAATGGTCATCTCATGGCGGGGGGTGGGGGGGGAGATGCCTGACTGCATGCCCTTGTAGAGCACTGAGTTTCGGAGCACCCATGAGTCATGTGCCCACCCTGGCCAGCCAACATAAATGTTAGTAAATATGCCTCGGTGGTCAACCAGGGGCAGGATGGAGTGGTACCCCTTCCTATTGTGGTACTCTGCTGTGTGATATGCCGGTGCTCTGACTGGTATATGAGTAGCGTCCAGGATGCCCACACAGATAGGGAACCCAAGTGTGGAGACCCTATTCATGGTATCCTCCAGGTTGCCCGGCGCAACGAGGTGGGCCAGCAGGACCAGGTTTATAGCCCTGCAAACCTGCTTCAGCACAACTCCCACAGTGGCCATCCCGACCCTACAGTGGTGAGCCACAGAGCAATAAGACTCAGGGGTGGCCATTTTCCCCACTAAAATAGCCACTCATCTGTCCACTGGGAGGGCAGGTTGCATGTGTGTGGTCCTGTGCTGGAGGACTGGGGCAAGCTCTCTAACCAGCTCCATGAAGGTCCTCCTCGTCATAAGCAGGTTGCATTGCCACTGATCCTCATCCCATATCCTCAGGACGATCCTCTTTCACCAGTCGCTACTAGTTTCAAGCACCCACACACAACAGGGCACAGAGTGTGGCAGGGTGGCAGTGGCTGCTTGCACAGCCAGCATGCTGGCAGTGCTGCTGCTGTCCAGGAAGACTATGTTCCACCCTAACAACTCTGTGTGTGCGGCTGAGCAGCTGCTGGGCACTGGGGTGGCAACCAGGGGTGGCTGGGCACTGTCCATGGCCTTGCTCGGCAAATTGCCTGCCAGAGTGTGCAGAGGAGGCAAAGTCACTTCCCTCTTTTATGGGATTGGCTGCAGAAATGGCCCATCCCAGCGGCCATTTTGCCATACTTCCCATGGTGTCCCCCTCCTGAGTCGAATTGGCAAGTCCAGTGCATGGACATGCTAATTTGACCCTGATTTTGCAGTGCAGACATGTTACTTTGATTCCTGTTAATTTGAACTGAAATTTAGTAGCTCAAGCTAATTAGGTTGACCTATGTTAATTCAAATTAACAGGCTATGTGTAGATATAGCCCTTGTGTTTCATCTCCATCACTGAAAGAAGGGCAAAATGATACCATTCTTATCAGTGCATTGTACTCTTTATATACTGGTGCAAATGACTACAGGGTGATGGTAAATTAGACTTCTAGCTTCAGTAGGCTATAGAGTCCCTGGACATGAATGAAGCAGTGAAGAAAGGATGAAACACTTTCATCCTCTACCCATATATTGCACTACTTTCCTTAAAATTAGATATAAAACAGGTATTTAAATAGATCATATTGCATGGGAAACTGATGTCAGCCAGGTCTGAATTAAATTAAGACTGTTAAATTAACATGCAGTTTTGCCTCTGCTTAAATAAATCTTTTTAGAAGCAAACCATTAGTTACAATTGATGTAACTTTGTGAGACAACCAGGCCTTAGTTTTTCCACTAGCAATAAGTCACTACTACCAGGATGTCTTGTATAAAAATGCTAAATATATCTGGAGTCTTTCACACAGCATTGCAGAAATTAAGGGAAAGTGTGCGCACGCACACACACACAACCCTCTAATCAAAGAAGGCAATTTGTTGACATTAAAAAAAGCCTTTTCTGTGAGGAGCTTTCATTGTAGCAAATGTCATTCACACTTATTTCCTCTTCTTTTACTGAAGGAGGGACTGCCTGGAGCAACCAGGTGATTCACTAACTTTAAGAACATTTCCCACAATCACTACATCTCATTTCTTGGTATGCAGAGGAATGTCCTGATTATTCATCTCTTGAGAGAAGATTGGCATCCATATTCATAGGAATTCACCTGAATTCCTTCCATCTTGAAAAGGAACAAACGTATATTTAAAAAAACCAAACCAAAACAACAACAACAAAAAACCCCCTCTTCCAAACAAGATGGCTCTGAAGATAAGTGTGTATCTTGAGCTAACGCTTCCTTCTTACATTTATATAATTATATGATTCCCAAGGGGGACCTATACTTGAATTATGGGGTATCTGAGTGGAGGTGGGAGTGCTGGGAAGCAGACTCTATAATTCAATTCTACATACCCCTTGGCACATGCATAATTACATTTTAAAGCAGTTTAGCCAAAAAGAAAAACAATTAAAGAACAGTATGTAGTTTACTGTTTACAGTTAAGAAGGACGGTTTAATTCTTTCCACACACACAGCAGTAAACATAAAGTGGAACAATTCAGTGAGCTCTGGCTGGAAATATAGTAGCAAGTTATTTTTATGTTATGTGTGAAGGAGACAATTTTATATCCTGAGTCTAAAGTTCGGCAATTTACGCCTATAAAGTGCTCTAATTGGATAAATATTCTTAACTGGTTTAATCAGAATTATAATATCAGAAAGGACTGTATATTATGGGTCTGCAGGAATGCAAATAAACCTGAACAGCTCTCTGTTTTGTATTTGTTTTTTCCACTGGGTTTTTCTCTGCGTCAGGGAGCCATTTATGGTGCCAAAATAAAGCAAGATCTATTTGTGCCATATAGGAACTGAGTAGTTAGAAAAACAACTTGTATATAACACAAATACCAACACTAGATTCTTAATAAGAAGTGGAGGGAATGTAAGTGGAGATAGGGGAGAGTGGGATATGGGAAACAACCTTATGCTGTATGCAATAAAATGCATAAAGGAAGGTTTGTGGTATAGTGACTAATGCAGGGAAGCAGTAGTCAGGACAGTTTACAACATTGCCACAGATTCACTTGGTTCAAAGAAGTGACTTATTCAAATTTTTCAGAGAAGACTTTGATTTTGGCTGGCACCCAGTAGGAGACGCATTCTCGCTTCCTAAAGGCCAAGCACATCTGCTGAAGTCAGCAGGTGCTGCAGTTGCTCAGCATCTTGGCTTATCAAGTCTTAAGGTATCTCAGGTTGGGAAACAAAGGCTCTCAAAATTAGTCGACACCTTCGAAAATTTTGTCCTGGACTTCTCTTCATAACAATTTCCCCATTTAAAAACAGAAGCCAAAAATATTCTCCTGCCATGAAGGAGTGTTCTGATGCTTAATTGCTTTCGCAGAGCTCTGTGAACTGGGGAATGACAGGTGCTATAGAAGTACAAAATATTAGTAGTACCATGTAGTGGTGATTCAGTGATACAGATCCCTTTGAATTCTATCAGAAATACTCTTTTCCTAAACAAGGTGTTTAATTTACCTCTGGCCAAAAACGGACACAAGGAAAAAAAATCTACAACAAACAGACGTTTTTTCAGAACAGACAACCTTTCAGAAATGCACTAAAAGGGAAAAAAGAAGGCGTTCACAGTGTTAAGCCTCCTTGTATGAGGCATTTTAATTCACTTCAGTTTATTTGTTTGTGAAAGGTTGTATGGCCAGTATAGAAAGTGTAATGTCATGGTCCCAATTACACTGGCTATCCAACCTTTTGCAAACAAATGTATATAAGTGGATTAAAATGCCTCATACAAAGAGGATTACCAATGTGAACTACTTGTTTTTTTCCCTTTTTGTGTGTTTCTGAAAGGTCATCTGTTCTGAAAAACTTGCTTTATATAGATTTTTTTAAATTTTATTTTTCACTTTTTGGCCTTCACTACAAAAAAGTTGAGGACTATGAAAAACTTGAGGAATAAGACTAAAAAATATTTAAGGACAACTTTGGAACAGCAGTTGCCATTGAAACCTATAAGCATTGGAGACACAAACAGTGAAATGTTATGGAGACAATAAGCCCCCACATACTAGAATTGCCAGTGTGCTAAAAGAATAGCAGATACAAAGTAGAGACTGGCTACCATGTGGGAACTAATCTCTTTGTACCATGGGGCTCACAAAGGACTGGTAAACTTATTTCTAGGTCATTTCATCTTGTGGTACATCCCTAATCTAGTCACCCATACAGAATCCTCTAAAGGGCACATACGGCTGCCTCCCACAAAGAAAAAACTCAGCATCAGCCAAGAGCTCTCAGCAGCCATACACAAAACATGTTTGTTAGGGAAGCACTCTGGAGCAATTTTGTCATTGTAGTTTTCTTTAATCGACATAACCCTACAAAGCCTATTATCAATTGCTCTTTCCCACCATCCCATTTATCCACTCATCTTTGCCTATAGCTTGGATAGAGGAGGCAGAATGAAGATTGTCTATGTACCAATTTCTGTGTCAGGCAATCAACCTATTACTTGGAAGAGATTAGTGCGCACATGCACAAGTCCATCAACCTTGACTTGACATTACTGTGCTTTTGCATAGCTGATGACCAACTTCCAGAGCGGCTGTGTCCTTCTCTTTTCCTCCCCTCCTCTGCATTTTGCTTAAAATGGTCTTCTACTCCCTGTTGCCATATATCATTTTATACTTGTAACGGAGGAGCCACATCACTCATTCCTAACCTAGCAGCCAATATTATTGCTTCCTTATGAAAAATTAGAGGTAGTACATGGTGTAAATTGTTAATATTGCTCTCTTTCTCTCATAAAAAAGACACTGCTGGTACCAGACTGCTGTGTCTCATGCATTATTCATCAGGTTCCTTAATGTGCAAAACTCTTCTCTGAAACTCATTTCTTTACACAAGAATTAGCCATAAAACAGGTCCCACATGAAAAATGAATTTTAAGGGACCCACTGCCTGCCAACAACAACAAAACTGCATCAAGGAGGTAGGTAGGCATCCAAGTGACTTCAGGATAGGAGGCCCGGGGTAATGACAGAGCCATGAAAAGTGGAGGAGAAGCAAGAACAAGTGGAGTGTACATTATGTTGCAAACAGTATTTCAGTGCCAGGCACTCGGTTGCAAACAATGCTCCAGGAAAGCACATAGACTGATGCCGTGATTTGTCAACATCATGAGGTGCTAGGTACAGAACAGAGCTCTCCCACCAAGAAGGCATCAAATTTTCCCCAAAATGTAACAGAGAAATTTGCTTTATGGCAGCAGTGCACTACCCATTCCTCAGGGAATCAGCACTGCACTTATTTGCCAAAGCTCTTCGGGGTGGTGCCTCAGGTTTCAAACCAACTCGAGGCTTAATTTCAGACTTTATTAGAGTTCCCGTTATCAGCTGGATATTAATGCACCATCTAAACATCTAACTGACAACTGGTTCTACTCCATGTACCTACTCCAGCCAAGCCACATGTCAAATCATTCTCTTCATGGTCTTCTTCCACACTCTTTACCTCACCTTCTATGCAGTCCAAGGCCTGGATTCTCATCTTTCTCCTAATTCACTGTCTGATGCCATATTCTTCATTCTGCTCCCTCCTTCAAACAGACTTCATCCAAAAGGATGAAGTATCCTAGCCCTCTCCTCAGGCTAGAGGCAGAAGATTTTAGACAGTTCTTAAGAAAAGGTGTAGAATTACCAAGTTTCCTCCAACTTTGCAAGACATTATTTGTCATCTATTTGTTGTCTCTTGTTTGCATATATTGACTGAATCACCTACTATATTTTAAGTGTAATAAATAACAAATGCCTTACCAACATGTCATTTTCGGTAACTGGCAGAAAGCCATCACTGGATGGGTTCCCTGGCCTCCACTATCCAGGAAGTTAGACAAGGCTGTCATAATGATCCCTTCAGACCTTAAAATCGGAAGATCTGTGAAAATGAAAGCCCAGTATGGAGAAGACAGACTTGAGTTCCTCCACTTACTTGTCTGTTTTGATCACAACAGCTTCTCCACCTTTTTCCATTCTGCGTTTACAAATGGATGGCTCTGTGAACTGATAGCTTTTTCCTTCAAACCTTTCAAGACCCATCTCTTCACCATAATGCCAACAAGAAACTAATTAAACATTAGATTGAGGGCAGTAGGGGTTAGCCGAAATATATATAAAATCAATAGATGAAACAAACAAACAATCTGATGTTAAAAAAAGACATTACAATTGCATACTCAAGCATGCAAAAGCTAAAAAAATTGCCAGAATTAAGGCTAACCAAGCAACCTTAACTTGGTCTGCTTGTGTGTATGCATTTTGATAGTCGTTAGCTATATGATCATGTACCATTTTTTCCAAAGGAACTTTGCCTCATTCAGTGCACAGAACAAATGATGTTCAGTTAATGAGCAGCTGTTCAAAATTTTGTTTTTCTTCATTATTCAAACTATGGCTCTATGCTTAATTTACTGTAACACTATTCAAACCTTGCTCTAAGGACAGAATTATTCATTTTATCATGGGTTCTTCTATAGTATTCATTAGTACAATATCTGAGAGCTTCATAAACATTAACAAAATTATTTTCACAAAACCCCTGTGAAGTCAAGGGTTATCAATAATTCCATTTTCCAGATGAGTAAGAAAGGCAGAGAGATTGAAGTCTAAGTATTCATTACACTGTCAGTGACCAATCCAAGATGCTCAAGACTGGATTTTTCAGAGGATGTGACATCATATAACACTTCATATGTTCAAAGCAATACTACCATTTTTATCAGTTGCTGTTATGAATGCTCAGCACTTCTGCAAATCAGACCCCAAGAGTGTCAAGTCCAGTATGCAGAAAATGAAGAACACTTAATTAAATTAATGACTACCTACGAAAAATATAGTTTAACTGACTTGGGTAGCAGTACATCAGAACTTTGTAGTAGAAGAAGGGATCAAACCTAATTCTCCTGAGCAGCATTCAACTGATGTAACTATACGACCACCCTTTTTCTTTCCACAGTCCCCTGCATCATTCACTCCATCACTTTCAACATCTGCAACAAATGAAGGTGGGGTCCTATGGACATCAGCCTCCGCCATGCAAAGCAGGTCCTTCCTGTGCACTGAATGGGAAGGAAGCCTGTGAAAAATGTAGTATATGATTGTGTAAGTAAAGACAGTATCATAAATGTAGGTTTTGGCTTTTAAAGCAAATGCAGAAAAATTGTCAGTGGGCCTGTACTGAAGTGTTGTAAAAGCTTTAAAGAAACCCCATTAACTAATATTTTAACCACATAAGTCTAAAACACATGAATTTCCAGGTGACTCAAAACTGTCATACTGAAGTTAAAAAGTCCCTAACAGATCTCCATGCATCATAAAGCACTCCAACGGTAAAGGAATGCAGAGAACCAAAGAAACTATCTTCACCAACACGCTATCTTCCTCTACACTTGAGATTCATCCACTTGTAGCCAGCAGTTGGTGTAGCTGCCCTCAAGCCTGGACAAAGAAAGCTGTAATTTGCTCCAGAGGAGGCTACCTCTTACTGAAACCAAGACAAGCTCCCCAGTATAAATCATGTCTTTCCATCTCTACTCTTGAGGTTAATAATACTGCAGCTCTACTTCTTGTTGGTCATTGATTTTTAAAGCAGAACTGAGCCTATGTATAAACAACGCTTCGGCCTGCCAATTTGTGACTACAGCCCTCTAACACAGTAAAGACAGCAAGGACACTGTCAGACACAAAAATAATGCAACATCTATTTTTACAGTAATGAAACAATTACTGGCTAACATGAACTGAACAAACCAAGCGGCACCAGTGAGATAGCATGCAAGCACGAGAAGCAAACACTGAAAAAAATTCACTGTATACTGAAGCAACAAAGGATCACATGACTGTCAGTTCGGCCATTAGGAGAACAATTGATCAATCTGTCACTTTTTTCTTTACGACACAATCAGATACAACACAAAGAGTGAAGCACCACCTATAGCTGTAACTTTAGTCTGAAGGGGAGAATATACAATATTCAGGAGCAGTAGCCTGCCAAGGGAGACTAATTTAGTGCAGTGGTTTTCAAACTTAGGGTCCAGACCCAGTACTGGGTTGCAGACCCTCAAGCAGTGGGCTGGAGCACCCCCTGCTGCCACTGCCAAAAGACTGGAAAGCATTGCTGAAAGATGTAGTTGGTGGATCATGGGCATAAATGATTTTTTTCAACAGGTCCCAGAGAAAAAAGTTTGAAAACCACTGATGTAGTGGTTGGAGCTGAGTAAGGGGATTTAGGACAGTTGGGTTCTACTCCTGCCTCTGCCACTGGCTCCATGTCTCAAACAGAGCAAGACACTCAGGGCCTGGTTTTCTGAAGCACTGAGCACCCAAAACTCCAATTAAATTCAGTGGCACCTGACAGCTCAGCAGCTAAACTAATCAGGCCCTCAACATTTCTGCTGAATCAGTTCCCCCATCTGTAATATGATCATAACAATGCACTTTGTTAAAGCACTTTGATCTCTTTGAGTGGAAAGCGCTATTGTAACCCATGGGCTTAAATGAGGAGTGTGTCTTTTAGAGATTTGCTAGGGTTTGAGTTGCTCTTGCTGGGTCACTGTTGCTGGGCAGATTTAGCTGTCTAGACCCAGAAGTTTCCAGCATGCTCTGTGTAGCTTTGAGCATGCTGAGCAAGGTTCCCTGCCAGTGCAGTGGTCAGATGGCTGAGATCAAGCAGCCGGGGCAGTTGCATTGAGGAGAGCACTTGTTGAGGAGAGTACTTGTGCTCTATGCAAGGGGAGAAGGTGAGCCAGGAGCAGACAGCATCCTCAACTCTGAGGCATTTTGCATCAGGTCAGCAGCACTGTTAACCTTCCAGCAGGGAAGTCTGGAGGCAGTGGTTACAGAGAAGAAACCATTGGGAAAAGAAGGGTGGTTTCCTTTTAACTTTATACTCTGGGTTATGGGCTTTACTACAGTTCTTGAGTGTAATAAGGGGAAAGAGGCAGGGGCTGTGCTGGGGCGGAGAGGGACCCAGGGCATGGGCCCAGGCCCCGCCCCCAGCCGGCTGGCCCCGCCCCCTGGCCAGGGATAGGGCCGGGGGGGCCACACCACCGCGGCGGGTAGGCCACAGCGGGCCTGCGCCTGTGCCTATCCTTGGCCGGGGGCAGGGCCTGCTGGGTGGCCAGCTGGGCCCTGGATCCCCAGCCAGGGACAGAGCTGCCTCAGCCACAGCCAGCCGGGAATCGGGCCCCGGATTCCTGGCCCAAATGGGCCAGAGATCTGGTGCACTGGTGTTGGGACCCGGGGCACGTGCCCAGGCGTGCCCAACGCCAGCGACACCCCTGGAAAGAGGCAATTATATTTTGTTGTTGTCAGCAATGTATTTTTCTTTTGTAACAGGTTTTTTTTTATAGATGTGTGCATGTAAATGAGTGTTGACTGAGTAAGCTGAGTGGACAGCAGTGCTCCCAGCAGAGGAAGAAGGGTCTTCAAGGACTCATACAGAGGATTTCTGCTGCCAAAGAGGAGGGAGTTGCTTCTTCTAACACAAGCCTTTGGACTTAGTGATTTGAGACCATAACAGACTCAGATACTGCTAAATAGCCACTATGTATTATAGATCTGTATACTAATCATTTTGTCTGCTTTCATCAGAAGGTTTATAAAGTTAATGTTTAATATAGTACATTGCTTTTGGTTTTGTATTTTTTTTTTATGAATTCTGAACAGTCTTCACTGTGAGCCCCTTTACAGACTGGATCCTGGCTCTCCAGCTGCTTTCTGCAGGAGTTTCTCTGTGAGGCATTGGAGAGGGACAAATAAATGAATTTGAGCCCACCCTAGCATTTTTATTTCCTTTGTCTTATTTAAGTTCTGCTCACCAAGAAGTCTCTTGCTGAGACACAGTGGAACTTTGCAACCACCATTAACCTGAATAATTAAATGAAACACTGTAAATTATTGAGTCACTAGGATTTTTGGAGTGAGATTAGGAATCGACTGTGAGGTTCTATTAAAAAAAAAAGTCAAAGGCATGCCAGACATCTGGAAAACTTCTGTTCAAATGTTGAACCCAATGTGCTTGCAGCGAAGTGTGTTTTACACTTGATATATCACAGCTCTTGACATCCTTGCTGTGAAGAAGCCTCTCTCATAAGCTTCTGGAAAGCCCTACTCCAGAGATTTGCACCACCAGGATACAGGCTGGCCTTCCCTCTGGAGCCCTCATTGGCAGGGTGGAGTAGCTGCTGGCGTCTGTACTACAGCCCTGGCTCGTTGGCTAGAGAAACTGTCAGGAAATTCCATACCTACTCCCCACTACCAAGCTCTCTTCCAATCAGGGGATGGGAATGTCACTGGAGAAGAGACTAGCGAGCAGCAGGAGAGACGATCTGCTGCCACCATGGACCGAAAGCCTGACCCCAGGGCTTGGGTAAAGACCCATGGGGAAGCCTGAGCATATGATTCTTCTGAATCTGCAGGACACAGAGGAATCAGCTGCTGCTCAATTAGCAGCATCACTAAAAGCAAGCATGAGAACACTGCAGCGCAGGCTTCCATGCTGGTTGCACAAATGAGTATCTATCCACTGACTGCTGTAGTCCCCAAGTCTGTTCTTTTAAATGACTGTGAGCTTCTGTCCATGCTAATAGAGGCTATAGCAGAGATCTATGCATTGCTAGGATCCCCAGGTGAATTCCTGCCTCCACAAATGATATAATAGTTTGGAACAACCTAGCACAATGGTTTTCAAACCACAAGTCAGTACCCAGTACTGTGTTGCAGACCCTCAGGTACTGGTTTGCGGCCCCAGCTACTGTCACTGCCAAAAGAGTGGAATGCATTGCTCAAAAATGTACTTGTTGTGTGATGGTCATAAATAATTTTCATCAATTGAGCCCCAAGGAAAAAAATTTGAAAGCCACTGACCTAGCAGAGATTGGGGCCTCCACCACATTGCACACAAGAGCACATGTTGCAACCCAGGAGATGAGATCTGGAGTTTATCTAGATCATCCCCTATTTTCTCTGGAGGGCAACAAGAGGAGAATAAGAGGATTGCAAGAAAAACGTGCCTCACACAATTGTTATATTCAGGAGCAATGTGGAACCAGGGAAAGACCTGGGGCTTGGGCCCTGAGGGGCCCCTGGTTCCCGTTCGGGCCCAGGCCTGGTCCTGCCCAGGGCCTCAGGCAGGGCCCAGAGTGGACTCCTGTAGCAGGCAGCCCAACTCCAGTCCCTCAGTCGGGACTGGGACCAGGACCAGGGCTGGGGAAGACACCGGTGGTGGATGCAGGGCACTGGGACTCAGGGTTCAAGCCCTCTATGCCCAGCGCCAGTGATGCCACTGGTTTTATTTATGATTCTCTACCTATCTGACTATACTAAGACTCAAACTTGAAGTGGAGAGAATCACAGATTTTTGCCCCCTCACCCCCCCAATTCCATTCCCATAAAAGAAGTCAGAAATTCATGGACTATAAGAAAAGTGAACTCCCTCTCAGGATTCATGGGCTGTGTTCACACACAGGGGGTTATTTCAATACAGCTGTTTTGAAACAACTGTATCGAAATAACACCTTATTTCGAAATAATTCAAATTAACGGTTTGTTAATTCAAATTAAGGAAAAAAGCTCAAAGCGAAATAGCAGGTTCAGGCAACAGTTATTTCGAAACAAGTCATGTTGTTTTGAAACAACATATTCGCACAGCATTGTTTCATCCCCGCATGGGGTTTAACTTGTTTCAAAACAACCGTGCGTTGTGTGAACAGGGTACTTCTTATTTCAAAACAACCTCTGTTGTTTCAAAATAAGAGTGCTGTGTGAACACAGCCATGGACTCTTGGGTCAGTCAGAAATTTTTTTTTAAATAAGATTCCATTTTAATTCTTAAATGGGTTATGCTTCTGTTATTACTAGATATTTGGGTTCATTCATTTTCACTGTATTTCAGCTTGGATCTGTGGTTCAGGTTCTCAGATGAACACTGGTGTAGCAGCACTGGCTTCATAGCCAAGCATTTGGCTTGAAATGTTTTTACAAAGGGAGATGAACGGAGGTGAGCATATTCAAAAATGCTGGGTGAGTGAACAGAGCATTTTTAACAAGCTTTGCAGTGGGCTGGCTAATCTTTTCTATGAAGCCTGTTCTTTGCAATGCCAAACTAATAGCATAGCACATGAGAAAGTACCAAACTTAGATGCAGGAAGAGATCTATTCCAGTGATGTGCCCTGGAACAATCGTGGGAAGCCACGAAAAAAGATGAACAGTCAGCAGATACATGCCAGCAGCAGGATTCTGGAATCGGTGACATAATAATTTGGAAAGTAACTCAGTTGCACTTACTGTGTTGTAGCTTATAGGAGAGATTGTGAAGATGTGGCTTCCTGAGTCATTCTCTATTCTTGTATGTGCACAGGATTGGATGCTCTGCTATTGACAAATATGACCAGGGGTTAAAGAACAGTGAATGCCTCGGAACGGCATTCCAGCACCCCCTATTTTTAGGGGGCAGTGTTCTGGGGCCACCTAAAAATAAAGGACCGCACCAGAATGCTACATTCCGGCACCCCCTAAAAGTAGAGGAACACACTTGAACGCAGCATTCCAGTGCATTCCCCCAGGGCCAGCTGAAAGAAGGGACTGAAGGCTGAAGCAAGCCCAGCAACTCCTCCCCTCCCTCTCCCAGCACCTGCACCAGCCCCATCCCTTCCTGCTGAGCCTAAGCAGCGCGCACAGCCTGGACCCAGTCTTAGGCCTGTGTCTCCTCTCACTGGCTGGCCAGTGCCACAGTTGCCCTCCCATTAGCCTGGCTTCTTAGTCATGTCGGTGATGTGGGTAAGGGGGCTCGGGGAGGTTGGGGACATCCAGGCAGCTCTCAGGGAAAGCTTGGGGTAGGTGGGGTGGGAAGAAGGGGTCAGGATAATGGGCTGAGGAGGTGTGGAGGAGGTTGGGGGGCTGAAGGGAGTGGAGTGAAGATGGGGAGTTAGAAGGGCTGGAGTGGGGACATGGGGGCAGGGAGCTTAGAGAATGGGGATTGGGGCTGAGGAAGTCATGGGAAGGAAGGGTCTTACTAGGGGCAGGCATTTGGGGGCAGTAGCTGGGGTGGGGGCAGGCATTTGGGGGACAGTAGCTGGGGTGGGGGCAGGCATTTGGGGGACAGTAGCTGGGATAAGGGCAGTAGCTGGGATGGAGGGCAGGCATTTGGGAGGGCAGTAGCTGGGGTGGGTGAAGGGGGCCTGGACCTGCAAGAAGAGGGCCTAGAAATTTCAGAAGGTTCTGGGGCCCAGCAAATTATAATTTAACCTCTGAATATGGCTCATGTTCACATAGCCCAGGAATACATGATTGTGTCTCTGACGCATGAACATAAGACTATGTGCCTGACTCTTATTTATGTTAAGGCCACTTTAAATCATTCTGGCTGTAAAAAGGGGCCTCAAAGTGCAATAACTGTTGCCCCCCACTAATTTTTCTTTATACTTCCTGAGTAGTGTAAATGGCCCAAATGGAAATAACACTCTACACTTGTATGTCTAACATGCTGATACTTTAAAAGTCCTGTGTGTCTTAAAGTATATCCCTTTTTTTCCTTCTCCACCACAAAGTTTTTCTTTAAAAAATCATTTCCTGAGGCGCAAAGACATTTAGCTGGATTACGTCCAGTTCTGTGATGTTCATAGGCCTTAAGGGACAGTAGCTTGTTCGTTTTTCTGCCAAATAAAGGTTATATTAAGCATGCTGGACCTTTGCAGCATTCTGCTGAAAAATATTATGGTAACTGAAATTCATTTGTCTTCAAAATACTGGAAATAGTCATGAAACATAAATCATTCTTGCCTCCTCTATTCCCCTTCCCCCCGCCCCAAGAAATCACTATATATTATATGCACATACAGATAATAAAATTAGATGTAATTTTAAAGATCAGCTTTAACTATGTTTGAAACATTTTGGCAGGTAAGTTATAGTCTGAAAGACCAAAGAAAAATATTGGAGAACATTAGATATATGAGAACAAGCACAACGAAACTAGGATAAAATTAAAGATGAGGTCATTTAAGAGATTGGATGCTCTCCAATTTCCCATCAAGAATATAAAATGTAGTAAGGCCACTGGAACACTTTGTCCCACTGGGAACTTAAAGCAGATGAGATTTGGACATAAAATCTGCATTTAGTTTATTATTATATCAGTAATTAAACTGTCAGTTTAACTTGCCATTTTTCCTTCTTAAATTAAAACAGCACAGCTATGCAGAATAAGTGCTTTGTTCTCTTTAGAGATTTATTGCAAATATTTACATTTCTTTCAAGTTACAATAGATCATTACACTCAAGGGACTTTGAGCAGGATGGCTGTATCCTTTAACAATGAAAAAAATAATGAAAAAGCTGCAAAGCTTTGGTGACATTCATTTTGTTTTGGGGTGTTTTTTCTTGTTGGTTTTGTTTCTTTTTCTTTCTTTTTTTCTTTTAACCTTCTGTTTTGAAGATCCCAAGTCATTTACAGAATATGATTTTGCAAACTTAACAATTAACATATTTGCATTGTAAAACAATGCTAGTTTCTTTTTCATATACCTGCCAAATGCTGAGTGCAAGATTCTGTGTTCCCCTAAACAAACGAGTTACTTCAAGAACAATTACATCACTTCATAGTGGAGGAAATTTCATACAGCTGATGGCCATATTCACAACTCCATATTGTAATGACCATATTGGCAACTGCTAGAGGTCACTGGTATTTCCATTCAGGTTTTTATCCTAGGGAACTAGTTTAATTTTTCTGCATGAAAAGGGTCTGATCCTAAAACAGTTGCACACATGCTTAACCTTGTGCACTGTACATACTCCCAAGGATATTAGAGTACTGAGTGCAGTACACAGATGTCAATGGAGATACTTTGTATAAGGTCAAGTGTTTATAAATCTTTGCCGGATTGGTCCCTGGTTGCCTCCTGCCTTGTACTTTGGCAAATTCACATGTGGAGAGTGGGAAGCAGCGGTACAGGAATTGCATGCATGCTGGTCTTTCTGCTAATTTTAGTTGTATTTAGTGCATTTCTAAAAGATTGTCATGGGCTCCCTAATTATTCTGTGGGCACTTTTACTGCATAACTGTAAAAACAAAAATCAATAAATATGGACCATGGATTTAAAAATGCAGCTCATTGATGCCTTCCATCTTTAATCAGAAGCGTAGTCTATGATAATATATGCGCACTGCTTCAGCCTAACTAGTATGGGCTTTTCTGCTAGCATTTACTTCCAGAATAACTCATTGTGTTGGCCCAGTAACACCAGCAGTCAGGGTAGAAACCACTAGCCAAGATGTCACAGTGCATGCTGGGCACAGCTTAAAATAAAAGCACCTACAAACTGGATATTTGAACATAGCAAATTACCCACCAAACTGCTGTGTTACAGCAAGTACATTTCTACTGCATAGGCAGGGAGATAGTGCTCTTGCTATTAGACTAGTTTTATAAACTGTGTGAAGGAACCTGGGATCTAATGGCTCAATTCTGCAAGGTGCTGAGCTCTTCAGTGTCATGGACCAGGATGTAGGTGGTCCCAAAACTGGTGGTCGGATCTAGCGATCAGAGCTGGAACAAGGGCTAGGGGTAAGTAGCCTGGAGTTGCTCATAGAAGCAGGGATCTGGAACAAATCAGGACAATAGGGTTGAGGAGCCAGGCAACAAGGTAGATCCCAAGATAAGAGACAGCTAAAATTTTTCCTAATTGCTTGAAGAACTTTCTGTGCCTCCTTCTGACTTCAATAGTGAGCCTGAGCCATTTGGAGAATCCAGAGGTCTCCTCCAATCAAGAATTTTGTGGATGGTACCTATGGTGAGCAAGGGTCCACAGGCCCTCACTCCCTGCTGCTACCAGCAAGCTGCCAGGTGGTAGCTGCAATATGAAGACTGCCTGGGATCCCATGAACCCCCCTAGAGATCCCTGATCCATCACATCTTTCCTGATCCATGCCCAGGAGGCTTTCCACTAGCTCTGTTAGGATCCACTTCTTTCACTTGAATTTCAGAGGTGTGATGTTTTCTTTGGCCTATGCCAATGGTCAGAACAATGAGTAAAAGAATCACATATTTGGGTAATCCTTACTCCACACACGTCATTGTTTGAGTTTGGATCCTTTCCAGGTGGTTGTGAGGGCAGGGAGTTGAACTCAATATATCATACAAATAGTTGGCAACTAGGTGAAAAGATTTTCTGACATTGGGTTTACATATTTAATATTTGCAATATTCTGTAATGACCTGAGTTACATTAGGTTAGGTATTTAATTCAAAGTCTGTTCTGTCCCCATCTGCAATCTCAATGAAGCCTTTAAAGAATTCCACAGGAGTAATTTTAAATTTTTAAATATTCATTCAGTGTGCATCAGTCATGCATCCCAGTAAACTTACAAAGACAACTTGGGCATTCTAGGAAATCCCTCTACAGAAATAACATGCTCTCAAATACAAACATTGTCCTTTGTCTGCAATGAAAGCATACTCTGCTGCTTGACCATTAAACATTATTCAGAGCAATAAAGTTCACAGCATTAACACAACAGTATACGCACTGTGAGAAGTCTTATGCCCTCTCTTCTGGAGCTGAATGGGGTAAGAGAATTCAATTCTTGTTCTCTCTGAAATGACCAGTCAAGCACTTGTCCTACATTTTAACATCGTCTGCCACCATAGTCTGCCTACTACAAAATAACATTATGAAGAGATATTACTGGACTCCTACAAGGCTGTGTTTCAGTCAAACTTTCATTTTCTTCTGAGTATTACAGATGTCAACACCCCCCTGTATCTTTCTTGCCTATGCTCTGGCACCATGACAGAAAAAAAAATCTCTTCACTATGGTCAGAAATATTCACTTTTATCTTTACTGCAGTCAACTTCTCTATAATATATTCAGTTAACTAAGTGTATTTGGAACAGAGAAGGAACAACTGACAGCAGCACTGTTAGCTCTTGCAACCCGACTCCTGCATTGCTGCAGGATCCCAGTGATGGAAAGACAAGATGACCAAAAAAAAAAATTACCTCATACCAAAATGCTAATTTGGATCTTCTATTTCACCTAGGATGTTCTACCAGGTAACAGTCGTAAGTGCAGTACAAGCAGTCACTTCCGCTATGAGCTGTGTGAGTCAATCAGACTATCTCTAGAGTCTACAGCCACCTACACTTTCACTTTACTGTCTTTATTAGAAATTATTTGTATTGTGTAGGAACACCTAGAAACCCCAGTCACCTCTCCCCCCTTCCCATGCTATGCCTAGTGTGAACACAGAACAAAAAAATGGTCCCTAGGTCAAAAAGTTTACAATCTGAGAATAAGGCAAGCAGAGCCAGCCCAAGGTTTTCTGACACCCTTGGGGTCTGTAAGTTTGGAACCCCCAATGGGGGAACCAGGGCAATCAGCCTGAGCAGGCCCCCCCCGGAGATGGGGGGAGTGTCGGTTGGCTCTGCACCCACCCCCCCGAGCTGGAGGCAGAGCGGGCCAGTCTGGGGGCTGGGCTCCGCTCTCCCACCACACCTCTGGGCCGGCCCGCCCTGCCCACGGGGCAGAACAGCCAACCCAGGGGAGAGGAGAGAGAGCGGAGCCTGGCCTCTGGACTGGCCGGCTCCACACTGGGCCAGCTGTTCCCCACACTGAGGGAGGCGCAAGCCAGCCCAGCAGAGAGGCAGGATGCGCACTCCCAGCCCCCCACCCCCCCACTGCCTTCAGCTCCACGGTGAAAGCAGCGGGGAGGGGGCAGAAGATAGCACAGCCATAGGGGGCAGCAGTGCGGGCCACATGCTGCACTGCCCTGCTCATGGCAGGACAGTGCGGGGCACATGAAACCATGGGGCTAAGGGGCAATCACCCCTTGTCCTCCCCAAGGACAGTCCTGGGGGAGCGCCCTTGGTGCCCCAGGTGACCATCTAGGTCACCTCCATGGATGGACTGGCCCTGAAGGCAAGAGGTAAGACAGTAGTTCCTTTCCTTTATGTGGACCACTACATCATCACTGAAAGCTTTTGAGGACTACCACATGAGCAAGCCATTTTAAACATTTTTAACATAGCCTACGGCTTATGAAAGTCAAACTTGTCTATCAAAGGTTATTAAAAGTTCAGCTATTTCTAATAATTTGTTATGCTCACTCAAACATACTGCAGTCATCACAATACATTTACCTACAGTACATTCACCTGCAGTAATTATCTTCTTTCCTCTCATGGACCACCTGCAGTACACTCATGGACCACCAGTGGTCCACAGACCACAGTGTGGGAACAACTGAGGTAAGAGATGGAGAAAGACAGATAAGGGAGCTGAAGATGACAATACTGGTCAGCATGACAACATTTACAGCATACCTGTGACCTAATTTTTGTCAAGTTTTTGCAGGCCTTGTTGCAAAGGGGAGATTTCAGAACTTATCTGAAGGACAAGTATCCTTTCACAACCTTGTTTCCCATTTTCTTTTTTTTTTTTCCTCCTTTGAGTTTTCATAAATTGATCCTTATATTTTGGGAGTCATTCACCAATGTGGGTCATCTGCAAAACTTATTTACTCCCTGGGGCCTGATTCCCCTGAAGTCCATGGGAGCCATTTCACTTTGGACCAGACTCGTGACCACTGTGCAAGGAGAGAGGGGGAAACAAATGATTTGGTACACTGAAGTTTGCTATTTTAATACTAGACATACATACATATGTTTTGTATAACTTGTCTTTTGATTGTACACAGGAATGAATTCTTGATTATTTTTATATTGTAATATGACAATTCAGTCATGCATTAATTTACTCAAAAAAACAGAGTTCTGGTACATTAGAGTTCTGGCACATTTAGAACAAGAAACTTTCCACACTGAGACTGAAACATGTTGGAGATCACTACTCGTAAGATACTGTAACATCTAGAATACTAGCTATTTCCTTTTAACTCCAGCATCTACTCTTCCTCCTTCCCTTTTGTGCATAATCAGCTTTAAAATTTCATTTACTATGAACTGTTCGCTGAGGTTATGTCTGTAGATGAAATCTGCCCTAGAGATAGTTATTAGCATTGGTTCATTCATTACATTCCATCACTGAGGCACAGAAGCCCCACACTTTGTAAAGGTATGTGGGCACTTCTTGTGTCTTTCCCACAGGGTCAAATTAAAAGCCGTAACAGAGCACAGAAGGGTTCTTCTCTGCAGCTATAGAAACATTTTTCCTTGTACAGCACAGAGAAGAAATGCTGCTTATTGGTCCTGTGCCAGGAAAAGAAAAAGGCATGAAATAATGATAAGAATAATTTTAGATGGGAGAGCTTATTCATTCAATCAAAACTGACACATGCGAGCTGTGTGAAAAGGAAAATTAATGTGAAGGGCCTGTCTAAATATTCTGGCTCTCATCAAAAACATAGCTGACCTGAGAAGGGGTGTTTTAATACAAGAGATTGATAAGAAATGAGCTCCCACTCTTCAGTAAACTATGGACAATATGGCTACCAGAAATTAATTTATTAAAAAAAAGGGGAATAAATAAAGCACCAGTGTTAAGGAGTTGGATTTAATCAACCATCAAACAGCAAATGTAGTCAAACAGGAATAGCTGAGGAATGTCTCAGCTACTGGACATTCTAAAGCAAAGCCTTCAAAATATTTTTCAATTGTAATTTGAAGGGACGTTGTTCAACGTTTTTAGCAGGATTATAAAATACACACGGCTCCTGTCTCTCAGAAACTTGCTAACAGTTAATAGCTGAGGTAAAACCAGCAGGTGTAGCACAAACCATGGCAGTTCTAGAATATTTTCAGAACTTCAGAGCCCTGGCTATAGAGAACAATAGACCATTAGATTTCTTCTAAGGAGAGATGTTGAAATGCAGCCACCTCATTCCTATATCTAGCCAAGTTCCCGGGGGTGCAGCCATGTTAGTCTGATAAAGCACTTCAAAGAGAAACAGCCGAAATCAAACTAATATGCAAATTAGATTGTGTGAAAGTGGGCTGAATCGTAACTATGGATTCTTTTTAGGTAATCTGACTTCACCCTCAGTCTGTGTGCTGTTTCCTGGAGTTTGAATCCTTACAAATGCTTTGATTTGTTGTTGTAGCATGACCTGTGTGAGAGGTGGATTTTTCCACCCCTCCTTGTTTTTCTTTTTGCTATGGCCAAACTCCAACCTGGCTTATGGAATGTAGCTTGTTAGACCTCTAATTGGGAAAAGAAATAATTATGTGGTATTATCTTCCAAGGTCAGAAAACCACAGACAGTAACACTTTTTAAAGAAAACTAACTGCAAGTAACCCCAGACCAGTTCAAACCGAACCCTGGAAAGTGATAAGAGACACTTGCAAAGCCCATGAGCTCATGAGAAAGATCTACTGAACAAGGTCAGTAAGTTTCCATGCCAACAAATGATATGCTGATTTTTGAGGTCTCAGCCATAAAGCTGGGGTTCTGGTCTAGGCACACTGGAGAAGCAATAGGTCAGCAGCCTGTCGTGTTGCCAGTGGATTTGGCCACTCCCCAGGCATCTCCCCACTCTTCACAAGGAAGAGTATTAAACCTCTTGACTGATCACCAAGGGACCCTGCAGTTTTTTTTTCTTTTGGCAGATCTTTTTCTTTTTCTTTTTGAATTCTTTAATTTTCACCTGTTCACCCTGGAATGGGAGGTGGGCTGTAGCCCTCAGCCATTCCGAAGGGGATGGCAGGGGGTGTTCAGCCACTGCAGCTGGTCACGGTGGACTCTGGATTTTAAGGCCACAGGCAAGAGCCACGAGGCTGCCTGTTGGTTGAGCCGTTTTAACACCAGGCCAGTCAAGTGCAGGGTTTTGAGAAGCACACAGTCGGTAGGCACCAGACCGGTGGGCTCTAGATTTTAAGGCCACAGGCAAGAGCCACGAGGCTGCCTGTTGGTCGAGCCGTTTTAACACCAGGCTGTTCTATCACGTTTTGCTATTTTTCTCTTTCTCAAGGAGACATCTGCTGTTTGTCACTCTGGAGATAACATAGAGATGTGATAAATATAATCTGCTCAAATTTGGGATTTAAATTGCTAAATGCTTTTTGGGGATGTGTATGTGTATTATTACTGCTCTGAACCTATTAACCTCACAGATCAGAATCAAGCTGGTGTTCCACAATCAAATTGGGAAACAGCAGTGTAAAAGAGTGTAATGAAAGAATAAATCCACTTGTATTCCCCACCAGGCACCCCAGCTGACCCTTGTAACTCCTAGCCGCAAACAGGCCATGGCTGGCCTCACTGGGCAGTGATCCATGGTGTCTGGAGAGCCAGGGGAAGAAGCAAGGTGTTCGTGCTGTCCTGGGCTGTGCATGATATTTTAGTTTATGTGGTAAATAGCAAAGCTTTTTTCCCACAGATTGTGTGCTCTATCTCTGTCTTCCATAAACCCCACTCTGCTAAATCATACCAACCAGGATTGGAACTGGGGGTTTTAATTCAGGGTTAGGCACAAGGACTGAATAAATGTTGTAATGGTATTTGTGCTCTATCTTCTGTTTATTGGGCTATTAATTCGTACTTAAAAGATCTTTGAATGCCTTAAAGAAATAGAGTTCTACAGCCCAGTTTGTATGAGTTTTGTTAAGTGTAATCTAAAAAGAATTGCAAGTTTCTTTTAATTTTTGTAATAGGAATATTAGTATTTAGATGATATTAACCTCTTATTTAACTTTTTTCCTTCTTGTTTTTGTAATTTTATTTATTTCAATAAAAGTCACATAGAAAGTGGTTACCCCCAAAAATTGTGGTTTGGTCTCTTGCCTCTCGATTGGGACTCCTCCTTGCAGTGTGGGGATCATGCCCTCTGCACCCACTCCCCCACAACAACCTGGTCCCGTGTCTTACACTCTCCTGCATTTATTTTCATCCAATTCGGTAAGTTCCCCCTCTTCAAAGCATCTGACAAAGAGGGATTTTCTCCCACAAAAGCTCATGCGATAAATAATCTGTTAGTCTTTAAGTGCCACAAGACTCCTTGCTCCCCCCCCCATTCCTATAGTAACTGATTCCTATATTAACTGCCATTTGTTCTTCTGGAAACCTCCCCACTATAGTGAGGTTTTTTGTTTGTTTTGTATTTTGTTGGTTCTGGGGGGTTGGTTTTGTGTTTTCGGTTTTTTTTTTGATCCAACCTGTCGGATCTAGTAAACAATTTACATTCTTTCTATAGGGAAAAAAGAGATTGCCTCTACAGTGACATCATCAGGAAATAAATTAAAAAACTCCGGTGTCTGTATAAGTACAGTTTAATCTAATCTGAACTACAAACACTATTATGGATGGATCATAATTATACAGTTGTATCAGAGTGTCACTACCAGGGGCAAAGTTAAAGTTCTTCAGCTTTTCTAATCCTAGTTGTGCATTTCCATACTTTGCTGTGTTTGGATTTCTTTCTTTTCTTTTTTTTAATGTTTGATCTTAACTCTGAATTTCCTCAGTTTATAATGTTTGTTTTGGGGACAGCTGCAACTCCTCTGTAGATCTTTTTGCCCTAAGTCACTCATATATAAACTTTACTTCAAGGTGGTTTTTTGTCTCTATTTTACTTTATTTGTGAAACTTTCACAACACTGCATTTTGGTAAAAATGCTCTAACAAAGACTGTCACCCCTATTGAGGCTGGTCGACACCTGAAAAATTATGTTGGCCAGGAGTGGTGCGGACATGCCAACAAATCCTGCAATGTAGACACAACTATGTGAATTTCCAAAGGGATAGCCGTGTTAGTCTAGTCCAGTAAAAAAACAACAAGCAGTTGTGTGGCACTTTAAGACTAACAGATTTATTTTTTGCATGACCTTTCTTGGGAGAAGATTCCACCTCCTCAGATGCTTTGAAGATGGGTGAACTTACAGAAAGGAATGATACTAAATGCAAGGGGGTGTAAAACATAGGATCAGCTCATAAAGTAATGAGCACAGAGCTGATATCAGAAATCAAAGAACAAAGAAACCAGTTGCTGAGCACTTCCATCTTCCTAATCACTCGATGATGGATTTGTTAACAACTGTCATTAGAGATGTACCTGGGACATCAAGACTCCAAAGAGAAACAGCTGAACTCGAATTAATATGCAAGCTAAATTCTGTGAAAGCAGGACTCAATCGAGACTATGGGTTCTTTTCCCATTACAAAGGGTAATTTGACTTCAGGCTCCCCATTCTTTGAGCCTGTAAACTGCTCTGATTTGCTGTTACTTTATGACCTGATCCTATGTTTTACACCCCCTTGCATTTAGTTTCATTCCTTTCTGTAAGTTCACCCATCTTCGAAGGATCTGAGGAAGTGGGATCTTCTCCCACGAAAGCTCATGCAAAAAATACAACTATGTGAACAGATGATGGCTTCTGTTGACACAGCTGATGTTACTCATGAATGCAGTGGTCCTACATTGGCTGAAAACAATCATCAGCACAGGCTGCATACATAGTAGGATGCTTTGCTGACAGTTATGCTAGCGTATGTGCTGTAGTGTAGACATAGTTTGAAACTGTTTTCACTTTATTTCACGTTCAAGTTTAATCCACTCAAGCAGGATAGGAGTAATACAGAGGCTATAGGGGCTGCAGCCCCAGGTCCTGGCCAGAAGGGGGCCCTGGGCTGCAGCCCCTGAGGTCCCTGAGTGATCCAGCCCTCCCTGAGTGGACTAAAGTTGAATGTAAGATAAAGTGAAAACATAGTTTCAGAGTATGTCTACATTATAGCATCTATCCTAGCTGGCCCTAGACTGTCGGGGGGGGGGATGAGAACACTGGCCATGGGGTGGCAGGGGGGCCCGGAGGTTGAAGAGGCCACAGCCATAGCACTCTCTCCAGATCCACCCGCAGGCTGGCCGGTCGGCCCCGGGGATGGGGTGGGCAGTTGGCATGTGGCCATGTGCTCCAGGGGTGGGGCTGGCTCAAGTGCTGTCAGGCTCACACTGCTGTCAGGCCGCTGAACAGGGACCTGCGGCATAGGCCAGCATGACCCTGACAGTGCTGCGGGCCTGGAAGGCCGTCACCAGAGGACACCCAGCATGCTGGCCTACCCCACCCCTGGAGCAAACGGCCACATGCTGGCTGGCCTTGTCCCCAAGGGCCGACAAGCCAGTTCAGGGTCAGGAGCACCACAGCCAGCTTGCCCCAGCCTCTGACCCCAGGGCCATGGCCTGCCCTGCCCTGCCCTGCCCTTACACCATGGTGGTTGGGGCCAGTCTGGGGCCCCAGACAGGGGGAACTGGTGCCCTGGTCAGAAGGGGCCCATGGTACAGGGACCCACAGTGGAGTCCCACAAAAATGGGCAGCCTGGGGCTCCAGGGCCCCTTAATCCAGCCCTGCACTCAAGTTAGGCTCAATCTACACTAGAAATGTTTTACCCATATAGACATACCAGTATACTATACCAGGAAAGCATTCCCATCTTCTACAAAATAAGTTACACTAGAAAAAGTGCAGTTTATCTGCATTAGGGGCTTTTGCCAGCACAATTCTGTTGGTCAAAAGTCAAACTTGCTTACCTCCTTGATTGAAATAGCTATGACTGCAAAATTTTCTAGGGTGTACCTGGCTTTAGCCCAGTTTGAGTGAAAGCAGCCACACTAAGAAATAACACTGTAGCTCAGAGAGTGATTGCATTGCTGCACAAATTGATTACATTAGCAGTATAGAGTGACTGCATTAGCAGATGCTGAGTTGTGTAACTTGAGATATAGGTTAGCCGAGCAGTTCCCAACCTTTCCAGTATGCGGACCACAACATTATCATCGAAAGCTTTTGTGGGTCACATTCTAACCGTCAAATGTCCAAAGAACGTCAGTTAACGATGACATCACGCAAAACCACCACTATTTAAATACAGAGAATGTTATATTACACGAGGATGTTTGTGAAATAAATTACATAGTGAATAATAATGCAACACTGAATGTGGTAAATAAGATGTACATGTGATTATATTATTATTACATTCTCTTTTTTTCCCTCCCATGGACCACCTAAAGTACACTCACCGACCACCATTGTTCCATGGACCACAGCTTGGGAAACACTGTGTAAGCCTATAACCCCTTATAAGCAGCCAACAACTTAAAAATACACTCAAGTTGAGTTAAGGGTTTGTGTATGTGGCCAGCACTTGATTTATGGGCAACACTCCAGTTACAACTCAGGTTAGCTCTGCAGTGAGGATGAGCCCTGAGAAATGAGCTGGGTTGGGCAAAACCCACTAACTAGCTGTGAATTACAAAGCATTTTGCAGTCCTTTCACAACGGTGGTTGAATCCAGACTGCAATGGTTCCTGTACCTTAATAAATAAATAAATAAATAAATAAATAAATAAATAAATAAATAAATAAAAAAAGACTCACCCCCTTCAGAACAGGTGAAAGCCTTCAGGAACATACATTTGCCTGGCATTGTATAGTCAACTGTCTGATATGCTAACAACTTTGTATGAAACAAGTAAGGTATCCTGTGGGTTGTAACCCATGAAAGCTTATCCTTTAATAAATCTGTTAGTTCTTTAAATGCCACAGGACTCCTTATTTGTTTTGCTGAAACAGACTAAGATGATTACCCCTCTGGAACCTGCTATGAGTTATTCTAAATATAAAAGGAACAGTAGCAAAACATTGCATTAGTTCTTCTCTAGTTAAGGATCCACTGCCTATAATTATGATGATAAAAGCGGTGTAAGAATCTGAACAGAACAGAATTCAGGAGAAACCAGTTTCTGGGTTCATTTCAGGCTTTGAGTTTTGAGATAAATCCTGGCCTAAGTCAAGATATGAGTGTACCTGGGCTAATTTATGACTCCGAATGCAAACTGAGAGAAACATAGTGGCTTTTTCTATGCTTTATTGTTTTTTGTTTGTCTAGTTTTTTTGGTTCATTTAAGCATAAAAGTCAAACGCAAACGGGGCAGGGCTTACCGTGAAAAAAACAAAAATTATGAAAACTGCTAAGAACTGAAAGCACCAACTTTCACATACTCTGGGTTGTAACATAGCCAAAAAATTTACATTCAACTTGGACATGTTTTTCTCTCTGTAAAACCATGTTTATCATTATTTAAGGATACCGTATTTTTTATTTTAACTCATTTCCTCACTTACTGCTGTTTTATTTTAACTCTATTGCAAGCTTGAAGTTTAAGCCAATTTCCAACTTTACCTATAGTCTCTTCCCACTTTCATTATGCATACACAGCAGTTTCTCTATTGTGAAGCTGTTCATTACCAATTGCATTATTTTAAGTTTTTAGGGAAAGAGTATCAACTTGAAAATACAATGTATGAGTCCAAAGGACTTCATTTATGGCTTCCATAGAGCTATTCAGAATGTTATGCACACATTTCATAAGATAGGTCTAAATTGGAGCAATATATGAAGTGTGATATAATGATGGGGCTCAAAATACAAGAAATATTTGATATCAAAATTGCATCTCAGTTTATATTAACAAAACATAGTACCCACAAAAAGGCACAGCTATTGCAAAGTAGGGTTCCCATCACAGATTCACATTCTTTAGTGGAACCTTTCCCAGCATGGCTTTCTGACATCTAACTCTTGAAATTTTGCAAAGACAAGTAGCTAAAGCACTGAAATAGTTATTTAGCAGCCTGATACTACATCTCCCTCCGCTTCAGTTCCTACAGTGGCTTCCCCTCTGTTGTAACAGAGGCAGTCACATGACCTCCCATGGTATGGGTTTACCAAGAACAGTTGTCCCAAGCTGTTTCTCTTCCGTAGAGAGGACTATACTAGAGAGGAACGTGAAGCAAATTCTCAGACCTAAATTGAGATGGGGATAGGGCATCGAGTACCTGCACCCAAATCTTTATGCAACTCAAGAGTTTTACAACTCCCTCTAACCTTTATAATGAGCTGATCCAACACCTAGGATTCATATATTCCCAAACTTTGGGCATTGGAAATCTGGATCTGAACTTTCCAACTTAGACCATGCTCTAATTTGCACTCATTTAGTTTGGTTATCTACCCATATAGGGCCAAATTCTGTTCTCCTTTAAGTCATCTGGCTCCCTTTAAATCAGATGCCTGCATTATTTTTTGCTTCAGTTCACTACACTGCACCCATTATTGTTCCACCTCATAGGCGGGCTTGTACCTAAAAAAAAAAAAAAAAAAAACATGTCCACCCCTATTCCTTGCAGACATTTATGAGGAAACTCTACTTTTTAGAGGTTCACCTGTTCCTGTCTATTGCGTGCCTGAATTTACAGCAAGATTTTCAAAAAATGCTCAACACTGACCTACCTCTTCTCCAGAATTTACTGGGAGTGAAGTTAGGCCAATGCTGAGCACTGCTGACAGCCCTGATTCCCCTAAGCCTCCATGAGATTCTGTTTTTGACACTGAAACTGGTAGACACTGAAGAAACAATTTTGTCAAGTTCAACTGTAAGTAGGAGGAATAGAGTAACCAGATTCTGCCTCATGCACAACTTCAAGTATTTCTTTATGTTGATTTATAAGTGCTTTTAAAGGTGTTGCATCTGCTGTGTAATTAAAATACGTAATAAAAATAAAACTATCTGAGCTGCAGAGGCTGCAAACATTCATACACATACAGACTTTAACATATGTGATTAGCCTCACAAATTCAATAAACTACACCTATGCATAAAATTTTAAGTATTTGAAGAACTGGAGTCAAAATAATTATTCATTTTGTCATGAGACAGAAATAAACAAACACTGGGTGGTGTTTATTTATTTTGGTCTCATGAGAAAATGAATAATCATTTACACCCAAATTCTGCAAATACTTATGAGAAAAAAACAAAACAAATGAAAACATTAAAAAAGCACTTTAGAACAGTGGGTCACAAACTGTGTCACCACACAAAATTAAGTATGTTGCAGAGCTGGGGAGGTGGCTGGATTTGACCTGAAGGGAGTGGGCTGGTGTGTCCTGTAAAGTCTGCCAAGTGTGTCACGACCCAGAAAAGGTTGAGAACCACTGCCTTAGAAGATATGACTATTAGTTTAAATTAGATCCAAACAGAATTTTTTTTTCAAAACTTCCTATAAAGTATCTATGGGTCCATAAATAAATTCTGTTTTTTGGCCATATGAAGCTGGCTAGGCTTACATTTAGTACATGCTATTAACATACCGTGTACCCTTAGTCAGTCGCTTAGTATGGAAGTGTACTGTATGCCTGTCACTGTTGTCCAAACACAAAGACAAAAGAGGGATGCTCAAGAGGTTTTAATAATGCTGCAATGGAGAGTGCTTCCGCTCAGTGAGTTATCAGGGCAGCAGGCACACATAATGTCCTGTCAGCCCTGTTGACACACATCATATAAGACAATGATATGGCCCCTGCTCTTTATGATCATTATTACACTGCTCTTTGTTTGTAAAACATAGGTGGAGATAGGGAGAAACACCAAGACCATTTAAGCAGGCTAAGGTGCATGTGTAATTTTCAAGATGTTTTAGTTAATAAAGGCTCTTATTTCCTTGTCCTATGAAACCAGTTTCATCATCAGACTATTATCATCACAGATACAGGAGGAACATGCTGAGGAGAACTGTACTACATGTGGACTTAATGAATGGTAGTACAGTGAAACAGTCTTTAAATACTGCCAAGGTTTATAATTAATGCAAGCAATCAGGAGAAACAACTGGGTGTTTGACTGGTTTATTTTTGGCTCCCAAGTGGTGATTTTTTTGCTCTGCTAGACTCCCTGTGTGATGATGGCCAATATGAGGAAGCTTGATACTCTTGTTGCCCATACTTAATGTGTCCCCTGGCTCAGCAAAGGACTTCACTCTCTCAGGCTGTCAATCCAACACCTTTCAAGAGCACCAAATTCATTTTTTTAAAATTAACAGAAAAAAAAATTGCCTTACCTGTGCATTCTGTTCACCCTATTGTCAAGCGTCTTCACTATAAAACTATTGCCTTTTCATCCTGATCCATGGTAACTCAGTTTTCCCTTTGAACATATCAGCAACACGTAAGTTACCAGTGGATTATTCTGGTGACCAACCTACCTGGCACACATTCCTTATCTGTCAGTCTACCACAACCTACTAGCAGGGAATATAAACTGCACAACACTAATTTGACCACCTGTGACTCAAACACTCATTGCCAACATCATCAGATACAGCAGTTAACTTGTTGATGGGGGAGGAACATTAAGAAGCATGAAAAATGATGGCATGCCAGGCTTTTTTGAGAATCTTTTAAGGACACCATTATCTCCACTACAGGGTTTGTATATGTATATGTGGGAGAAAGAACACAGTTGCTGAAGAAGTAGAGGGTGGCAAGTTTGGGGCAAAAAACCTAGAGAGGTGTGTGCGAAGGGCCTGAGATGCAGTTCTAAAATCAGATGGTGGGCTGCAACACTCCTCTCCCAGTGAGTGGTAATCAATCAAACTGGTGTTGTGTGTTTCCAGCCGCTCTCCCACCAGATCTGGACAGCTGGGCATGCTGGGAAATGTAGTGCCCAGAACTGTACAGTTAGATTCATGGTACCTTCAGTAGCCTGGATGCATGGGCACCATGATATGAAAAAAGTACCTTTTTTAGAAAAAACAAATATTTTCTAAAATACCTCTCCTCTAAAATATGAAGCATACATTGAAAACATGATAGGGTAGTGTAGTGCTGATTTTATACTTGTTTGGGATGATATACATAATTTGATATCACCATAAAACTGTTGCCAGTAAAACTCATGGCAATAAAAATCTTTTATACCATGCCCTCAAGTATTCTCTCTCTCTAATTATATAGATGAAAATAAAAAAAAAATATGATGAACAGTGAGATATAGACATAAGACATCAGTGAGATATTTCCATTTCTAAATTAAATGTACCAAAACACATAAACCAATCAAAATCCAAATAGCAGTAAGTCCGGGAGGTTTAAAAATGATAATGGTCAATAGATCTGTGATCATCATTACAAGAGCTGTTTTCTGTTATCGCAATTAGTTCTCACAGAGCTAGACTAAGGCTTAGAGACATTTGAGCTGGTATAAAATGGATGGATGGGCTTATGTGACAGCACACTCTATTAAACCAGATAGTGAAGAGGAGCTATTCCCTTACTCCACAATGCAAAGAATTATGCCTTAGGAACTAAAGATGCTGGGTTTGCATATTGCTGCATCCACTTGACACTGTATGTGCACAGCTGGCTAATGACCATGTTCTGTAATGCATTTGGTCATTTGCTATTGTACGCTCATGTTGTTATATACTATAGAGTATTTTTCTGTGTAAGGTATGACTCTGGGAAATATTAATGCAGAATAGCTTGAGAACAAAGGCAATTCTGACCAGAAGACAAGGAAAAAGCAATAATGTGGCCAAAAATTTCCATCTGCTCAGAAAACAAATAGACATTAAGGGCCTGATTCACTCTTTCTGGCATGTTTGTGGGGGTGACAGAGCTGCTTTGGCACACTACCACCAGGCCCAGGGCTGCTGTCAAGGGGAGGCAGCTCTAAACCACATCTGGAGATCCACAGAAGCCCTGTTTTGAATGCTGCCACTCGCACACATTGAATTGCCACCTCCCTTTTGGTTGATCACCATATACTCTCCTCCTCACCTAACGCTTCTTCCCTTTTATACTACACTGGTCGGCTCCAGCCCACTTTGGTGAGTATCTTGTACTTTTGGAACCTCCCTCAGAAAAAAAACTTTTAAAGGCTAGGACCACTGCACCCTAGGGTATCAAAGCAGAAATGAGCGTATTCTAAATGCAAATGATTTAATTTTCAACATTTGGTGCTTTTATTTTATGCCATGATGTTGAATTTTATGTATTCTTTGCCCTGAAGATCCTCCAGTGGAAATGCAAGCAAAACGTTAGACTGAACTATCAAAACGCAGTTAAAAAATTAGAAGCAACCTTATTTTTTTCATCTTAGATTTTAAAAATTTATGGATGATACTCAATATCTGTGGCAACATCAACAATATCTCCCAAATAAGACAGCACAAGTACATTTTTTTCACTGTTTTTCAGCAATATGGGCCCTTAAGTCTAGAATTCACATGCCCTCTTAATCTGACAGTGTCTAAATCAGCTGACTTCTAGGATATTCTGGAAGGCCATTTATTTTCTAAGGCTTTACAAAGAGGAACACTTTATTAAAGGAATGGTAGCTTTGTATTAATTTTTAACAGGTGAAGGCTGAAGGAGGGGTAAAAATGTTTTTTTTCCTAATATTGGTCATATCTGGTAATATATTTTAATGGCTAAGTGTAATCACCGACACTCTGAAAACCAAGCAAAACTATATGTGACAGTATACATGCCTGTACATGGCACGTCTTGTAAGAAATCACCTGAAAATACAAATTGTTGGGCAGTATTGTCCTAGTAAAATATATGTGGCAATGTTATATCCAAAGTTATAAGATTTCATTGTACGGTATTATTACCACATATTCCAAACCTCACAGCCCTGCCCAAAGCGAGGTTGGCAAACAGGTCTGTCCTAAAAAAAAGCACTCTAAAAAAAAGGAAAGTGTGCTCTGCTTAACTTGCATTTAACTAGTAAGCTAAGCCATCAAGCAGGGAGTGAAACGAAGAGTTTAAACAGGCAAGAAAAAAGCAGCAGGAAACATCCTTCAACATAGGTTAACAGTAGAAACTTTAGATTATTTCTCTCCTAGTACCAAGCTGAAACTGTTTTTCAAAGAGGGGGAATGAAACTCTAAAAAGGAAGGACAAACACTCCAAAGGATGGCACTTTCTCTCCTGGTAAGTTAGATATTAGCAAATGTCCTATCTATATTTTTCTGGTAAACATTTCTGACTTTTATGATTACTTCTACTTACTTAAAATCTCTCTATGTAGTTAATAAACCTATTTTATTCTTTTATCTAATCTGGTATGTCTAAGCTGAAATGTCTAGTCATCCCAAATGGGGTAACCAACTAGTATGCATATTATTCTATTTAAAAATAACAAACGTAAAATATTTTGTATTTTCCAGGAGAGGCCTGGGCAGTGAAGGGGGAAATATATATTTCTGGGGGAAAATCTGAGACTACAGTATTTTGGAAGTACCTTGAACTATAACCAAGGCTGGTGAAAGCCAGAATGTAACCCCAGTGGCTATGTCTACATCTGCAATTTTAGTTTGGACTTGCTAATCCGAATTAAAGAAGTTCAAGGTTAGTTCAAACTAATCCAAGGTTAGTTCGAACTAACCAGGAACTTTTTAGTTCGAACTAACCACGTGTTCTAGTTTGATAGAATGCTCAGTTAGTTCGAACTAATGGCTTAGTTCGAATTTCTTAAGTTCAGACTAAGCCTTAGTTTGCATCTTGCCCACGCTTAGTTCAAAATTTCTTAGTTTGGACTAGGCAAAGCCGAGTGTAGCCAGGGGCTAAATTAGTCCAGACTAAGCCTCCTTAGTCCAGACTAATTCGGCAGTTTAGGCACAGCCAGTGTGACTAGCACACTGAAGTTACACACAGAAACTCAGGCTTGAATGCTGGAAGGCTGTTTGTGAGCAGCGCAGGTGGTAGCTACTATAGCAGGGCATTGTAAGGCATACAAGGTTGCAGAACAGGGTGATACAGCTGCTTATTAGTGTGGATTGTTCCCTTGTACGTTAGTGAAGTTTTTTAAATCTGAATTAAAATTAAAAATCTTTGTCTGTACAGAGAACTCTTGTCTGGAAAGTGCTGTGACACTTTTGTTTTAAAGGCATTATACATAAAACAAAACCATGCTATGTCATTTTACACGTGCTCAAGATGCCAAGGGAAATTATTTGTTGCTGCTGTCAAGAGCTTTTTTGTGGAATGCTATCACTCACTGATCTCTTTCCTAAAGAGGCATTGCTATGAGGTAGCATTCATAACCAGCACATGAATAGCGAGTGTGACAGAGAAAAGAAATGATTACATGATAGAGGACGTCCACAGGGTGAGTAGCATTTATTTTTTGATGTATGCTTTGCCTATCATCCTCAGTATATTTAACTACGTACTGATGACAACAACCTCATTCTTCCTTACACTTACCTGTATGTTGTGACAACTCATCCCTAAAGAAAAGATTAACATTCCAGCTAAAAATGAGCTATTACAAGATTTGTCAAGAGAGGCTACAGTAGCTCTTCTTTGCAATATTAAAATGTTCTGGGGACTCAGATTGACTTTCTTGGCTTAGTATTCTGTCTCACCTGCCTTCAAAAGGGAGTTTTAAGCACTTTGACTAATAAATCGAGAGGTTCTCTAGTTTCACTATAGCCCCTGAAAGTACCTCTCTGTTCCCTGCTGAAGTTCCAACTATCCTCTCAGTAAATCACAACTGATATCCTTATACTGATGATACGTTTAGAGGAGTCTTTCTATCTCTCTACAGTGTCTATAGAAAATCAATCATAAAAACTGTATAAAATCAGAAATATGGCCCCTCCAGCCTACACTTGAAGCACAGGCCCTGATAGTGGGCTGAGGACCTATACAACAGTGAAAAAAGTAGCTGACAAGACCAAATGTGTCTTGTTCAATATTTTGAAGCTTAGCCCTTTATTTTAAATTACAACCATAAAATCACCACCATACTAATTATTGGGGGCATTTACCAACTACCCATTATTCTGTGCATATAACATAGATCGAAAATTGTTTTGATATCAATAACTGTTTTTGTCTGAGAGACAGGAAAACTACTTAGATTATAATACTGTATAATGCCCCAAATGATTATTACACAATTGAGTTAATTCTTCTATCATGCAACACACATTTTACACAGCCCTATTTCAAGAGTTACTTTACACTCTGCTATAAATATTAAATGAATCCTACATGGAGAGTTCTCTTGAACAAAGTCATGTGTGTTCAGTCAACCATTTTGAAAGCCTCACATATCTGAACATGTGAATTATCGTTTACTTTACTTGTAATTGTAAACTACTATCAACAGCAACCTCCTCTTTGCCTAAGGGGCAGCCGTGTTAATCTAGCAAAGCAAAAAAAGCAAGGAGTCTTGTGGCACTTAAAGACTGACAGATTTGTTTATCTCATGAGCTTTCGTGGCAGAAAATCCCACTTCCTCAGATGCTTTGAAGAGGTGAACTTACAGAATGGGATGAAAATAAATGCAGGGGAGTGTAAGACAGGATCAGGGCATCCTTACTAATGCTCTGATTTGCTGTTGCAGTATGACCTGATCCCATATCTTACACTCCCTTGCATTTATTTTCATCCCATTCTGTAAATTCCCCCTCTTCAAAACGTCTGACGAAGTAGAATTTTCTCTCACAAAAGCTCATGAGATAAATAAATCTGTTAGTCTTTAAGTGCCACAAGACTCCTTGCTTTTTTTTCCTCCTCTGTACCTGTGCCTTTTTAGCTTAACATATCCTATAGGAGAGGACACTAAAGACCCAATTCTTCAAAACATTTAAGCACAGGCTTGCATTTTATTAGTCTTCAGCAAAGCATTCAAGTGTATGTTCAATTTTAAGAAGGTGCTCAGCAGTATTCGAGCAAGTGCTTAAAAGTTAAATACATGATTAAGTGTTTTGCAGAACAGAAAAGGTCTACTCTGAACTGGGGCCTAATGGAATGGCACATAATTAATATCCAAAGGGATAGCCGTGTTAGTCTAGTCCAGTAAAAAAACAACAAGCAGTTGTGTGGCACTTTAAGACTAACAGATTTATTTTTTGCATGAGCTTTCATGGGAGAAGATCCCACTTCCTCAGATGCTTTGAAGATGGGTGACCTTACAGAAAGGAATGAAATTAAATGCAAGGGAGTGTAAAACATAGGATCAGGTCATAAAGTAACAGCAAATCAGAGCAGTTTACAGGCTCAAAGAATGGGGAGCCTGAAGTCAAATTACCCTTTGTAATGGGAAAAGAACCCATAGTCTCGATTGAGTCCTGCTTTCACAGAATTTAGCTTGCATATTAATTCGAGTTCAGCTGTTTCTCTTTGGAGTCTTGATGTCCCAGGTACATCTCTAACGACAGTCATTAACAAATCCATCATCGAGTGGTTAGAAAGATGGAACTGCTCAGCAACTGGTTTCTTTGTTCTTTGATTTCTGATATCAGCTCTGTGCTCATTCAGTCTCTTACGGAGCGATCGTCCTGTTTGTCCAATATATAAGGTGTTGGGGCATTTCTTGCACATGATGGCATAGTCTTAAAGTGCCACACAACTGCTTGTTGTTTTTTTACATACTTAATATGCCTTCCCTTTACATCTTTGTCTCAAGTCTTCAACTAGTATTTTTCTGCTTCTTTTTGCCATCTGCCCTACTCCACAGTCATTTGAGTATTTTGCATCTCAATACTCTGGCACTGTGTTCCTATTACCCAGTGATGCAATGGCCCCAAACAATTTTCAGAATGCTTCATGAGCCCTAGAGGTCACATGTGCAGGATGCAAAAACCATGCAAAGCAAGGTCATCCTGAAAAACTTGGGCCTTGCGGCATTGTCCTAAAACACTACTCTAATGAAAATAAAATAGGAAAAAGATATGGAAAATGGCCTGCTCACAAACTTAAATGTGCCTGTCTAATTAATATATTTGGATACAGCTGTTTCCCTGAATCAACACCTGCCCTTTGCTCGAGAACACTGATCACTTTCAAGACAAGCTAAAATGGAAGATACCACAACAGTGAAACTAATTTAGTGTTGTTAATTAAACAATTAATAAAACTGAAACTATCTGCTGCTGATCTTATTGATATAAATAGTGTTATTAATTCCATGAGGCATCAGCACTGATGTTGAATAGCAGTGTGTACAGTAATCTCCCTTAATAACTTGTTATGCTTACTGAGAAATATCACCACCTTTCAACTGTACCTTGCCTGCCGCAGGCATTAATTAATCAATTTCCTTTGCTTCCTCTCAAGTACTTCACCAGTGCAGTGAAATGACATATATTCCAATTATATTAAAAAGAAATTCCTATTATAATAAACGCTTAGGTTGAAAATTTAGGAAATGCTAGAATCAAGCTTGCCTGGGTAACCTTAATCTGCACCTTAATATGCATGCATTATGACACATAGTATGTACGATGTTTTCCACAAAACTCCTGACTCATTTAATGAACATATTCAGTATTTCTTGTTATCCTTTACATTCACTCTGTATTTTTATTTAGTGCACACCATCTGAACTCTACAATGAATGCAACACTATTGCTTTCCTCCTGGGCATTTCTGTTGTTCTCTCACCATAGTAGCTGATGGCTTCATGAATTTATTCCATGAGGTGTTGTGAAGAGGCAGGCTCTTCAGGGGAGGTAGTGATAGGCCCCTATGCTCTCTAGTTGGTCACCCAGAAAATGTGGCCCCTGTGCTCTCTAGTTGGTCACCCAGAAAATGAAGCACACACAGTTAGTGGTCCACTGAACATTTTTCTCTGAGTGATTTGTCTACCATCACACAGGAACACTCTGGGAGAGACACAAATGGTTTCAAGTTACAGCTGGGGCGGTCCAGGCTGGATATTAGGAAAAACATCCTTACTAGGCGAGTGGTGAAGCATTGGAATAAGCTGCCTAGGGAGGTGGTGGAATCTCCATCTCTGGAGGTGTTCAAGTCCCAGCTGGACAAAACACTGACTGGGATGATCTAATGGGAGTGGTCCTGCTTCTTTTTGGCAGGGGGTTGGACTAGATGACCTCGTGGGGTCCCTTCCAACCCTATGATTCTATGATTCTATGAAACAGAATCAACTTCCTTAACCAGGAGACTATCCATTCTCTGCCAGCAATTCCCTTCCTTGTTCACTACATACCTTCCAAAGTGTTCAGTAAATGCGGCAGTGATCCTACAGGAAAAAGCCTCATTAACTATACAACCCTGATTAACTATATATATTATTAACTATACAACCATAGAGCACCACACAAGCTATGCGCTAAATGAGACAGAGGTTCTGTGGGAAAAAATAGCACACAACTATGTAATTAAAGACGGTATCATACTCTGACATGTTGTGTTTGTATGTTATTGTCTGATTTTATATTGTCAGGTCTTACACAGTTTTGGCAAGTTTCAAAGCTGTGCAGTTGCATAATTTTATTGGCTGTACTGCGAAATGTGTGGCATTTGATAATATACACAAGCTGAAAGCTGTATAACTTTTTGAAATTTTTGTTTATTTATGAACATTAATAAATAATCACAAAAGACTGAATCATAATGCATTTGTATAACTGGGCCAAATAAAAGTTGCATAGGCAACCTTAATTCTAAAATTCGCTACCTAGTGAGTACTTGACTTCATAAACTTACAGACTCATAGATGCTAAGGTCAGAAGGGACCAATATGATCATCTAGTCTGACCTCCTGCACACTGCTATTTAATGTATTTTCTTTTAATTAAAAAAATAATTTAATTTCCTCAAATATTAAAAAATCAAAAACTGAAATGCCATCATATGGAACCACACTGACCTCCAACTTGAGCCATCAGCTGGGTTCAGACCTTTAGATCCACAGCATAGACCTCTGCAACGTGAACTAAAGTAAATGATAGCAGGAGTACGCAATTATCCTCAGTCACTACCTGAGGAATGAGACAAACACTGCTAATGGGCTTCACATTTATTTTCTAAGAGCAGGGGAATGTAGAGACTCAACTCTTGAGATTCACTTCAAGATTCTTTTATCCTAGGATTTATAGTCTTTTGCCCTTTCCCCCTAGCCAGCACTGTACCGTTTGCTTCTATCGATCGCCTGGTTTCTCTCTTCTTCCAGGCTGCCTGCTCCTATCCAACTCCCTTTACTTCCATTCACTCCTCCTTGGTCCTGCCCACTCCTCCAATCAAACCAGCCCTAGTCCTTCTTTCTTATGCCTCCTAATTTCTGGCTCCAGCAATCCCCTCTTTCCCTATTCCTCCCTTTCCACTCCATTTCTCAAGTATCTTCATTACACTGTAGCTGCCACCTCTTTTTCGTGCTTGCTGTCTGCGCAGCAGCAGAAACACTGATTGTCCAGGAGGAAGAATCTCCCTTCTCTCTCCTGTGGGCTCTGGTATCACAGTGGTCCATAGCAACCAGAAGGAATAATTGCAGAGAAAGTCTTGTTCAACCCCTGAAGCCATGTGATGGAGCATATCCAGTATGGAGAGAATCTTAAGTGAATTTAGCTGCCTAACTTTAACAAGTCTCTGCTGAATATGTATGAAGCAAGATTTTTCAGAGGCTAACAACGTCTCAAATTTGGGCATATTTTCAGAGGGAAAACAAAAGATACATCTGTTGGCAAATTCCAAGTCCCTGCTTCAAAGCACGGAAGTGCCACTGGGGCTTTTCAATGTACATTTATGCTAGGTCACACTTTAAATAGGCAAAACAAAGCATTTTCCCCAACCTCATTCTCAGAAAAGGCTGCACTATATCAACTGAAATTTAAAAAAGATCTGCTTGAGGCAGACAACTGACAAGGAAGCTTTCAGAGGAAACCACTGAAGTTTTTAAAGCTATAAACAGTTGAAAAAACAGGGTTTCATCATGGGAAGTTGTGACTCTGGGAAACCCTCAATATCCAAATGGCTGAGAGCCCAACATAATGCAACTCATTTCAGACCTGACACACTCATTACCCACAAAGCATGGTCATCATAATACATATCACGTAGGTATCTCATGTAAACTGATGATATGTTGGTCCTGAAAATCATTGCATGATATATGCGGGTGCTATGTCCAAAGAGTCATATGTGTGTGCTGGAAATATGACTTAACATGTACTGCAGAAACATGCAGGGGCTCCCGTCTTAAATCAGAGTGCCATTTTGCTAAGTCAGACAGTACCTACCACAAAGATTTTTCTGATCTCCTCTCACTATCTCTGCAGGAGCTAAAAACATCGCCTGCTTTGTGGCTAGAGCAGCTAACTGATAACATCAAGAAGGCTGAGGTGTTCAGTATCTATCTTAGTCTTCAAAAAAAAAGGTTAACGGTCACCAGATACTCTACACAATTCATATCAACGCGTGAAAAGAAATGCAAGCCAAGATAGGGAAAGAGCAGGTTAACAAAAATATAGATAAGTTAGATTTATTCAAGTCAGCAACCTCTGATGACTTTCATCTTAGAGTGCTCAAGTAACCACCTGAAGCAATTTTGGAACCATTAGCAGTCATCTTTGAGAACTCATGGAGGCTTCCAGAAGATTGCAGACGAGCAAACAATGTACTTATATATTGAACAAAGAGGACTCCATATATTATAAACCAGTCAGGCTAACTTCAGTAACTACCTGACTAGCGATTTGGCATGAATAACTTAAGATGTTTTAATGGAGCCTGCTCAGACAAATGGTGTTAAACACCTTCTAAAAACCAGATCCTTTTTGGGTGTCTCAGACTACGCAGCTAAAAGTTACAAAACCCTAAATTACAAGTAACTTTTGAAAATTTAAAATCATGTGAACAGAGTTCCCATTTGCCTTAATGGGAGTGTACACTGTGTCCATAACTGAGAACAATGGCTCAAATTTACACATGTGTTAACTGGGTGTAATTCTACTGAAGTCTATACATTGAACCCCAATCATGCTAGATCTAAATTTGACATTTATATAAATACTTTAGTATTAAACCTAACATCTACATACATTCCACAATTCATTCATATTCAAAATTTTTAAAAAGAGGGTTCCACCATTTCAGCCAGGGAACTCTTTGGCATCTTGATACTTGAATCATCACATAGACAGACCCCTCAGCAAAGCAGAACGTGGGTGCTGAAGGATGCACATTAACTCATTCCAGCAAAGGTACAGTAAAATCAAAGCTAATATTAATCCACTATTCATTATAGCTTCTCCTAATGGCCACTAAAAGCTCAGTTCCAACGAAAGTTCCTCCACATAATTTGCATTGAGTTATGGAGACACTTGTTATGAGAACCAGAAAAGTCAGCAGTCCCTTGAGTGGTCATTATTAAATTTCATTGTAAATAAAAGATTTAATTATTTTAATTATTTCCCTACCAATTACATCTGAATATGGTTCATTATAAAAACATTAATTTTGATGTGTCATCCAAACCTCTTTCCCATTATTTCAACCATTTTTGATAGATGCAGACAGACAAAACCTGGAAAAACTCTATTATCATGATAAGAAGCAAGGAGTCCTGTGGCACTGAAAGACTAACTGATTGATCTGTCACATGAGCTGTCGTGGGAGAAAATCCCACTTTGTCAGACACTTTGAAGACTGGGGAACTAGCAGAATGGGATGAAAATAAATGCAAGGGAGTGTAAGACGTGGGATCAGGTCACACAGTAACAGCATTAGAATTGATATGCAGATTAGATTGTGTGAAAGCAGGATTAAATCGTGAATATGGCTTCTTTTCCCATTACAACAGCTGATTTGACTTCACCCTCCTCTATGTGCTGTTTCCCAGTGTTTGACTCTTAATAGCTGCTCTGATTTGCTGTTACTGTATGACTTGATTCCATGTCTTACACTCCCTTGCATTTATTTTCATCCCATTCTGTGAGTTCCCCCATCTTCAAAGTGTCTGACAAAGTGGGATTTTCACCCACGAAAGCTCAGGCGATAAATAAATGTATTAGTCTTTAAGTGCCACTGGACTGCTGCTTCGTTTGCTTAACTAGACTAACACAGCTGCCCCTTTGGATATAATCATGATGTACATGTAGGTTTGTTTATGTGTAGAAACTTTAACGCCATGCTCTGTTTTGTTCATTTTTTGCATTCAACCTAGAAGAATCAATTTAGTTTAAAAAAAAAAATCATCTAATTTGACACAAAGCCACTCCATAGTGTGTAAGAGAATGTATTCAACCTGTAGTGCTTGATAAAATGACTTCTACATGATACTTTAAGGATAAAATAACTTAAGATTTAACATTTTTGTGAAAATATCCTTTTTCTTTAGTGCACAGACTGAAGCATGCAGAGCAAATCTGAAGATGTGCTTCAGATTTATTAAGCTCTTTGTAACAATGTCTCCGCCTACTTCTGTTGATTACAGACTGACAATATGGAGAACAGACTGTACTGAGACAGAGAAATTGGAACAATGCACAAGACTTTTCCATTGTTTAGTGTAGAGGCAGTATACTATGTATGGGATTAGAAAAGATCTCAGTAAATGTTCTGAAGTTCTACTGCTTCAAGATTTAAACACACGGCACCTTTGCTTGCAGGAACATGAAAGGAAGCAAGTTAAAAGCCCTTAAAAAGGGCCATCTTCCTTCCCTTTGTAAACAGAAAATCACTGCATTTCTAGCTCACCCAGTCATTTTAGGAACTTAATCTGATGAAGGATTCGAGCAGTACACAGATGCCCTCCAATCCTGTGATTCTACTTGCACCATACAATGTCCGTTTTCATGTTAGCCTTTGATTTCCACTGGACTCTAGTCCTTGTTCACATTACTGGCTCCCCTACATTCACTCAGACCAAAACACTCATTTCTTTATCTTCCCTTTGCTACCACGATTCATTCCTGTTCCCCTAGTGCTATAATGATACGAATCTGAGACACTAAAATGAAGGCTTGCTTTCAATAGAACTCCTTGACAGAAAGGTGCTTCATGATGTCTGAGTGGAAGAACTGAGTGCTGAATTACTACAAAACACTGTACTAGAAAAATAAATGGAAGTCATGGCATTTTGAAGACTACAGCGCTCCATGATAGTTAAAATGCTATGCCACTGATACACACAGAGAACATACCATCAATATATTCTTCTTCCAACAATCCAGTCTGTCAGTGATCTATGAAGGGTCTAGATAGCTATCTGTACAGTAACACATGGCTGCTGCTAAGGAGGAAGGAAAGTGATCATTTAAAACAGGGGTCTCAAACTCAAACCACCACAAGGGCCACATGAGGACTAGTACATTACTCTTGCTTATGCAGATCACATATAGGATGCAACATATACACAACAGCTCCCTTTCCTTTTTGGTTAGACAGTTTCAGAATGGATGGAAGTATGCCCTGACTGCAACACACACATTTCCCAGGCAAGCAGGTGAGCTAAGGAAACTGCTGGAAATCATCTTCATGGTGAACTTTATCTCCATTGTGCTAGAATGTAAAAAATAACTTAGAAGGTACTTCTCTCTGACCCATTCCTTACCTGTCCACAAGACAGGAACCCCCATCTCCCTCCAACTGAATATAACTTCATCAAACCAACAGCCCGTGCAAGGTTGCTGGAAAGAATTTAGCAGCAAATTAAAACAAAAAACATCACAGCTATTCACATCCACTTGACTTTATACAGTTTGATAGCTGTGAAGGTGAACTAATCCGAATGAATTTTTCTTACTTCACTCTGCACTTGGGAACACACAGATGGGTGACCTGCTGTTACAGGTTGGTTGGTTACTTACCAGTAACTATCCTTCTTCGAGATGGGCAGCTCACATACATTCACTTACAGGTGTCTACGTGCCGCAGCGCATGGTAGCTCGGAAAGTCTTTAGCATTAGCCTGTCAGGTCAGGGCACATGGCCAATGCCCCCTCCACGCCGCGACCACGGCTATATAGGTGATTGTGACCCTGACTCTCCCAGTCCCATATACCTTTGCCAACTCCGTTAGTGGGGACGGTGGGAGGGACCTGAATGTATGTGAGCAGCCCATCTCGAAGAAGGACAGTTACTGGTAAGTAACCAACCATTCTCCTTCAAGTGCTGCTCACATCATTTAGTTACAGGTGACTGCTAGCCGTACCCCAGGATGGTGGGAGGAGTTCCAGTCTACTCACACGGAGTACAGCTCTGCCCACAGCGACATCATCTCTGGCTTGTTGGGCAATGGTGTAGTGCATTATGAAGGTATGTATCGACGACCACGCAGCGACTCTGCAGATCTTTTGGATTGGGATCTTAGCGAGGAAGGCCATGGAAGACACCTGAGCTCTGGTAGAGTGGGCTCTCACAGTCTCTACGAGAGGCATGTTTGACCTTCCATAGCAGTCTTTAACGCAGTTCACAATCCATTTGGAGATGCACTGAGAGGATACTGGAGAGCCTCTCATACGTTCAGTGACTGCTACAAACAATTGGGAGGTCTTGCGGAAAGATTGTGTGCGCTTGATATAGATTAGGAGTGCTCTCCTCACATCCAGGGTGTGCCACCATCTCTGGTTCTCTGTCACCTGAGGGTCTGGATAGAAGACCGGCAGACAGATTTCTTGATTCATGTGGGAGGGGGTGGCAACCTTGGGCAAGAACGAGGGGTGGTGACGCAGGACCACCTTGTCTGGGAAGAAAACCGTATATGGAGGTTCAGAGGACATGGCTTGTAACTCTGAGACCCTTCTGGCTGAGGTAACTGCTACCAGGAAAGGCACCTTCCAGGACAGTACGAGCAGGCTGGCTAAGTCCAAGGGCTCATACGGCAGTTCTGTCAGAGCCCGCAGCACAACGTTCAAATCCCACTGAGAAGTGGGTTTATGGGTGTGGGGAAAAAGTTTTTCCATCCTTTTCAGGAATCTATGACAGATGGGATGTGAAAAGAGTGGAGCCCAATCTATTCTTTGGTGAAAGGCCGAAATTGCCACCAAGTGGACTTTTAATGAGGACAGAGATAGGCCTTTCTCTCTTAAATCAAGAAGGTAACCCAAAGTTGCCTGAATTGGTGCAGAGGTAGGGTCTATGTCTTTGTCACGGCACCAAGTGGAAAAGTGGTTCCATTTTGCCATGTAGGTGGACCTGGTGGAGGGTTTCCTGCTACCAACCAGGACCTTCTTAACCCTATCCGAGCAGCACCTCTCTGGCTCACTGAGCCAGAGAGCATCCAGGCTGTCAGGTGCAGGAGGCCTGGGTTTGGGTGCCGAAAGCATCCTGAGTCCTGTGTCATGAGGTCCGCCCACCGTAGGAGGCAAAGCGGGATCCTAACGGACATGTGCTGTAGGAGGAGAAACCAGTGTTTGTCTGGGCCAGTCCGGGGCTATCAGGATGATGTGTGCCTTGTCTGCGAGGACCTTCAGTAGCATCTGGGGGATCAGCGGGATTGGAGGGAAGGCATATATTAGGCCCCCCGACCAATTGAGGAGGAAGGCATCACTGAGAGAACCCTCCTCCCGACCCTGAAGGGAGCAGAACCGGGGACATTTGCAGTTCTGTCCCCTGGTGAAGAGGTCCATCTGAGGGGTTCCCCATTTCTTTGTCAGCAGGGACAAAACTTTGCTGTGGAGGAACCACTCGTGATTCACAAGGGGTTTCCTGCTGAGTGAGTCCGCTATGCTGTTGTCTACCCCGGGTAAGTGGGAGGCAGTTGGCGTGAAGTGATGGTCTATCGCTAATTGCCAAAGCTCAGTCACTTCCTTGCATAGAGCCAAGGAGCGGACTCCCCCTTGACAGTTTGTGTAGAACATGGCCGCTGTATTGTCTGAGAGGACCTGGACCACCCTGCCTCGGATCTGGTCTAGGAAGGTCATGCAGGCCAGCCTGATAGCCCGGAGCTCCTTCACATTTATGTGGAGGAGTCTGTCCTTGGGATTCCAAACACCTTGCGTGGAGAGGCCCTCGGACAGGTGGGCTCCCCAGCCCAAGTTGGACACATCCGTTATCAGGGTCACCGAGGTCTTGGACTCCCTGAATAGAATTCTCCCCATCGCGAAGTCAAGGTCCTTCCAGATTTGGAGAGACTCTAGGGCATATTGAGGGACTGAGAGTACCTTGTCCAGGCGGTCTCTTCCTGGTCCGAAGCTCGTGGTGAGCCAGAGCTGGAACGGTCTCAGCCAGAGGCGGGCTGTTCAGATTACCGAGGTGGCTGCTGTCATGTGTCCCAAGAGCTGCATGCACCGGCATGCTGTGGTCAGCCCAAGTGCCTGGAGCTCCATGATGATGGTGCAGATGGACCGAAATCTTGACAGGGGCAAGAATGCGGTGCTCTGTCGGGCGTTTAAACATGCCCTGATGAATTCTATGTCCTGAGTGGGGCAAAGCTTGGACTTCTCTGAGTTTATGCAGAAACCCAAGAACTCATACAGATTCTCTACCAGGTCGACATGGTTTTGTACCTGTCGTCTTGATTTACCCACTATCAGCCAATCGTGTAGGTAGGGGTAGACTCTTATACCCCTCCTGCGTAGGAAAGCTGTGAGTGGTGCGACACACTTTGTGAACCCCCTGGGACCTAGCGATAACCCGAAGGGGAAAGTGGTGAACTGGTAGTGTTGTTGTGCCACCACGAACCTGAGAAAACATCTGCAATGGGGTCAAATGGCTATGTGGAAGTAAGCGTCCTTTCGGTTGAGGGCTGCAAACCAAACTCCTGGGGACAAGGAGGGGACAATCTGGGGCAGGGAAACCATGCGGAATTTTATTTTCTTTACGTGTTTGTTGAGTGCTCTGAGGTCTAAAATGGGTCATAGGTCCCCGTTGGGCTTAGGGACTAGGAAGTAGTGAGAATAGAACCCTTTGCCGTGCTTTCTTTTGGGAACCTTTTCTATGGCTCCGAGGGAGAGTGGCTTCTAGCATTCGACCTCGAGCCTGTCCAGCAGGTCTGGGTTTTCTGGTATTGTGGGAGGGGGTGGTTTCCTGTCCTGAGGGATTGAAAGGAACTGGATGTGGTATCCTCTCGTGACTGTGTCGGCAACCCACTGGTCTGACGTGACAGGGGTCTGCCGTGGGGTGAAGTGGCAGAGGCAGTGGGGAGAGAACAGGAGTTCTGGAGCGCTGCCCTCTGAGGGACCATCAAAAACACTGCTTGCAGCCCGAAAAGCGGTCCAATCCCTGTTCACACTGTCCAGACTGTGAGGCACTCAGCTTACCCCCTTTACCTGATCGGCTCTTATCTTTGTCCAGGTCCCCAAGATGGCACTGGGGAAACTATAGGGATCTCAGGAATTGGGTCTGCACTTGCAGCTGCTGTTTCAGTTGCTGTAACTGTTGCTGTAGCTGCTGATGCGACCTCGAGGAGCACCTAACAGGTTGAGGAATATAAATTCTGAGGGACCGACACGTAGCCCGTGAGTCCTTCATACCATGCAGCTTCACATCTGTGGAAGATGCGCAGAGGTCGGGACCCTCAAAGGGAAGGTCTTGGATAATCTGCTGCATCTGCATGGAAAGACCAGAGTTTTGAAGCCAGGCCAAACGGTGCATAACAACTGCAGATACCATTACGCGTGCCGCTGTACCTACTGCGTCCCAAGTTGCTGCTCTCTCTTCTTCATCCAGCATTGCCTGGAAGTCTCTCAGGTGCTCCTCGGAGAGGGCTGAGTGGAGATTTCGCAGAGCCTCCCACAAGTTGAAGATGTAGCGTGTCATCAGGGTTGAGTGGTTTGAGATAAGTAGCTGTAGGGTGGCAGAAGAGTAAACTTTCCTGCCTAATAGGTCAAGCTTCCTTGCCTCTCTGTTCTTGGGTGTGGAGCTTGGCTGGCCCTGTCTCTCCCTTTGGTTGACCACATCAACCACCAGGAATCCTGAGGCCGGATGGTGGAATAGGAAGGGGAATCCTTCTGTGGAGACAGAGTAGTTCTTGTCTGCCACTTTGGACACTGGTGGAATCAAGGAAGGCGTTTGCAAGCATCCTTGGATGATACGAAACACCCCAGAGTGTAGGAAAATTGTGACCTTAGCCAGTGGGCTCTATGGCACGTGTCAAAGATTGAATCATCTTCCACTTGGATCACCCCCAGCTTCAGCTTCAGATTTGCTGCCAGATGCAGGGATCTCCCTCCCGGTTTGTGGACATGTCAATTAGGCGCTCATCGGGTGACAAGGATGATTGAGCCCTTGATCTGCTATGTTGAGTAGAATCAGGGTCTGGCTCATCACCGGAGAAATCCGAGGACTCTAGCACAGGCGGTTGAGCATAACGGAAGGAGGCATCACCTGCCGTCGCGTTCAGCCATTCAAGGGTTCACTCGCTGTGCGGTGACCTCGTTGATGACATAGAAGTCATAGGGGGGAACAGAGACCTCTCCTGATGGGCGTTTTCCCCTTGAGCTCAGTGATACAGAGCTCTTTTGAAGCCGCTTTCTCAGACGCTCCTCCTGGGGGAAAGAAAGGGGTCTTTGGAGGACAATCTGGATGACCTCCCCCCTGACATCCAGTAATGAGAGTTCTTCAGAGGAGCGATGAGGTGGAGCCGTAGTACTTGGGCCTGGTGCCGGGCTTGCCAGTACCGGGTTGGAGAAGGATGAAGAGGTGTGCAACGGTACAGGTATCGGTGCGGGTGTTGTCAGTGCCAGGTCTGATGGTACTGGAAGTGACGGCACTGGAAGCAGCGCTATCAGTGATGGTGCCGGGTCCAGCGGTACCGGGCTTGATGGCAGTACCGGGCTTAGCAGCAGTACCACAAGGGGTGGTACCATGTCCAGCGGTGCCAAGGGGATGGTGCCGCTATGGTCCGCTTCTTCCTCTTCTGCACCAGGGCCGGGTTTGAATGTCCTTGGCGGGTCGGTGCCTGAGCCAGTGCCCTAGTCAGAGCGGCTGAGAGTCTACTAGAGGACTGGCAAAGTCGGTGCCGAGGCGGTACTGTAGTCGGCCAAGATTTCTAGACCAGTATCGGTGATTGGCGGAGATCCTGAGCCCGGGCCGATCAAGGGTCCAGCGGAGCGTTGGTGGCCCAGCCACTTTTGGGTGGAGCAGCTCCGTTCCCTGAAATTGAGAGGAGATGGTGCTCTTTTTCCAGCCGAGTCCTTCACTTGAAGTATCAGCAAATGGAGCACTCTGCCATGAGGTGGGACTTACCCAGGCAGGCAAGGCATTTTTCGTGAGGGTCATCCATCAGAAAAGCCTTGTAGCATCCTAAGCACGGCTTGAAACCTGGGATTCTGAGTTTCGTGCGAAAGACACGCGCTTGTGTTTCGCAAGATAACACTGATCTGAACCGACGCTGATGGTGGAAAAAGGAACTGGGAGGGTCACGGTCACGGACATCTATATAGCCGTGGTCGCGGCGTGGAGGGGGTGTTGGCTGTGCTCCCTGACCTGACAGGCTAACACTAAAGACTTTCCGAGCTTCCGTGCACTGCGGCACGTAGACACCTGTAACTGAATGATGTGAGCAGCGCTCGAAGGAGAAACATAGATATGAACAGCACGGATCAGTTTCTCTTTGGATTAAGCTAAGCCAATAGCAGTATTATTTTTTCCTGTGGTCCTGTAAACCTCTCAAAATTATAAAGCATAGTAAAAAGGATTTAGGAGAAAGAAAGACATTGAGTGATGTTGATGCTGCCACCAGCACTGACACTCATCCTGATGGATAAGTGCAGAAACAGCTTACAAAGATAACAAGGACTTGGAAGTCCTCAGGTTGACAGTCAAGTCAGGTCTTTGTTTCCCAGAAATGCCATATTTATATGAGCTAGTTTGCTTGAAAATAGGAAAATGACAGCTTAACTCAAAGAAGCACTCACTTTTTCTATAGCCCTATGCAAGTGAACTTTGAAGACTCATACATGACTCATTTGATAGTCCATTATGTTAATCAGTAGTTGGAGGGATCAGATTAGGTAATGGAGTTACCAGTACTAACTGTGACATCCCAAGGTATGTATTGTTTGATTTTCCTGCTTTCTTTGGCTAAAAATCCAAGAGAGACAAGTTGGTTGAGGTAATATCTTTTACTGGACCAGCTTCAGTGGTGAGAGAGAGAAGCTTCTGAGCCACACTGAGCTCTTTCTCAAGTCTGAGAGCATCACAGCTAAATAAAGATCAAACAGACAGTTTAGCATAAGTGACTAATGCATATTTGAAGGCAGGGTTTCTCAATCTTTTTAATACCAGGGACTGGCTTGCTGCCTTCCTAAACTACATCAGGAAAATCTCAGAGACTGACAAGGAGGCTGCCACAAACTGGTTATTCAGAAACACTTTTCTAAGGGATTATTCAAGGTAAAGTGGCCCGTTAACATCCAATTGACATGGGTCAAAATGTGAGCTTAGTGCCTTACTGATTGTTGCAATAAACCATATATCAAGTGTATTTACTAAAACCACAATTTTTAGTTTGTAGCAAAAAATAACAATTTATGCTCCCAGGCTCACCTTATCAAAGCATTGTGCAAGTTTCCTTTGAGGATGAGGACTGAGAGGTCACCTATAGAGTGATTGCTTTGTGAAAAATATTCAACCACCAGTTTTTTGTCTTATTTTCCAAAGTAAGTTCATTTGAGAGAATGGTGATTATCTGGTTTCAGTCACATAGTTATCAGTGGAGTATTTAAAACACTGGATGAGGTACACCGCATGTGACAGGCATGGGTAGAACCCATGGATTATGAAAATGTGTCATGGGAGTATTCATCATTGTAGCAGTGGAGGTACATCTGCAGCTTTTACATCTGTTGTTCTGGCAGGGTCTGTTGCTGCTTTGAGCTGGGGTGTCCTCGTCTGTGGAGAGCTTGCTTCTGATGATGAGTTTGGGGAGGTTAGGGTTTGCTGGAAGGCCAGAAGAGTGGGTTCAGGAAAGATTTCTTTCAGGATGGGGTCTCCAGCAAGTATGTAACTGTTTGATCATACCCCACTGGTGTTCCAGTGTGGGGTGGTTGGTGACATCTATAACCCTACCCATTTTCATTTCACCTGTATCAGTGAGAAATTCAGGGACTCTGCATTGGTTTACTGTACTGGAATATGAACAAATTATAAGGTAAGCAACACATCCCATTTTCTTTGGGTATTTGGAAAGGAAGTATGGAAGTAACAATAAACTAGACTTGAGCTATGCAGGAGGAGAGCTGAGTAGGGCTCCAATACACCAAAGCACTTAAATAATGCTTAAATTTAAACATACCAGTATCATAACTTTAATGGAACTGAAGTATATGTTTAAGTGACTTCCAGAACTGGGTCCAAAATGAAATCATACACATCAAGACAACAAGATATAACTTTAACTTAGACCTGTGTGGATCCTATTGGACAGAAGAATGTTAGATATGGAGCTGGCTGTGAAACAGGAAAAAAAATAGCAAAAAAATGAAAAAACAAAAACCAAGAAGTCTTGTGGCACTTAAAGACTAACAGATATATTTATCACATGAGCTTTCGTGAGAGAATATCCCACCTTGTCAGAGGGAGAACTTACAGAATTGGATGAAAATAAATGCAGGGGAGTCTAAGACATGGGATCAGGTCATACTACAACAGCAAATCAGAGCATTTGTAAGAATTCAAACATTAGGAAACAGCATACAGAGGGAGAGGGGAGTCAAATTACCTGTTATAATGTAAAAAGAATCCATAGTCACGATTCAGCCCTACTTTCACACAATTTAATTTGCATATTAGTTTGATTTTGGCTGTTTCTCTTTGAAGTTTTGATGTCCCATTGATTTTCTTGACGACCATCGTTAACAAGTCATCAGTGGAGCAATTAGGAAGATGAAAGTGCTCAGCAACTGTTTTTTTGTGTGTTATGATTTCTGATATCAGTTTTATGAGCATTGAGCCTTCTCTGTAGGGTCTGTCCTGTTTGCCCAATGTATAAGGCGTGTGGGCATTTCCAGCACATGATGGCATAAATCGTATTAGTGGATGAGCAGGTGAAGGACCCTTTGATGGAGTAGCTGGCTTGATTAGGTCCTATGATGGTGTCTTTTGTGCAGATTTGTGGACAGAGTTGGCAGCATGGTTTGTTGCAGGGATATGTGCCTGCTTGAATGTTTCTGTTGTTAGGTTTGTAGTTGCTGGTGAGTATCTGTTTAAGGTTCAGGGGTTGTCTGTAGGCAAGGACAGGTCTGTCTCCCAAGGCTAGAGAGAGTGAGGAGTCATCTTTTAAAATTGGCTGAAGGTCCTTAATGATCTGTTGTAGAGGTCTGACTTGAGGGTTGTATGTGGTGACCAGTGACGTTCTATAGTTTTCTTTTTTGAGCCTTTCCTGTAGTAGTTGACTGTGGGGTACCCATCTGGCCCTGTCAATCTGTTTCTTTACTGCTCCAGGTAGTTCTCCCTCTGCAAAGCATCTGATGAAGTGGGATATTCTCCAACGAAAGCTCATGTAATAAATAAATCTGTTAGTCTTTTAAGTGTCACAAGACTCCTTGCTTTTTTTGCTTTACTAGACTAACATGGCTGCCCCCTTTGGAGCTTAGCAAAAAATGAGTGGTTTTTGTTGTTGTTGTTGTTGTTGCTGTTGTTTGTTGTTTTGTTGAAATTTTGATATAGTTTTGTTTTGAAGTTTGAAAAGTTTCAATAGTCCTTATCACAATAACCTTGTGAAGGCTTTTGGAATGGGTCTGGAAATCAATGGAAAGCACTAGAAGAGTGAAGAGAATCCAACTGCTAGCACTCTGAGCAATTAGGGAGAGAGGTCTGAACAGCTTGGCAAGAATCCTGTCCAGTTTACAGCAGGGACATCCAGAAAAGCCAGAGGGGGGGCCAGAGAAAAGAGCCAAAAGCCAGGGTTTAGTTACATCTACACCGATTCCTCAGCCTCTGCAATCCTTCTTCCCTCTATTATCTGTATTCCAGCTGACAATGTGCCATGGTATCTGTTACTAATATCTGAGTGGAATTTTATAGCTACTATTTGAACTCAAAATCTACCCTTCTCAGAAAAGATTTCCTCCTTAATACATTAAGTTACAAACAGATTTAAAAAACCAACCAAACAAAAAACCCAATAACTCTTCATTGCCATCTCTCTTCCCCTCCTTTCACTACTGAATACATTATTTAGAAGATATTTTTCTTATCTGATAATCAATATCTATCAAAGTACAGAAACTTACCTTCTAACCAAAGTCCAAGGCTAATACTCAAACTAATGATACACTAGATACTTCATTAGTCTTTCTGGATTCTGGGGTCTAGGCATTTGGATGAACTGTTAATGCATTGACTTGCTGATCCCAAACAACAGAGCTTTCTACGGACTGACTTGTTGATAACCCCTAGACAATACAAATATAACTGAGAATCTCTGATCCATAGTAGTGCACTTACTTCAGGATACAGTCCAATAAAAATACTAATGCATTAAAACTGCTGATCCAGTTCCATTAAATTGAGACTTCTTTACCATAAAAGTATTCTTTCAACACAAGTGATGCTGTGGTGCCTTAAGCAGGACAAAATATTGTGTATCCCCATTCCAAGCCATGACAAGGTCGTAATAGCTCAGACAGGATGACATGCTCGACAGCTAGTTTGGCAAATGAGACATCTTAAAACCTATTTCAGACAAAGGGGGAGCAGCCTAGTGAGTGCTGGGATAAATATGCACTAGATGCAAACAAATCTCTTCCATTTTCCCATCAACTTCAATTTCTCTTGCAGAATTTGTGGACAGATTTGCAAAAGACATGTTTTTAGTGATAAGGTAACCTAACATAAAGTGTCATACAATCTAGGGAGTAGGAGGAACTGTTCTGACAAAAACTAAGGATTTTGACCCAACCAAAGAAATTCTATAATATGAATGTCGTTTTATAGGACTGCCATTATGTGCCCTTGCAGATGTTAAATAATAGGACTTTATGGACTGTAGCTCACAGGAATGTTTCTTCTTTTGTTAAGATGGCATGAGGAAGGGGAGGAATAATTCATTATGAACCCAATAAGCTTTTCTAAAGACCATCCATTTAGATAATGTATGATTTGAAACAAAAACTCAATGTTACCAGTTTCCAAAGACCAAATTGTTTATCACCTTGAAACATTATGTTGAAGACAAACACAGCTGTCAATATACACAGTCTTTGAAAAAAGATCTTATTAATTTAATTTCAGAGTTAACTGAAACAATCAAAATTGCTCCCCCCCCCAAAAATCAAGCTGTATGAACAGTGCAGAATTAGTAAGTCTTACAAAGGGACTGTGTAATCTGAGGACCTGTATATCTTCAAAATTAGAACTAATAAAAAGTTACACATGTGAAATGCATAGATTTTAAAGGCTCCAATAAGGGCTCCATAAAGGATCAAATTGTTAAGCTTAGCTTTCTTTAATTAGATCATCAGTTAAAAAACTGGGCTCAGGTTCAAAATAGAACCGGGTTGTAAGATGCTCTCCAAGACTGTAGTTAGAAAGCAGAAATGTCCATAGTATAGTCTCCTAGATAAACTGCCATAGTGTGAAAAACAGGCTTAAATAATCTAATAGTATAATATAACCTGTGATTATAAGTACAAAGTATGCACAAATAACATACTTAAGAAACAGTAAGTGAAATCCTCCAAGATCTGGAGAGGAAACATTTAAGATTGCCTGTGCCATCGAATCTGCTCCCTCGCAAATATACATTATAACACTGCCTTTAACTAAATGACCACTGTGCTGGGATGTCCAATCCACACATGGCAGACTGGGTCAATTAATCTTATACGGAGCACCTAGATGAGAGCCAGGGCTGAGTAAAGCATAACCACGGATGAAGTTCAGCTGGGAAGGATCAGATGGGGCCTGTATAAAGGGATAAAGCTGAGAGAAGAAGGGGGCCACAACAGTAGTAGTCTGCAGTCACTCCTTGGGAGAAGATAGGATTGTTTAGGGCTTCATACTGTTTAGGGCTTCAAGCTGCCAAAAAGAGGAGGTAGTCTACAGTTACTCTCTGGAAGAGGACATTTGGGTGGGTAAACTCATTGGGGAGCAGAAGACAGACCAGGGAAGGAAGGAGTTGAGGGAAATAGTTCCAAAGAGGCAGCTGTTTTAGTCTAGTTCAGCAAAACAAGCAAGGAATCCTGTGGCACTTAAAGACTAACAAATTTATTTATTGCATGAGATTTTGTGGGAAAAAATCGCACTCTATCAGATGCTTTGACAATGGGGAATAGTTCCCTCATCTTCAAAGAGCCTGATGAAGTGGGATTTTCTCCCATGAAAGCTCATGGGATAAATCAATGTTAGTCTTTAAGTGCCACAGGACTCCTTGCTCTTTTAGGGAGATAGTGATAGTGTCTGAAGCAAGCAGAGCAGAGCAGAGTTGCTGGACATAGGGTCCCTGGGCTAGAATCTGGAGCAGTGGGTAACCCTTGGTTCCCTTACCAGCTTCTGGGAACATGGAAGAGGATGTGGACTTAGACCAAAACTTTGCCTCGAATGGCATGTGGAAAGCAGATCCAGTGGGACTTTGAAATCCCAGTAGCGGAGGACCATACAAGTGAGCTGGCCTGATGACTGAGTCATGAGGGGGGAGCACTGTGAGTCCTGTAAAGCAAAGAGGGATGCAGCACAAGCAACTGGTGGCAGGGGGCATTTCACATGTAAAGAGTCACCAGGAGATGAGGTCATAGAGAGGTGTCTCCCCACTGTGAGTAAACCCTATTATAACAACACACTATATTTTTTGCAGGGTCCCTCTCTGATTCAGTTCTGAGGATATATTCTGTGAGTAAAGTAAGCAGGTTATCAATAGCCTTTTAAACTTCACTAATCGAGGTATGGTGTTACCACCTCTTTACTGGCCCACTATCCAATCCTTGCACTGGAGAAGACATTAGGCTTTGATCTGGCTTTCATTGTTATTGTTACTGAGAGCCTCATATAGTAGCTTGAAGAAGTTATACTATGAGTCAAGAAGACATTATCATCACCAATTTACAAATGCATATATGAGATGTCAGGGGCTAAGCTCTTTGCTCTCCACTACAGCCCAGTGCAGAATCTGCAACTCTGATCAACACAGCACTGACACACAAAGAATCCATAATTTACTGGTAGTATTTACATAGCACTTGTTAATTCAGAATTAAAAGTCAGTAAATTACCAATGTACAGCAACTGTAATCTAGTGTATACAACACTAATTGTATGCTCTGATTATAAATCACTGTGGTACCAACTACTTTAAAATCCTAATCCAAACAATGCTGTAAATTTTATATTCATTCCCCATAAGAAGCCTATTCTCTTCTTTTTATTAAAATGTTCACATACAGCATGTTTACTAAAAATGGGGAAAAAACAGCTGAGACATGTTGATGATTTATATAATGTGCAAGCAAGTAGGCCGTGTCTTTTATGGCAGCTGATGCTATAAAACTGCCTTCACTCCCCAAGATATGGACTGTGTGCCATAATTCAGCATAGTAATAGTTGTCACAATACACTCCCAACTGGACAGATGCCTGCAATGTACTGAGAATCCAATCCCATCTCCCCCATCAAATATTATCTGTAACTTGCAGAAAGAAGAAAGCAAACTGAACAATGGAATAACTAAATACATAGTAATCTTTATGTTAAAAAACTTGCTATAAATACTAAAAGTCTGGATTAATTGGCACAATAGATTTAGAATGCTCTTGTTATGTAGGATGCATCTAAGCAGCATTACTTGACATATACTAATCTCAGATTATACATTCTTTGGGCTCTAGCGACTGATTACATTTATCTCTTTTTTTCTTATTTTAAGAACCCCTTTAGCCTCAAATTAATTTATCAAGAAGCATTTGTAAAAACACAAAGATATTGCTCACACTGCCTGAACCTAAAAACAGTAACTAGGTCCTAACTGGCAGACAGGACATAAATCACAGCTCAGAAAATCTGATGATCCACAGTAAATAATTTCCTTGTCAGATTCACTGTACAAACAATACAAGTCAGAAATATACCAAATTTTTATTTACTTCTCTCTTTCTCATATACTCCTTTTTTTTTTTTGGCAGGGGGAGGGGGGCGGTACCTAAGGACCTCTGGATGTTTTAATAAAAAGGGAATATAAAATCATACTTTTTATCACAGAATTGGAAGGTCAAAGTCAACTCAATGAAGAGAGGAGGATATGGGTAATAGAGTTAAAGAAATGTCTTAGATGAACAGTTAAAATGGCCTGCTGGAATGATCATAATCAATCATGAAAAATCATAGGATAATGTACCGAGGAAGCCTCTAAAAGACATGACCAGAAATGTGTATTTGAGAACGTGAAAGTCCTAATTAGATGTCCATTCCCGTGGTCTTTGCCTGTTATGGATAGAAACAGAAAACACTACCAGGACACATGCATAACTTACTCATTGGTTTGAGCATTTTTGTGAGATAATACAGAGATTTTCCATCCTGGCATAGAACAGATCATCCAAAAATTGACCCAGTGGAAAATGAGGCTGTGACATTAGAGAAAGTTAGCTTTACAGTCAAATAGCTACAAAAGGATAAAGCAACGAAGTCTTGACAATAGAGTGGAAGTCCAGATTTAGTTCACTGGCTTCAGAGAACTGCCTTAAAAGTTTGGAAAAACAGTCACATTACAACAGATTACTCCCTCTCTCCCATTATCCCTTTTTCAAAAAAGAGTGATCTGTCTGTTCCATTATAGGGGAATAATGCTGCTGTCAGTACCAAGGAAGGTGTTTATGATCATACTACTCAACTGTCTGCAAAACCACCTCAACCCCAAAATGAGAGTGATTTCCAGTGTGATTACCATACAAGTCAGTGAACAATCTACATTTTATCTGCTCTGCAGAATGTTACTGAAAAACAACTAGAGTGACAAAAGGAAGTTAGCATCCTATTTATAAACTTTGATGCACTGAGTCAAAAGTGGCTCCAATCAGCACTGTGGATACTGCCATACCAGTATAGAGTGTCTGAGACTTACTGTGGCCAGTGGAGGTAGCTATATGAGGCTCAAAGGTTGTATTAGGCTGGTTTTCAGTAGAATCAGGAGTGTTATAGATGTGTTCTCTCATCTATGGTATTTAATGTTTTAATAGACTATCTGATAATAAAGATGACTGAGGCCAAAATAGGAGGTATGAAATTTAAATATTCTTGTGTAAGGGATGTTGAGTGTGTTGATGGACACTGTCTTACTTGTAGACACTATTCACCAACTACAGCTAGTGCTGGAAGAACTGTGAAAAACTGCAGAATCTATGGGACTTAAGCTCAGTGTGATAAAACCAAAATCGTGCAGTCCTCCTATAAAATAGAAATTAATGATTTGCTAATGCTGCATGTAGATCACAATGACACTGAATGGGTAAAGGGGTTAAACTATTTAGTTGGCTGGGAGCAGTGAGTTCTATAACCAAGGAAGCAAGGAGTCCTGTGGCACTTAAAGACTAACAGATTTATTTATTGCATGAGCTTTTGTGGGAAAAAATCCCACTTCATCAGATGCTTTGAAGATTTTCTCCCACGAAAGCTCATGAGATAAATAAATTTGTTAGTCTTTAAGTGCCACAGGACTCCTTGCTTCTTTTGCTTAAGTAGACTAACATAGCTGCCCCTTTGGAACTTGGCTATAACCAAGGGAATCACGCACTGTATTCATCTTTCATCAGTGGCATTTTAGCATCATCAAAGGCCTCTGTTTGGGAGGTGTGATGTCTTTGTGACAATTAAAATATGAGTGTTAAATGCAGTAGTAGTGACAGCACTGCTTATGGCAGTGTTTTCAAACCAGTGTGCCACGGCACACAGGTGTGACATCATGTCTAAGCAAGTGTGGCACAAAATTTTTTGAAAAACTACTCAAAGAGCTCTGGATTGGCTCCTTGGCTCATGAATATTCATGAGTTCATTTGGAGACTATATGGTGGAGTGCCTTAAATTAATTCAAGATAGCAAGGTGTGCCACGGCAGAGAAAATCTTGCGAACCACTGGCTTATGGAGCAGAAATATGGCTTTTAAAAACAGCCGAGGAGAGGAAACTAAACAGCTTTCAGTGTCAAAAGTTATGGCATGCCCTTAACAGCCATTTGTTTTTGTCAAAAAGGAGAAGATACTTAGACAGTCCTGGGAAGCTGAAGTTATGTATCAGTTGAGAACATGATGATTGCAATGGTGGAGTCATAGTCAACATAGGTTTTACAGAAGATTTGTAGAGTTGGGCTGAAGAAAGTAGAGCATGAAGCCAACTAAAAATGATGGTGGAAGGAACAATCTGGTTAAGAAACCTAAATCCTTCCATACTGATTCTTGCTGTAAAGAGAAGACTTGCAAAGGACCGTTCAGGATGGAAATTTATTCTGTGTGCCATCACGGCCATGTGAATCTGCTGTTGTTTCTACTAAAGCAATCAATATACAACTGCTGTTGAATATCTAGGCTGATGTTCACACTCATGCTTGTGAGCCACTCCAAAGAGTTTCACAGTAGGTCTTGTGCCCTTCATTCTCTATGAGCTAGATTCAAAGGGATCACAAAATTATTTTCCATTTTTCAGAACATTAGCACTTCTGTTCCTCAAAATTTGAGAACAGCTAAACAATGTACCAAAGGAGTAGCCATGTTAGTCTAGTTCAGCAAAACAAGCAAGGTCTCCTTCCTTGTTTTGCTAAACGATGTAGTACTTCTACCAAAATTCTAAAATTTTCTTATTTATGGAACACTGGATCATCAAATATCAAATTCTCTAATATCTACCTCTGAGCATATTTGTTATTCATCTGCTTTTCACATTTTAATGACTATAGTTATTAATTATTATTATTATTATTATTATTATTATTATTATTATTATTATTATTATTAT
>ML682025.1:669467-708852 GCA_007922195.1 Podocnemis expansa
ATTATTATTATTATTATTATTATTATTATTATTATTATTATTATTATATATTTATGTGGCATTCATCATAGTATCTCTGCAAAATTTGTGACAAAGACCGAACCCTCCTTTTTTATTCACACACACATACATGCACACAGACCACTATCCATCACTCATATAACAGCAACTCTGAAAGACATAATTGTTGGGTGGGGGAGAGAGCATGCAGTAGAGTAGACTAACTGTCAGGGGTAACAGAACAGGCACTTCTTATGTGCATCTCCCTCCATTTAAAAAAATGAAGTCATGTTTATGCAACATAGGAAGATCTGGTTTTACTTAACATCACTCCCTTGAAAGTCAAAGTAGTGAATTTCAAAGTGAGTTAAAAAATTGTACAGTAAGCATTCAGGCAAATCTTGAAGCCATTATCTATCTGGCAACAGCCTACATAAAGAGATAAGGCTGCACTCCTCAACTGGTGTAAACAGACATATCTTGCTCCACTGAAGTCAATGGAATTACATCGATTTACACTAACGGAGGAGCTAGCTCATAAACATGCAATCTCTTCTATTGAGAGGGCAAGTGTTAGTCAGGATTAACTTTACTATTTTCAGATGTGCCATGAGAGTTTAAACATCCAGCTGCAGAACAACCAATGATGGACAGAATTGACCTCAGCTTAACATTACTCCAAAGTAACAATGCAGCACACATTCTCTGCCATTTAGGACTGTGCTGCTGAGAAGTAAAGAAATACGAGGCCAAAGGCTGGTGTATATTTTGAAGTTATCACTTTCTGTGCCAGTTGCTCCCACGCTAACACTATCCACCCTTTGTATTTCTGTTCCATACCTCCTTTCCACAAGGATGTCTATAGGAAAAAATACTTCACTAACATTTAAGAATGAGTATTGGTATAAGAAAAACCCAAATCCCTTATGAACTATATCACAATATAAGACAATAAAGACATTCATGTACCATGAAGATGAATGAGACACAATAATTTTAAACAGAATAGAAATAAATGAAAAATATACAAAGTTATTGAAATGCAATGCTGAAAAAGTGATCCACAGAGGATGTAATTATATGAATGGGAGCAAGAGGAAGAGACTGAAAACTGATTCTTAAAAGTGTACCCCTTTTATAAGACTCACACCCACCCCAGATGGTTTCATTCTTATAAGCAGCCGATTCTTACACAAGTAGAATTGCAATGAATGGATGAAATCAACCATTACATTTTAAATAACTGGCTTCTTTAATTCAGTTGAGAAATATCTCATTTACTATAACTAAGTTCTTTAGACTCTAAATATATTCAACATGGAATAAAACCATACCAACATTCTAACTCAGCAACTCACAATTATTATTATTTTATTTATTAATACCCAGTCATTTAGCTGGTGTTTTTATTCAGAGAGATTGTTAATACTATTCAGCACGTTACAACTTTACACACAGTTGTAAGATAGCAAAACTATATTCATCTTAAGGCAAAGATCCAAAGATACAAATTTTATAACTCTAAATATGAAATTGTATTACACTGACTTTTACAGAATGAATATGAATGCAAAACAAACAAAAGAGACTGTTTAATAGTATTGATTCACATTAATATTTATTTCAGCATGTCCCCGTCTGTCAATGGAGAGGCACGTCTGGCATTGTGAATGCAGAGTGCAGTGGCACAGTCATTGTTTGATTACAAAATTGTCCAGTGTTTCCTGGATTTCTGCAATGAGCTTCCTTTTCAAAGCGATGTAAGACATCAATATCGTTGCTGCCCCTGTAAAATGGGCCCTCTGCCAAAGTTTTCATCACATCTTTCATTTGAATCAAGGATGTGATGATTATCTCTTCACCATCAATATGCTTCTGCTTTATTTTTGAGTTTCACTTCAAATTAGTCTCCAATCTCAGTCACAACGTCCTCATCAGAGACCAATTGTGTTAAAAAAAAGCATTGTCATCAACGTCTATCCACTCTTCAATGTGTGTTGAGTTCTCTTGGTGGCTCAGTAACAATTGCTCATTGGTGCTATGATCAGAGATCCTATTTGCCAGAAATTCCAGATTGCTGAAGCATCGACATCAGACCAGATGTTTGCAAGCATTAGAATGACTTCTAAATGAGTGATCTTCCTGGCAATATCCACAGCAGAAGCTTTGTTGTTCTCCTCATTAATGTGGCACAACACCCTGTGAGCCATTTGCTTATGAAAGTACACTTTGGCAATTCCAATAATTCCCTGATCACAACCCTGAAGGACGAAAGCTATGTTCCTTGTGGGAAACTCAATTCAGATATTCTTCATTGCCACATCTTCCATCAGGTGGGTTGTGCAGTTATTCACAAGGAACAAAATCTCTCTTGTTGCCTGGCCCATCTTTCGATCCCAGTCCTTATGTCACTTACCAGATAGAAACCACATCATCCAGGCAGATGCATTGTCAGCATAATAACCTGGAAGATGTCTGACATTTTTAAAACACCAAGGGTTTTGACTTTTCCCAATGATGAAAAGGTCCTTTTCTCTTACCAATCACTGAACAGATGAACAGAGCAGTAATCCTGACTTTAGACTTCTTTCCTTTTTTACTGTCTGATTTAACAGGTGAGAGTGCCATTAGACAGGGCTCAAAAATAAATTCCACTTTCATCTGCATTCCAAATATCTCCTTCAGCAAAGTCATGTGTCATTTTCTAAACATTCCTCAAATGACCAAATGTCTGTTTCTTTAGCTTCTTTATGCATTTTCTTAAAAAAAAAATCCCCTCTCATTTTTTTTAAAGCATTCAAACTATACAGTCCTGGCCTTGAAGTTGGTAAAACCCAGTTCGGCTTTCCACATCACCAGTGGTCTTCTTGGGTGCATTTTTCTCTCTGGCATGTCAAATCCAATTTAAAAGCATCACTTAAACCATTGGTGCTTTGCTTGACCACATTCTTCTGCCTCCATTTTGCATGATGCTCTCACTGTCTCTAAGAGTCTTAGACAATGCACACTGTGAAACACCCAACTTCTGAGCTGCATCTCTTTAGCTGGTCTTGGGAAAACTATCATACAACTCCAAAAGGTGGCATTTTTCACTTGCAGAAAATATCCTTGTTTTTCCTGCCATGTCGACTTTCACATAAATGGCATCATGGACTTTTTCTACAAATGAATTATGCTTTACACATGCTGCATGTCTAATAATTCAAGATACAATAAACTCAGATTCAAAACAGCTTTATTAGCTTATTACATATCATTGCTGACTGAGTATCCTATTACGTGCAGTCCATTTGCCCCCAAGTATAGTTATAAGCGGATTATTTGATTCCTACAAGTGGAACATTTTAGCATGATTCTTATAGGATTGATTTGGACCCAGTGGTTTTGATCAGTATATGTCGTTGATTTCTAGAGCACTGATTCTAATAAATAGAGTGCATGGTACTTATGATTGTCTTTTTGCTAGCTTAGTGGCGTGGCATCTATGACACCCACCTCACTCCATTGTGAGTAATGTGCTTCTGTCAGAATGTTGCAGAGTGACGGTATCTTCTTCAAGAGCTTCAGTATGTCAGGCCAACAGCCTGGGAACGGAGAACTAATAAAGGCCAAAACAACAGTTTTCTGTGACAGGGGAATCTAATATTTGACCTCAGAAACAGAAAAGTGTATATTAGTGGTAATTACAACTTTACCTAAAATTTGTCTTGTCCTATCAAGCTGTGACTGCAATAACAAATTGGCTCATTGTTGACAGACATCATCAGCAACAGGTCCAGACGAACCAATGCTATTTAAAGGCTTGTACGCATGAGACAAAAACTATTTTAGTACTGTTAAAGAGTCATTCTTCAGTCCCAAAGAAAGGGCCGTATCAAGACAAACATTTCCATAACTGAAACAAAATCTACCAAGGAACTGGGAGTGCAAAAATTGAGGGTCTGGGACTTCACTAGACCATGTTATGTTATGTTATGAGGAAAGACTGAGAGCATTAGGCTTATTTAGTCTGCAGAAGAGAAGATTGAGGGGGGATTTGATAGCAACCTTCAACTACTTGAAGGGATGCTCTAAGGAAGATGGAGCTCGACTGTTTTCGGTAGTAACGGAGGACAGAACGAGGAGCAATGGTCTCAAGTTGCGGTTAGGGAGGTCTAGGCTGGATATTAGAAAAAACTTTTTAACTAGGAGAGTGGTGAAGTCTTGGAATGAGCTGCCGAGGGAGGTGGTGGAGTCTCCATCTTTGGAGGTGTTTAAGGCCCGGCTGGACAAAACCCTGACTGGGATGGTTTAAGTGGGAGTGGTCCTGCCTCTGACAGGGGGTTGGACTAGATGACCTATGAGGTCCCTTCCAACTCTATGATTCTATGATTCTATGTTTGGTGGTCCACGGGAATAGCAACAGAGGCCTATGGGTTGGAACAATATGTTGTTTTGCCATCTGAAAAAAAAATTCTTAAGATCTTTTCTCTGAAGATTTTCTCTTCTAGTGCCCTCATCCTTTGTAGTGTAGACTTAATGTCTGGCAGTGAAGTGATCTTCATGTCAGGAATATATATTTTGCTGGCCAAATTTGGCCTTTGAAAAACTGCAGTTTGCACATGTTCAGATATTTTTTAGAGCTTCACAGCTAAATTCACTGAAGAGTAGGTTTGCACTGAGCAAGCTCTAACCCACAGTCACAGAGGGCTGAAAAGGATCTTCCCTGTAATAGCTGTTCTGGGTTGCTGTGGGCCAGTCCCTTGAACGGAAAGCAGGAAAACTGTCTCTTTTGTGCTCTCAGTATCCCTGCCTCAGCTAATGCCGAGACAGTGTGGAGGGAGGAGCTTCCTGATGTGAATGGTGAGGTGACAAGAGATGGACCTGAGGTGTGGGAGTATGCTGTGAGACAGAGCTTTATTGACTGGGAGGAGACTGAGATGAGAAGCTGACATGGAGTAGAGAAAATGGGATCAGGAGCTAGAAGAGACTGGGACTGGCTGAACAAGGACACAGAGAACCAGTGGATGAAAGGAGACTGAGGAGCCTCAAGAAAGACTGGGACTGGCAAGGCAAGAAAACTGATTAAGAACCACTGGGGGAGGGGAAGACAGAAGGAGCAAAACAGATCTGATGAAGAGCCAAGGTATAGGGAGACAACTGGTGCTGGAATTAACAGCCCAAGCACTGAAGATAGGAAATGGATAGGTAGAAAAATGGGTTGGAATGAGGAGACAGGAGTGGGGAACAGACAAGACTTGGACAGGCTGAAGAGGATGGGCAGAAATCTTCAAGGCAGGAGGCAGTCCAGCAGAAGAGTCAGAATTAAGGCACACACTGAAGCAAACTCCCCGTCAGAGCCTGAAATGGAACTCATAGTTCTTGAGTATTACCATTCCTCTGTTGTCAACAATATCTGTAAAACCTGCTTGCAAAGGGTGTTTTTCATCATGCTCTAGTGCTGGTCTACGTAGAGCATGACAACCTGCCATTACTGTCAATTACTCCATTAGCTCAAATGGCAGGGGTTTGGGCAGTGGATCAAAAAGTTCCAACCACATTGATGAGTCATGTTGGTGTCAATATGATTCCATGTGAAGGCATTTCTATTTTTCAGTTTGTTTTTTTAAAAACCTAGGAAATCATGCACACAAAAATTACATAAAAATTAGACTGTGAAGGTTACAAAATCAAGCACGCAAAAGTTGGGCAATGCCAGATTTAAGACTGCCTGTTTTGGAGCAGGGTTTGAATACTATTTAGTAAACAAGGCTTAGGGCCACACATTGAACTTATTTCACTGGCAGATAAGGATAAAACAAAACCTTGAACAGATGCTCATTGAGAGAATACAGTCCATCCTGTGAATTTAATGAGGCAGGATTCCTGTGTAAAAAATGTGTGGTTATATAATTAAAGACTGCCTTATAAACACCCACAAGGGCCAAATTACAGACAACCTAAATTCTGACATTTCTAAGTTTTGAGAGCTGGACTTAATATGTTTTTAACATAATTTGTGTGCGTAATATGTACATACATATACACACAGAAACATGAAGCATACATTACTTCTGTGCGGTTTTATGCTGTTCATAAATACACTTCATTCTCTGAGGGCCAAATAAACATAAAACCTTGTATTTCACCAATGTTCTCATTCTGTGACAGCTAACAAACAAACCAAAGATAGGAATGATGGCCCCACAGATAAAACACTAGCCTGGGATTCAGATGACCCCATTCAATTCCCTCTGTTTGACCTTGAAAAAGTAATTTAGTCTCTCTGGCTATGTCTGCAAAATTTAGTTTGGACTTGTTAGTCTGAACTAAGAAGTTTGAGGTTAGTTTGAACTAACCTCGGGTTATTTAGAACTAACCACACATTCTAGTTTGAACTAATGTTTAGTTCGAACTAGAACGTGTGGTTAGTTCGAACTAACCAGCTTAGTTCAAACTTCTTAAGTTCGAACTAAGCATTAGTCCAGGCCTTCTTCAGACTTACTCTGACACACCTTCAAACTAAGGCAGTTAGTCTGGACAAAGTGCCAGTACTAACTTGTTTGAAATAAGTGTTCCTTAGCTTGAACTAAGAAATTTCTTAGTTTGAACTAGGGAAAGCCTAGTGTGGCCATGGGCTAAATTAGTCCAGAGTAAGCCTCCTTAGTACGGACTAACTTACCAGTGTAGACATATCCTCTGTGCCTCTGTTTCCCATATGTAAAAGGAGGAAAATAGCATTTCCCTATTTCACAGGAGTGTTGTGAGTATAAATACACTGAACGCTGAGGTCCTCAGATACTGCAGTAGAAGGGGACATATAAATACCTTTTATAAGCAGAAATATTTGAGAGAATTAGAACTTTTTTCTCAGATAAATTTCAGGCCAAAAAATATGAACATCCTTTCAAACTTTGTCCTTACATGTTTACAGAACTTGAAACATAGGTGTCTCAAACTTATCCCAAGCTCTTCTGGTGATGTCTAGCACCCAATTTCCCCAAGGTACTAGCCATATGCACTCACACACTAATGGTTCTAACACCTGGAGCTGATGTGAAATTTGCTGTTGTTGAAAGCTGTAAGAGCAGGAGGCGTGAAACAATAAAAATGTCACATCCTATAATTGCCTTTTATAAATTTGGTTTTTAAAAAAATGATTCAGTAGACTCACTGGCACTAACTTTCAGAAGGGACTTGAAGAGGACAAGCATCTCATTTTGCTATAACTATTAGATATCTGTTCTGTCATCTAAGTACTTATATGGCCCTCACAGTAGCTGAGTGCTTGTGAATGCACTGAGTTAATTTTTTTTCAGTGCTTTTAGCTATGCAATTAACAGCCACTGGCAAATTTCACATAGCCAGAGTCTTCTAATTTTTATATAATAGTGATGCCACATTTTGCTTTTGCAAATTATATATACATGCTCTTCTGTCTCTCTCTTTCACGCATACACACACCCATAGATCTTCAAAATAGGACAAAATTTCCAAAATTGCCTAAGTAATTTGTGCCTAAATCACTCAGGCTACATCTACTCAGCAGTTAAACACCTGTGACTGGCTTGGGTCAGATTACTTGGGCTTCAGGGTTACAAATTTCTGTCACAGGATCCCTGAGCATACACAGACTTCAGCCCAAACCCAAACATCTGCACAGCAATTTTACAGTCCCACAGGTGTTTAATGGCTCTGTATACATACTCTCATGCACTTCTGAAATTTATAGCCCAGGTACCTACAGATCCTTATCCCATAGGTAAAAACTGAAATCTAATTGATTTGATATTAAAAAGTGCTGCGCATTCAGAAGTTTACATTAATTTCGTATCTTTTAGAATGTGCGGAGATGGGGTTTTTCAGAGCAAATGCTACAAATATTATTGAGAAACAGGGAAGAATTTGGTGCTTCTATTTAGTGACCCCTTGACCAGCAACCTGAAGCAGAACAGGGATGAGCCCACTAAATGAATGGCATTTCTGATTTTGTTTCTTTCATTTTGTTATTCATTTCAATGAATAATGGTTCACTACAGACAACGTGGCTTGAGTCTATGACTACATACCGACCATCTCAGAAAGATTAAAGATCTTTGAACTTCTAAGAAAGGGAGAAAACATACAAAGTTACCTATTTGATATCCTTGATCAAAAAAATCAGAGACTAAGGTGTCCTCTTATAAGGAGTTCTATAGTCAAAGCTATGGACTTCCTGCTGCATGGGAAATGCTTAACAATTATGCACTAGAACTGAATAAACCAGTGGACTTCACAAAGCCATGAATAAGCTCTTTACGACTGATCTCTCTGACAGCAGTTGCTAGGAAAACCAGAAATAAAACCCAGATGTCAAATGAAATGATTGCTTGGTCATTATCTTGGTGTCACAATAGCAACCTAGTTCAACCAGCAGAGAACTGACACAGAGACCTTTGAAATTATCACCAAGGGAATCAAGATTCATAAGAAACAATCTAGACCAAACATTCTCTTAAGTTCTTGCCCACTCTTTAAACAACAGATTTATTAAGGCATGGTCCAGAAATCCAGATGCATTATCAGGAAAAGACCCAGGGCACACGAAAACAATTGGATGACCTTCTACCTCATTAAAGGTGAAAATAAGAGATCTGAGCAACAGGGGCCTCTTACATGCTTGCTGATGGAATTCGAAATTTGCTATTGATTTTCAGAGTGAAGGCACTTAGTTCTTCTTACCTTCCTGAAAGAACATTTTGTCATTAAAATGAATGACAAAAAAAAAAAATCAACTCTCAACAACAGCTAAAGTTAGAGATTCAGAGTTAGGTGATATTAAATATTCCTCCTCCAGGGTAAAGTTTTATTACAAGACCTGCCTAAACGATGGTGGTTTTATTTGTCTGAAACAGAGAGGAGGAGATGAAAGAAACTTTGTTCATTCCAAATTCTAAAGTACTCTAGAACTTTTCAGAGATCTAGTATCACACGGGGGGGAAAAAAAAACAACTTTGTGATAACTTCCTACATTCCTTTACCCCTGAACTGTCCCTCACACCCATACCTCTCAAAGTGAGCATACTAAATCTGGAATAAAATCCTGAATAAGTTATTTAAATTAAAGCCTGTAGATTGAAAACATAAATATATATGGGTAAAAACTCAACAGGACCTGTGACTAGACCTCTGACTGGAAGGATTATTCCAGTTACTATGGATCCAATTCTGCCGCTCTTAGACACTGATCTCAGTGGAACTACTCACAGAAACATGGTTTCTAAAAAATGTTTAAGTAAAGATTTTCATGGCATCACCACCCATTAAGTCTTAGAAAATATTGTTACCAATGTTTAATATTTGTGTTACAGTAGTCCTCAGAGTGCTAGGCACTACAGAAAGGCACAGTAAAACAGTTCCTGCCCCCAAAAGATTATTATTTCGCCAAATACAACAGACAAAGGGTGGCAGGTGAAGCTATGGGCACAGAGTGATGAAGTGACTTGTACACGATCACAGAGTGTACCAGTGGCATAGAGACAAGCAGAACTCAGGCCACCGGAGATCCACTTCCACACCCTATCCACTGAAGTAGACACCCTGAGACAGAGACAGCAAAATTGATTTACCATTGGAAAAAACAACTCCCTTTAAAAACCCTAAGCGGTGCTTCCAGAGCAATCTTTTATATTTCAAAAACCTGCAAACAACCTGACAAAGGAAAATATAACTACAGAGAAGGGCATCCAAGAGTAAATGCAGACCAATGCCATTTTCTCCACTATATTTGAGTACTAGCCATATGGCTGCTTCTAACTGCTTCTCAAGAACTGTTTCCCAAGATCAGAGACTCAGCAGAGCAAAACTGAGCCCTAGTAAAATATACTGAAGTGCTTTTTGAACCATATTTAATTTTAGTTTGATGCTGATATACTTAAAATAATATTTTCCATTAATATTTTGCAATTGAATAGTATTTGCATTTGAAACATCCTTGGCAAACATGGAGTGGAGAAGAAATATTAAAAATCCTCAGTACATTACACAAAGGTGGGTTTAAGACCATGGAAGATGGAATTTTTTGAAAGTTTTAATGTGGAACTAATTAAAGAGAATATCTAAATGGCTTCCAGGAAAGTGGCAATGATCTTTTCCATCACAAAAACAGATATGTAAATGGCAGCAACTTTCTATCACAAACCAGGAATGCATTTTGCTCAGATGAACCCATCAACTGAACTAGACAGAAGCAGAAAAAAAACAAAACAAAACCAAGGAGTCGTGTGGCACTTTAAGAGTGACAGATATATTTTTGGCACTTTAAGACTAACAGACTTATTTTTCGCATGAGCTTTCATGGGAGAAAATCCCACTTCGTCAGATGCTTCGAAGATGGGTGAACTTACAGAAAGGAACAAAAATAAATGCAAGGGGGTGTAAAACATAGGATTAGGTCATACAGTAACAGCAAATCAGAGCAGTTATTCGGTTCAAACCATGGGAAGCCTGAAGTCACATTACCTTTTGTAATGGGAAAAGAGCCCATAGTCTCGATTAATTCCTGCTTTCACAGAATTTAGCTTGCATATTAATTCCAGTTCAGCTGTTTCTCTTTGAAGTCCTGATGTTCCAGCCACATCCCTGACGACAGTCGTTAACAAATCATTTATCGAGTGATTAGAAAGATGGAAGTGCACAGCAACTGGTTTCTTTGTTCTGTGATTTCTATCATCAGCTCTGTGTTCATTTATCCTTTTGCGCAGCGATCGGATTCTTTGTCGAATGTCTAAGGTGTTGGGGCATTTCTTGCACGTGATGGCATAGACCACATTAGTAGACGAGCAGGTAAATGAGCCTTTGATGGAATAGCAGGCTTGATTAGGACCTATGATGGTATCTGTTGTGCAGATCTGTGGACAGACTTAGCAGCGTGGTTTGTTGCAGGAGTGTTTGCCTGCTTCAATGTTTCTGTTGTTAGATCTGTAGTTGCTGGTGAGTATCTGTTTAAGATTGGGTGGCTGTCTGTAGGCAAGGAGAGGTCTATCTCCCAAGGCCTGAGAGAGAGGGATCATCTTTTAGAATAGGCTACAGGTCCTTAATGATCTGTTGCAGAGGTCTGACTTGAGGGTTGTATGTGGTGACTAGTGGTGTTCTGTTGTTTTCTTTCTTGGGCCTCTCCGGTAGTAGATGACTTCAGGGTACCCGTCTGGCTCTGTCAATTTGTTTTCTTACTTCCCCAGGTGGGTACTATAGTTTCAAGAATGCTTGACAGAGATCTTCAAGATGTCTGAGGGATCAGAGCAGATGCGGTTATATCTTAGGGCTTGGCTGTAGACAATGGATCGTGTGGTGTGTTTAGGATGGAAGCTTGAAGGATGTAGGTAACTATACCGATCAGTAGGTTTTCGGTACAGGGTAGTGGTTATGTGTCTATCCCTGATTTGTACTGTAGTGTCAAGAAAGTGGATCTCCTGTGTGGAGTGTTCCAGGCTCAATTTGATGGTGGAGTGGAAATTGTTGAAATCTCTGTGAAAATCTTCAAGAGCATCCCTGCCATGTGTCCAGATGATGAAGATGTTATCAATGTACTGATATCTGCACAAGAGATACCATCATAGGTCCTAATCAAGCCTGCTACTCCATCAAGGGCTCATTTACCTGCTCATCTACTAATGTGGTCTATGCCATCAAGTGCAAGAAATGCCCCAACACCTTAGACATTCGACAAAGAGTCTGATCGCTGCACAAAAGGATAAATGAACACAGAGCTGATGATAGAAATCACAGAACAAAGAAACCAGTTGCTGACCACTTCCATCTTTCTAATCACTCGATAAATGATTTGTTAACAACTGTCATCAGGGATGTGGCTGGAACATCAAGACTTTAAAGAGAAACAGCTGAACTGGAATTAATATGCAAGCTAAATTCTGTGAAAGCAGGACTTAATCAAGACCAATGTTCCTTGTAAGCTGCGCCAGTGAGCGGTGGCGCAGCTGCCTCCACTCACTGGGGCAGCAAGCGCTGACCCCAGCACAGGTCCCCGATCGGAGAAGCTGGGGTCGGGGCTGGCGGGGAGCAGAAGCGGGGAGTGGCGGGGGTCATGGCTGGTGGGGAGTGGAGGAACCGGGGTTGGGGCTGGTGGGGAGCAGAAGCGGGGAGCGGAGGAGCTGGAGTCGGGGCTGGTGGGGAGCAGAGTGGGGACCGGAGTAGCTGGAGTCAGGGCTGGCGGGGAGCAGAAGCGGGGACCGGAGGAGCTGGAGTCAGGGCTGGTGGGGAGCAGAAGCGGGGACTGGAGGAGTTGGGGTCAGGGCTGGCGGGGAGCGGAGGAGCTGGAGTCGGGGCTGGCGGGGAGCAGAAGCGGGGAGCGGAGGAGCTGGAGTCGGGGCTGGCAGGGAGCAGAAGCGGGGACTGGAGGAGTTGTGGTCAGGGCTGGTGGGGAGCAGAAGCAGGAAGTGGAGGAGCCAGGGTTGGGGCTGGCAGGGAGCAGAAGTGGGGAGCGGAGGAGCTGGGGTCAGGGTTCCCAAGAAGCAGAAGCGGGGAGCAGAGGAGCCAGGGTTGGGGCTCCCAGGGAGCAGAAGCTGGAGATCGGAGCTGGGTTGGGGGCTCCTGGGCTGGGAGCAGATTAGAAATGGGGGAGAAGCTCATGCCACGCCAGGGCGGGGGGGTGTTGATGTGTAAGGAAACTACATGTGTCCTCCCATTTTGATATCTTTACCAAGTGCCATAAACAATGGCTTTAGGAAGAGGTGTCCCCTCCATGTATTTTTAGCACAGCTCTGTTTTCAGTTGGAAGCTGGTAAAGGAAAGTTCAAAGCTTGCAGACAAGAATAACACAAAACTGGTAGATGGGGACTGTAGCAGAGAGAGAAGGCAGCCTGATCTAACTTTTTCAGTAAAGTGGAAAAACTGTCATTGACCTTAATTAACATTAGCTCAAGTAATATATAGGCCTGAATCAGGGTGACTTCTTTTAGCTCAATGAGTGAGATCTAGTCAGAATTGGCACATTCATTAGGAATCTCTAAAAAATAATAGAATTGTATTGGCTATCTGTGATCATCAGCTCTTATCAGTGTAATTTCTTACAAATTTTCTTTATGTATTTCACATCTTTTAAAGGTGAGCTGAAATTACAGACAACCAAAATGTTTGTTGTTCTGGAAAGGGTAATGGCTGGTACGCTGAACACATTCTTAGATGTTTGTCACCTATACACTGACAGAAGATAAGTTCCCATTCCTGGCCCAGTTGGTTGATATATGTGGTATGTTTCAAGCATCTAGTGCAGATGCTGAATGAGGCTTCAGTCTAATGAATAATATTAAGACAGAGCCTCGTAACAGGTTGGATGTTTCTCATCTAGACACGCTAATGCGCATCAAGTCATGTCTAAGTGCTGGATTCAAGGCTGACCTAGACTCTGTATATGCATTCTGGAAATGTGACAAAGACAGGCGTCAAAAACTGAGGTGTAGAGAAGGCTTGATAGGCAGCATCATTGCTTCCTATTTGTTTAATAAAAATGTTAAACTGCAATACTGTGGTTTTATTAATTTACTAAAGTTTGAACAAAAAGACATCTATACAATGTTCCTTCTCTAAGCTGGTGATGCTACTGAGCAAGTTATGGATGCACTTGGGGAGCCAATGGGCAGTGGCTCAGGGGCCTGGTCCCGGGACAGGGAATGGGTAGGGAACTTGCTCAGCTGCATCCATAAATTGCTCAGCTGCATCACCGGCTTAGATGGAACATTGAGTTGGTTCTTTTCCCATTACAAAAGGTAATTTGACTTCAGGCTTCCCATGGTTTTAACCTAGCAACTGCTCTGATTTGCTGTTACTGTATGACCTGGTCCTATGTTCTACACCCCCTTGCATTTATTTTCATTCCATTCTGTAAGTTCACCCATCTTCGAAGCATCTGACAAAGTGGGATTTTCCCCCACGAAAGCTCATGCAAAAAATAAATCTGTTAGTCTTAAAGTGCCACACAACTCCTTGGTTTTTTTGCTGGACTAGACTAACAAAGCTATCCCTTTGGAAACTGACAAGAAGCAGGAAGCAAACAACTAGCCTCACAAAACATGAGATAAATTACTGGCTTCTTTTGCAACTGAAGAGCTCACTGTAAAATAAAGAGTACTTTTCCTATGATATTTCAAGTGCAGAGCAAAAAGTAGTACATGAAGTTAATCAAGTAAATTGCTAATGTCTCATTTTGCAATGTAAATTGCTTAAATTGTATTTCCTTTTTTGGAGGCCTAGCTAAGGGCACTGATGACTGAGTTAGGAAATCTTGCAGTATAAAAATGAAACAAAATGTCTATTTCATATAATTACACTATTTATTAATAGAGGATGTGCCCAGTGTTTAAAAGTAGAGTTCATATGTGGATGTTTGCATCTCACTTTCCACCTTGTAGGAAATTATTTTAATTCCAAAGTTTAGTTTGTATTAACTTGTAACTCACATATTGAATGATCACTTGATCATTTAGGAGTAAAACTGTCAGAAAAAACCCCAAGCAGACATGTAGTAGAACCAGTGGGGATTGGATCAGCAAACCCATGTCCTTGTACTTAGGCTGAACTATCTACAAGAGGTAAAGGGTGTTACATGAAATTCACTGGGGTGTTTGACACTCAACTGCATTATTCTCCTTTGGAAGCACCAACCATAAAGGGTAATACATAAGAGTATTTTGCAACAGTCTCGTCTCTCATGCAATGGCATTTAAACATATCAAGATCCTAAATGTAACAACACAGTAAGAATCCTCCCATTATATTCTGACCATGCATACACACTACTCTCCCCATACTTACATCAAGTAGACAATGAAAGGGCCCAAACTTCCAAGAACACTTCAAACTAGTAAGATAAGATAAGTAAGATAAAATTAATGGAAACCTGCCAGTCCTGAAGCACTTAAAATATAATTTTACATTTTCAATCTAGTTTCAAACCAGAGGGCCAAATTCTGAAATACAGCCTCAAAGGCCCCAGTCCTGCAAGCTGCTCCATGGGATGCACCATGGATCCATAGTAAAATATGCAGCAGCTTTGTGGCTGTGATTGTGAACCAAATGACTAGCTACTCAATTTTCCATTTATAGGTGCTAACCACATGCAGTGAGTTCCTGTAGTTTTCACATGAGAAGGGTCTGGAACAGCACCCAGGAGAGAAACCCCTGATCCAGACTCTATTGGATGCAGACCTCTTATGGGGGCAACAATGTCCATGGGCATCAGTTGCCTTTCCAGTTCCCAAGTGTAATGGAATGGAAGAAGCAGAGTAGAAACTCAGGAGCACCAGGGTTTCCAACCAACAGCTGGGAGCACCTTTGCAAGGGGGTGGCCACTCTCCCAGTCCAGGACACCAGCTACGCAGCAGTGGCTCGAGAAATTTTTGTATGGGGGAGGCATAAAGGGGGCAGAGTGAATTTCAGGGTGGGCAAGCTCTCATCCTAAACTTATTTTCTCTGAAATAAATCCCACTAATTTAGATGAACTTAAATGACATAGTTTGCTCTTTATATTGCAACCAAGCATTAACCAACCAAATTCAAATTACAACAAGGAAAACATCTTCCAAACAAGTTCCTATGTAATTATTTTATGTAAAAGTAGGCAGAACAGAACACTGGTAATGGATTCCTTTCAAATATAGTTGCTTACTTTTGAGCTAGTACTAATACAGACACATCCAGGAATACACCAGGTATCACTGAGAGGAAGCAGAGCAAACTAAGACAAGACAACCCCTGGCCAGGTAAGAAAGCCAAAATATGCTGCTGTTAATCCAGGGTGTGGTTGATCAAACTGGCAGTGCACAAAAGGACTTTCTCCTTCATTTCAGACTCAGAGAGATCACCAGAGTCTGCATAGCAGCTCGTCTTTAATTTGTGATTCTTGTTTCAATCATTCCTGAAGGATCAGCCCTTACCCTCCTGTTACACTGCACAATGACCTTCCAAAATAATCTTCTGCCCTACAATGTGTTCAAATAGAATCTGATGCCAGTCACCAGCAAGAAGGAAATGAAGGTGACATTAACCTAAGGGGCTTTTTGTAAACTTGGGCTGTGACAGGTCTTCTTGATGGTCTCTGTGATCAGTGAGCCTGTGTGACCTGGGGTAAATTACTTTGGTTTGATCAACCTGAGCTTCTCTGGGGACTTTTGGACTGTAAGTATGAGAACTATTTTGAATGTGCTATGTAAAGAGCATATGGGGGTGATCCTTCACAAGAAGGACTGTCTGGAATTCGAAATTGCAAAAGAATTGAAATGAGATTTGTGAATAAAGAAGAGCTGCTAACCTCTGGTCATGGTGACCTTCAGAAATGAAAAGGTGACTGCATGTATACTGTGAGGTGTTAGGGAGTTGGCCCAGCCTGGTGGTATTCTTCCTCACGTGTGAGATGTCTTTTTTTGCAGTTTGATCAAGCAGGAAGTCAGTGAGAGGGAGGAGAACAGAAGCAAAATACACAGGTAAATGTCAACAGAAGTGGAATCCACCAATTCTTATGCAATTCTGCAAAGCGGTTAACCACTGCTTCAAGGTCAAGGGCTTTGGAGAGTCTCCTTTCTATTGTTAAATGTTACACAGGTGTTCATCATCCATACTTTCCCTCAAATGGGTCTTAATTTGACACAGACATGACAATGTCCGTTTATGGCCTGCATTTGATGGAGGTATCGTGATAGCAATAGCATACAATTGATAGAGTTCACTGAAAGACATTTTTAGTTCTTCAAGTACATTAAGTACTTAGTTCATTGTGGCAATTTTTACTTCTCTCTCACATTCATACCTTTCTAGAACTTTTGGAAATACTCTCAGTTCTGCTTTAAATCTTTCCATATGACTGTTGTAATGTCTTGTAAATGGTCTGAGTTTCTCTGAATCAAGAAAGTAATGGCACTTTGGACTGAATGCACTAACCCCATTTAAAACATGGAAGTTGTATCTAAATCATTGTTTAAGTTTACTGATGGTGTGATCACAAATAGGAAGGAATGCCTTTACTTTAAAATCATGGTCGGTTTTTAGAAGCATACCGTATATACTTGGGTATAAGCTGATCTGGGCATAAGCCAACCCCCCCTATTCTGAACCCAAAAGGGGCAAAAATTGGTGACCTGCGTATAAGCCGAGGTCTCCTTTTGGCCTTGGCCCCTAACCCCCACACCCAGTGCTGCTGGCTTCCTCTGGAGTTTCCGACAACTTTCCTACCCCAAAATCTCTGCTGCTGCTTTTTCCTTGCCCCTCCTGCTGTCCATTCCTCACTCCTGCCCCCTGCTCTGCCCTTTCCTCACTGCTGTCACCCCTGCTGCCCCCTGCTCTGCCCTCTCCTCACTGTTGCCCCCTGCTCCACCCTTTCCTCACTGCTGCCTCCCTGCTCACTTCTCAGTTTCCTCATTGTTGCCCCCCCTGCACTGCCCTTTCCTCACTGTTGCCCCCCTGCTCCCATCTGCTCTGCCCTTTCCTCACTGCCATCACTCCTGCTGCTCCCCTGCTCCACCCTTTCCTCACTGCTACCCCCCTGCTCACCTCTCAGTTTCCTGCTGTTGCCCCCCTGCTCCTCCTGCTGCCCCCTGCTCCCCTCTTTCCTCACTGCTGCCCTCTGTCCTGCCCTTTACTCAATGCTGCTCCCTGCTCACTTCTCAATTTCCTGCTGTTGCCCCCCTGCTCTGCCCTTTCCTCACTGTTGCCCCCCTGCTTCCCCCCCCCGGGCTGCCCTTTCCTCACTGCTGCCCCCTGCTCACTTCAGTTTCCTGCTGTTACTCCCATGTTCCCCAACATCCTTTCTACCCCTTTCCCCATCACCCTTGAACCCTGCTGCCACTCTTCCCAGCCTCCCAGGCACCCCCTCCCGAAATCCCCGGGCCCTGTCACCACTTCCCTGGACTCCCCAAACCCCCCGAGCCCTCTTGCCACTTTCCTTAGACTCCCCGACCCCCCCCAAAAAATGCCCGCTGCCTGCTGCAGCTTCCCTGGCCTCTCTGAATCCCCGCCTCAATTTCCAGGCTGACCCCCCCCCAGAACCCCATTACTTGGCCACTCCAGACACCGGGGTCCCCTCCTTACTCCAGCCACAGCCCAGCCCAGGCCAACTGCCCAAGATGGCCGCTTGGCAACACTGGGGCTCCGGCCTGCTGCATGGCCAGGGAAACTGCTGGGCTGGGGCTGTTTACCGTATTTTCCCGAGTATAAGCCGAGTGCCTGTTTTGAAGCCAATTTTCAGGCACAAAAATCTCAGCTTATATGCGATGATATACAGTACTTTCTGCTGTGTTGAGTTCATTAACATAGTTTTGAAATTTTAGGGTCATACAGAGGATTCTCTTTCCTTTAGTTTGCATTTTGATGGAATTTTTTTCTGCAATAATCTTTACATCAGCCATAATTTTGTTGAAATTCTCCTCATGATCCCTCAGGTCTTGCAGTTTATCAATCAATCAAAAAGGTAAGAAGGAAACAAGCTTGAGCCACATCACAATCTGATTTCTGCAAGTAATCTGATACCACTTTAAGTTCAAGAAGCACGTCAATAAAAAGGATTCAGACAAAACACAAAGCAAATTCTATCTGGTTTAGAATGCCATGTGCCTCTACACTTCTTTCACAATTCAATTCATTGCTGATTATATTCAGAAGCAATAAAGTTACTGAAAAATGTTGCTTTAACAGCTAAGCATGATGCAATCTCACATATCCAGCGAGTATCTGACAATTTCTTCAATTCAATAATTCTGCTCCCAGTTTCTTTTTGCAATTCAGTGAAACGTGAATGCACAGAGGAACGTAATAAAAATGTATATAATTGTTGAAGAAGAGAAAAGAAAGGGTAATAACACCTATGTTCTTACAGACATCAACAACTGTTAAGTTCAACCTGTGGTTGTAACAATGAACATTGATAGTTGGCGGTACCTCTTCCAGAAACTGTGCTTGCACACCATTTATTCCTCTGCTCATTACACTGGCACCATCATAGGTTTGTGTAAGGCAGATTTTTATACCTATGCCACAACATGCCAAGGTGTTCTTTATATAACTCATTAGTGAAGTAGCATCAAATGAACGACATGAGCAAAAGCCAACAAATCATTCAAATATATTGCCTCTGTAGCAATAACAGACAACCACTGAAATTTGCTCCTGCTTACATATGTCCTTTGTTTCATCAGCAATTGATACAAACAAACCAGCTACTTTGCCTTCTTGGGAAACTGACTGTAGAACCATTCTGCTCACAATGCTTAAGAATTCATGTTGAATTGAATGATGTATACACTTTGCATTGTGAGGTAAACTATCTATTTTAGACTGAATTCTGCAATCATGGTTTGCAACTAGTGGCAAGACTTCAAGAAAATTTCGTCTGTTGTCACTCTTCTCATCACTTTCCCAATGTCCATGGTGAGCAATTTTTTTGTTTAGAAGTGAATAAAAGAATTTCTGCAAGAGTAGCCACATAAAGTCTAATTTTCTAAGTTCTTTATGAGCATCACTTAATTGGGCTAAAACTGAGCCAGCTTTGCCTGTCTGTGTTTGTCTGTAATTCTCCCAAGCCACCATGCAGTCTTTGTGGACTTTTCATTCTCAGTAGCCTTTTTCCAGTTACTATACCCCTTGTGAGTAAACACATTTTCACCACTACTTGCATCCTTTCCAGTGAAATGGTGACAAGCAAAGCAAAACAGCATTTTGCAGTGCATTGTAATCCAACCAGGAGTATAGTTTGTACCACGGTGGATTGAAATGTAACCATGATTTGCCAAATTTTGTTGGTGGGAAATATTTTAGCACTGTGTGTATACGACTTTCTTGCTAAGCCTGTGCAATGTCACTTGAACCAGGTAACTTATTTACATATGTAGGTACATACACCTCAGGCAATAGACCAGCACACGGCTCCTCTGGATCATCTACCTCATCACATTCATCCTTACAAACATCAGACTTGCTAGTAAAGCATAATTCCTCCTCTCAAAATGCTTGCATTATTAGACCTTTCTGAGGAACCTCCCTGTACTTCTGTAACATCAGAACTTCTTTGAGGTGGTTTTTTTGGGCTGGATTTATGAAATACTGTTTCTAAAGCTCCTGAAAATGGGTGTTTTTGCTTAGACAGCATGACAGGGCAGAAATAGGGTGAAATGCTTGGGCCATCACAAAAAACCAAGACTTTTCATTGCCTGGTCCTGGAAACCTCTTTTCCCTTACCATCTTTCTGGGCTGTAGCTCTGCTTTCCCTCAGCATTCTGCCTGCTCTCTCCACTTGTCTACTATTTGAACCTTCTCAGGATGGCTATCTTTCCTTTGTTAGCAGAAGCAGCTGAATAAAGCAGACAGCTGTCATGACTGGTCTAACAGAACTTTACTAATTTGAAAGAGTATTAAGGTAAGAGTTTAAGGCTATGTCCACACATACATCATTATTTCGAAATAACCCATTTCAAAATGAGTTATTTTGAAATAAAGTCCTTATTTCAAAATAAGTTAATTCGAATTAACAGTTTGTTAATTTGAATTAAGGGAAAACCTGCTTTTGAAATAGCCCTTGTTTCGAAATGGTTATTTCGAAACAAGGCCATTCGGACATGTTGTTTCAAAACAGTTGTTTTGAAACAACAGCTATTTCGATTAGATGCAAGGTTTAACGGTTTCAAAATAATGGTGCGTCGTGTGGACATGCCGCTTCTTATTTCAAAACAACCTCTGTTGTTTCTAAATAAGAAGCCTGTGTGGACATACCCTAAATGCATAAGCAACAGTACAGATCAGCAAAACTAAGTCTTCCACCTCCTTGGTCAGAACAGAAGAAATGAAACTGCAACAAACTCTGCAGGTTCCTTAAAATAGAACACTCCCCTCCCACTTAGACAATCCAAGTCTTTAAGAGCAGTCTTTTGGTGTGATCCTTTTCCATTGCTATTCCAACATCCTTAAAGGGCCCAGTGAAGCTGTGAAAAATGCCGGAGTCTGAAAGAATAACAAAATGAACAAATGAAAAGTTCCTTTTGTTCCAACCAATCAAAATGGTCCAGGCAGACTGGGGAGGTGCCTGGGGAGGGGGAGTCCCTTGTCTGGGTGATGCCCTCGCCCACCCAGCCGCCCCCCTGAGCCACCAGTGCAATTATGTTAGCAAACTGCTTTTATAGCTGGAACTCTGAACATATTGTCTGTCTTCTGATTTCTTATTTGCTCCAATCTTCTCTTACCCCTCTCACCTAACTGTCTTTCTGCTGCCTACCTCACTCTCTTTAGCCTCCATGCTTCTTACTTCCATTCTCTTGCTTTTTCCTACACTGTTGTTCCTATATATTTGCTTATCCCTTCTTACCTCTCACTCGTATCTCACACCTGCACCCATAATAAAAATAAATACATAATGGGACATAGTTTCATGACTACCTGATCACTTGTATGCTGTACCACATGACACCCTTTATTTACTTTTTTCATATAAGACTATTTATGTCTATGAGTAAGAACACTGTGTTTGTCCGTCATCCAGCACAGTGGGGCCTTAACACTTACCGAGGCCTCTGAGTGCTACCACACTACTATTAAAGAGCAGCTAAGATGATTTAGACATAAATGTAAAAGGCCTCCTGAAAAGCTGGCCTACATCACTTTTGAAATGTCTTAAAGAGCACACATACTAATATAATACTAAAATTACTTGTTTGTTAGCTACTACTAAATTGTTAGCTCATTGGGGAAGGGTTTCTTTCTTACTTTGTGAGACCACATCTGTCTACAATGTCTAGCACGATGAAGTTCCACTCTCTGTTGGGATCTCCAGGCACTACCAGAAAAATAAATATTAATTTCAATAACAATGAAAAGGTGAAACAAACAAGGAGTCCTGTGGCACTTAAAGACTAACAAATTTATTTATTGCATGAGCTTTTTGGGAGAAAATCCTACTTCGTCACATACTTAGAAGACGGGAGAACTTACAGAATGGGAGCAAATAAATGCAGGGAAGTATAAGTCATGGGAACAGGTCACACTGTAACAGCAAATCGAAACAGGTGTGAAGTCCATGGGGCCGGATGAACTGCATCCGAGGGTGCTGAGGGAGCTGGCTGATGAGATAGCAGTACCGTTGGCCATTATCTTTGAAAACTCGTGGCGAACAGGGGAGGTGCCAGAGGACTGGAAAAAAGCAAATATAGTACCTATCTTCAAGAAAGGCAAAAAGGAGGATCCAGGGAATTACAGACCTGTCAGCCTCACCTCAATCCCTGGAAAAATCATGGAGCAACTTCTCAAAGAATCCATCCTGAAACACTTGGAGGAACGTAGAGTAATCAGGAACAGTCAGCATGGATTTACCAAGGGTAAATCATGCCTGACCAACCTCATCGCCTTCTATGATGTGATGACTGGATTTGTGGATGCGGGAAGAGCCATTGATGTGATATACCTTGACTTTAGCAAGGCTTTTGATACGGTTTGCCACAGCATTCTCATTGGCAAATTAAGGAAGTATGGGTTAGATGCATGGACTGTAAGGTGGATAGAAAACTGGCTAGAACAACGGTTTCAGCGCGTAGGAATCAATGGCTCCATGTCAAGTTGGCAGGCAGTAACAAGTGGTGTGCCCCAGGGGTTGGTCCTGGGGCCAGTTCTGTTCAATGTTTTCATTAATGATCTGGATGATGGGATAGATTGCACACTTAGTAAGTTTGCAGATGATACCAAACTGGGGGGAACGGTAGACACCCTAGAGGGCAGAGACAGGATTCAGGGAGACCTAGACAAACTGGAGCAGTGGGCCAAGAGGAATCTCATGAGGTTCAACAAGGATAAGTGTAAAATCCTGCACTTGGGACGAAAAAACCCCATGTACTGCTACAGGCTGGGGAGTGATCAGTCAAATAGCAGCACTGGAGAAAAGGACCTGGGAGTCATGGTGGATGGGAAGCTGGATATGAGTCAGCAGTGTGTTCTTGCTGCCAAAAAGGCCAGTGGCATACTGGGCTGCATCAGAAGAAGTGTTGCCAGCAGATCGAGGGATGTGATCATTCCCCTCTATTCTGCACTGGTGAGGCCACATCTGGAATACTGTGTCCAGCTTTGGGCTCCCCACTACAAAAAGGACATGGACAAATTAGAGAGAGTCCAGAGGAGGGCAACCAAAATGATCAAAGGGCTGGAGCACAAGCCCTATGAAGAAAGACTGAAGGAACTAGGCTTATTTAGCCTGCAGAAGAGAAGACTGAGGGGGGATTTGATAGCAACCTTCAACTACTTGAAGGGTTGCTCCAAGGAGGAGGGAGCTCGACTGTTCTCGGTAGTAACAGAGGGCAGAACGAGAAGCAATGGCTTCAAGTTACAGCTGGGGCAGTCCAGGCTGGATATTAGGAGAAACTTCATTACTAGGCGAGTGGTGAAGCACTGGAATAAGCTGCCTAGGGAGGTGGTGGAATCTCCATCTCTGGAGGTGTTCAAGGCCTAGCTGGACAAAACCCTGACTGGGATGATCTAATGGTAGTGGTCCTGCTTTTTTTGGCAGGGGGTTGGACTAGATGACCTCGTGGGGTCCCTTCCAACCCTATGATTCTATGATTCTATTCAAACCCTGGGGAACAATATACAGAAAAAATGAGGTCAAATCACCTGTTGTACTGAGAGAAAAATCCAGTGTCCCTATTAAGCCCTGAAGCAATGTAACTGAATCTGCAAATAAATTCGATCTCAGCAGCTTTTCTTTGAAGCCTTGATCTGGTATTCATATCTCTGAGCACCGCAATTAGCAAATAATTAATGGAGTGATCACAAAGATTGAAATGCTGACCAACTGGTTTTAGAATATTGAGATTTCTGATGTCAGATTTGTGCCCATTTATTCTTTTGCAAAAAGACTGTCCTATTTGTCCAATATATAAGGTAGAGGGCATTTCTGGCACATGATGGCATAAATCACATTGATGGATGAGCAGGTGAATGAGCCTTTGATGGAGTAGCTGTTTTTATTAGGTCCTGTAATAGTGTCGTTTGTGCAGAAATGTGGGCAAAGTTGGCAACATGGTTTGTTGCAACAATATGTGCCTGTTTTAATGGTTGTGCTGTTAGGTCTGTAATTGCTGGTAAGCATCTGTTTAAAATTGGAGGGCTGTCTGTAACTGAGGAGAGGTCTGTCTCCCAGGGCTTTAGAGAGTGAGGGATTGTCTTGTAGTATATTCTGTAGATCCCTGAGGATATGCGGTAAAGGGCTGACTTGGGGTTGTAATTGATGACTAGAGGCATTCTGTTGTTTTCTTTCTTAGGCTTCTCCTGTAGCAGATGACTTCGGGGTACCTGCCTGGCTCTGTCAATCTCTGCCTTCACTTCCACAACTGGGTACTGCAGTTTTAAGAATGCTTAATAGAGACCCTGAAGGTGTCTGTCACTACATGAGGGATCAGAGCAAATGCAGTTATATATTATTGCTTGGCTGTAGACAATGGATCATGTGGTGTGCTTTGGATGAAAGCTCAAGGAATGTAGGCAACTATACCGATCAGTAGGTTTTTGGTATAGGGTGGTGCTTGTGTGTCCATACATAATTTGTACTGTAGCATCCAGAAAGTGGATCTCCTGTGTGGAGTGTTCTAGGCTAAATTTAATAGTGGAGTGGAAATTGTTGAAACCTCTGTGGAAATCTTCAAGGGCAGCCTCCCATGGGTCCAGATGATGATGTCATCAGTGTAGCGTAAGCTCCCCCATCTTCAAAGTGTCTGACAAAGTGGGATTTTCTCCTAAGAAAGCTCATGTGATAAATAAATTGGTTAGTCTTTAAGTGTCACAGGACTCCTTGTTTGTTTTACTGAACTAGACCAACACGTCTGCCCCTTGGAACTTGACAAAAAGGTGTTTTGCAAAGTTGGGAGGAGCAAACTGAGACAGACATAATCTAGAAATCAAAAGTTACACTCCACAAACTGCTGCAGCAATGACAGAGCAATAACGTCTAATAAATAAGTGCTGTCAGAATGTAGATACACATCTGGATACAGCTCAATGATCAGGCTTTAATACAGTCAGATATGCAGTTTTTCCACTGATACCTTTATCCACTGTCCATCTTCAAATACTTTTGACTATAGTATGTAAAAGCTGGTGTGACCCCATTCACCCTGTGACAGAAATATTTCAAAGCAGGTCTTTCTCTGGACAGCACAGATGGGCAGAACCCACTAACAGCCAATTGCTTCCTGTGGTGAAAGCCATTGTTTCCATTATTGTCACAGTCAAATCAAATCAATGCTGGATTGGATTAGAGAGGAATGTTTAGCTTCAGTGACTGCACAGAGGCCATCTCAGGCAGAATCTTATGCTCATTAAACAATGAGAAAGATGTGGGTGATAGAAGACAGGAGAGGGATACAGGAAAGAGAGCTGCCCTCTATGTGTTTTGCACTGAGTCAATGTTGCTGTTAGTTAGAAGGCTGCTAATGACAGCTGCATCAAAGCCTCTCTGTACATCTCAGAGAACAATGAATGCCTCAGGTGTCAGAGATGCTGGTCAGATGAGATGAATTTTATGGAGCTTTTAGGAGGAGGAAGAAGGAAGGGAGGCGCTAATGTTTATCACAAACAACAAGTTTCAATGTCAGCTGGAATAGGAGCACATTAGAAGTGCACAGCAAGGCTCTGACAGATTCCCATCGATGCATTAATCTCATACGCTGCCCAGCACGATCCCAGAAATGGAAATTTGGCACAATCACACCTTTTCTTTTCCGATTATTGCAGACTGCATACATCTGCCTACTTCAAAAATTAAAAAGGCAAAAAAGCTCCCATTTAAATCATGCATAATTGCATAAGAAGTGTTAAACTTTAATGGCTTTAACCATTAAAGCTATTGAAAGCAGTAAAAAATAATTTGTCACTCAGAGATCCTATTAGTTTCTGGTTTTGTTTATCATTTTACCATTATGTATAATAATTGGAGAGAACAATGTCAAAGAAGACACCACGTGGATGTTAATATAGCTTTTTGCAAACTTCACAGTGCTGAACCCTCACTTCAGGAAAATGAAACCACAGCTGTTCCCTACCAGGTATTATTAAAGGCTTACCATTGTAAATTACAACTTTGTATGCGTGCACACACCCCTTCATGCTCCCTTAGGGAGAAGCCCTCACATGGATTAGCAGAAGCTCTCGCATCAAATTTGTTCATTGGAACTTAAAAACTTTAACCATATATATATTCTTGAATGCACTACACCAACTCCAAATAACTTAATAAAAGACAACCTACTGTTGTCACAGGCACAACTGAGCAAAACATATTATACATTTGAAACCCAAAGTGTACCACTCAAGCTTCAGAGGGACTATGCTCATGAGGACAGTACACTGTCTTGTGATACAGTTATTTGTATGCAGCGGAAAGGACAGACTCAGAGACCTTGTGAGATTGTGCTCTGTTTGGAAGCAACATATATGACAAGATTCTCAAAATTCACTACAAGAACAAAAGACTTCAGTCTTGCGTAGATTCTTCATCCTATATCCTGTGTTACAGAGAGGGGGGCAAGGACTAAATTTCAGTTATAACAAGTTTTGCTTGGGAGGGGTAACTAGCCCGAGGCATTGAATAAAAGTCACCAGGGCTGGGTTAAGGGCCTCAGGGCACTGAGGCTTAGGGGTGCTGGGAGATGCCAACATGTGACCGCCAACCCAGCCCTGCCCCTCTACCCCCCACAGGCACATGAGATGGGAGGTGCAAAAGGAAAAGTTGGCTCAGAGCACCACAACCCCTTGAGCCGGCCCTGCAAGTCTCCCCTAAAAATAATCATTCTGAAACCTTTCCTACTATCAACAACCTTTTTAATTTATAATGTTTTTGCATGTTGCCATGACTTTTTAATAATTTTCCTCTAAACTGTTTAATATATTTGCACACAAAATCTCTCCACCCTCTAAGTTTGTTGACCAGAAGAAATTGAAACAATGCTGCCTGTACAACATATGGAAACACAAGGTCAGCAAAGTAAGTGTAATTAGTCCATGGGACTATAGGTCAAGGCTCCTGGATTCTATTCTGGTTATGCTACTAACTCAGTCATTGTGTCCCTTTGGACAAATCTCATAATATTTTTGTACCTCTATTTTTCCTATCTATGAAACTGATATAACTGCTATCTGTGATGCTTGGTCAATATTTGCAAAACACTTTGAAAAAAAAAAAAAAACCAAGACCCTAAAAAGGTGCATTAAATTGGAATTAAGACTGAGACCATGCTAACTGAAGAAAAAAAATAAAAGAACATTGCAATTATCCAAAAGGACTTATGAAACAGCTAGGAAATTCAGAGTTAAGGTTAAATTTGAGGAAATTCCAAGCATATATAAATATGGAAGTGCACAGTTATCACTCCAACATGAAAACACACCACCACCCCTTTTAACAGACTCCAGTATTCCCTAGTTTGTTCCCATCATACTTACTTTGAAAATGGGTCACTTTAGGATCAAGGATTTCTAAGAGCTTTAAGAAATCTTCAACAACTATTTTGAGTTCTTAAATATGAAATAGACACTATACTTGTTGGATAAGCAGAATGTCAGCATTCTCACATTCCCTCTTTTTTTTAAATTAAATCTCTACAAAAATCAACAGAATATGACTGTAAATTTCTTGTACTTAGAAAATACACTAATTTACTTGTACAGTTTGAGCACAAAATATTGAAAATATGCAGTATAAAGCACTGATTTCATATCTGCTTTTCCCTGGTCCTGAGTGTGATGTTTCACTACAAGACTAACCTTTGTTCCTTTTGAGTAAGAGCCCTTAACTAATAATCTGAGTGTAAGAGATTTGTTCAAGTAGATACACTAACTTTTTGTTTAATGACACTTGTATAGTTGTTGACATGTGGAATTTTAATGAAGTCCAAGGACTGTCTCCTTGCTATTTGTATAATTGCAAATTTGTTAAGCATATTTTTTCTATGGACTGTGCAGAGCTATATATCCAGATTTCTGTAACCTTTACAGGATTAAGAGCAAAACATTCCAGTTTTTGTGATCAGTGATTAATTAAGCTGTTTATTTTGGATGTATAAGGTTGACACAGGGTTTCTGAGTTCTCTCAGGAGATAGCTGTTGGGGTAATATTACATTTGTTTGGTGCCTCCATTCTGTATTTCCATAATTTGAAATATTTAGCACAATCAATGAAAGGCCACAAATTAAAAACCAATACAATGAAAGACTTTTTAGACAGTGTATAGTCAGCATGCAGAATTCACCTGCTGCAGGAATTCCTTCTGACAGGTATAGGATGTGTGTTTTAAAGATGACTGGATAATTTTCAGGGCCTCAAACCGTTTATGTTACTATGCAACTAAAGATAATATTGTTAAAGAAAAGTCATATTTTGGGGTATAAACTGACAGCTTCAGAAGCCAAGAAGGAACCCCACCCTCCCGCATACCTTATACTGTACTGTAAAAGAGTTAGATACATTACTTGAAAGGTCTCAGTCACTTTGCTTTGAAGGATCATTTCTAGTCACTGTTAAAGGCTGCATATTTGTACACTGCATGAACCAACGGTCTAGTTCAGTGTGGCAAATCCCATGCTGCCGTAACATCACGTTTCCTATTATATTGCTGACTGCTGGACTGTGAAGAGTGGAACATTCACTTTCTTCTCTGAAAGAGAGATAGGGAGGGTGCAATATCTGGTCTTCTGTATGGTACTGGTGACCTTGGACATCTTTGAAATAAAATATCTACCAAGTGCAAGCACTTCTGGTGTAACAGATTCCTTGAGACACATTTCTGCAAGTACTGAAGCTCACATTTCCAGGAGAGTGCAGATTGGTCAAAGGGTGGAGGGGGAGTTCTTTGCAGCTATTTCATTTCAAATTAAGACTTATGTTTGTTCTCACTTGAAGACCAGTGTAAGACAAATGTGGAAATCAGTTTCAGTTGCACTACTGCCGAACAGTCAGGTAAAGGATGCTTCATCCCAGTTATTTACATAGTCTGTAAAGCTCTGAACTAAATGTCTGTTCAGTGCCCCCTAGCCTATGATATAGCCACCACCTTGTTTAAGAATAGACATCAAGGCTGGCATTTTCAGATGTGACTATGTGATTTCAAAGATGTCCCAAATCCCACCCTATAGTATCAGAATAGGACTGGCTATTCTAATACCTGCACTGAGCTTCTCAAAAAGCCTAATGTGAACTAGAGACTACCAAAAACTTAAGCAGACTCTGTTTGAACTGACTGATCATGTGCCTTCCTTCCCATCAACCTGGCTCTGGATGAGTATTTAATGTTACAAACTGAACCTGCATTTCAACTGCACAGAAAGTAGACAATAATGTCTACAGTATCTCAGCATCCTTTTGAGTATCTTTGTGTTGTATGCCAGTTTCAAAATACTAAACTGTTGGCTTACAAAACAAGAAATTTATCCCTAGGTTACCCCCAAAAGCATACAAGTCACAAAAAGAGCATGGATGGGATTTAGAAAATAACTTTGATAAGAATAGGTCTCTAAGAAGCTGGTGTGTCATTTTGGCATTTCAAGTGGATGGGGTTTGACTAGTGGATGCAATTTGCAGGACTGCAACTACTGGAGCTGGTTGGAATGCTTGTTATAATGATTTTCTGACAGGAAACGCAGTTTCTTTCAATCTTCCCTGGTTCAGGGAAACCAAAATGAAGTATTCCATTTTGGGTCAGTTAGAACTTATATTTTGGTTTTTGGATACAGCCCAAAACATTTTATTGTCTTAACAGTATGTTGCTTTGTCGTAATTGTAGTTCATAGCCCAAGGGCTTGTCTACAGCACACACACAGTGTGTTAGTATGCACAAGAGGGCTGTAAATCCTAGTGCACAATAATATGTCGCACACTAGCTAGACTGTTTGGATCCTGCTGGTGTGCATTAAAGTTCTTTAGTGAATATTAACATACTCTTGTTTCAAAGAGTGCTAGTTTAACATGCATCAGCAGGGTCCAAAGGGGCCTATTAGTGTGCAACGCACTAGTGTGAAATAGGATTTACACCTCTCTGGTGCAGAGTAAAGCATATCGATAAGCCCCCATTCTCTCTTATTGGCTGGGGACACTGGAGAGCTACATTTCCCATAGCGAAATGTACATTTCCTTCTGACCAATTTGCATGGTGCATCATGGGACTCACATGACCCCGTATGCCTTATGAGAGATTTAGTCAGGGCATGGAGCCTATCCCATAGGGGGCATCAGGCTCCTGAACTACAGCTCTTGTGAGTCCCCCATGGGAAAATTCAGTCTGGTATTGAACTGACATGAACTTAAATATTTTGGGTCAGTTCAATAACATGGATGAAACTCTTTAGTTTTGGGAATGGCAAAATCTATTATCTCAATAAAAAATGTTGAAGGGAAACATTTAGAGCAGTAGTTCCCAACCTGAGGTTGGACATGTTGCAGCGGATCCACGGAGCCTCTCCCTACCGGGGCCAGAATCCAGCTGCAGCCCTAATGCTCCTCGCCAGAGCCCAGCAGGGGGATGGGGCTGCGGTGGCTCCCAAGGAGGGCAAGGGAGGGGGCCATAGCTGTGGCGGCTCGGCTTCCCAGCAGCGCAGGCCATGATGGTGGTGGCACTACTCACCAGCTCTTCTCGTGGCATGGTCAGAGTGGCGTGGGCCAGAGTCTGCCTGCATGGGCCAGATTACATAATCAGCTGGGGGCCGCAAAGATTTTTTTGTTAAAAAGGGGTCCCCAGACTGAAGAAGGCTGGGAACCATTGATTTAGAGGTTTCCAAATGGAAGTTTTTCAGAATTTTTTTCTCTGACAAATTTCAAAATTCAAAATTTCAACTTTTCATCTCAACTGAGGGCAAATCCAAATAGAGTCACAGAGTTTAAGGCCAGATGGGGTCCTCAGGTCATCAAATGTTGAACAGCTGAAACTTCCTGGATGATGGAAATTTTGAATTTCACTCAGCATTAACCACTCCTTTTCTTCTCTCCTTTTTAGCCCCTTGCATAGTGAATCAGACCTTTGAGTTACTTGTGGCAGAGATGTCTGCTTACTTATTTATTTCAATCTTCTTTAGAAAATAAAACAAAATTTTCAAATATGGAGGCTTCATGTTAAACTTTTAAATCTAAATCCATTATTTAGCCATCTAAAAGAAAAGTTACTGGATTTTTAGAGAAGTTGAGAACAGTGGGAGATCAGAAATTTGGCGGGGTCAGAGGCAGGAAAGAAATCATTGTATTTTTAGTCAGGTACCTAAAAATTGTTCTAAGTGTTCAACTCTAGTCACCTAAATTTGAAAATCTTGACCTCATGTGCCACAGAAGAACTAAATTTCATCCCCTTCTGAGTGAAACTGCAATGTAGTCTAATCTTTTTCTCTCCCATTGTATTATGAACTGTGTATGTATTCCCATGCAATGAGACATGAAATCTTTTTCCACCCTATGGTATAGATGAAAACAATACTCACTCTTCTCCCCTGTGTATATATGTGAATTCATTCATGGACCCCATGGCTTGGGCGGAGTAAATCAGCAACCCTGACAAGTAATCAAGCACGAATGGATGGTGAGGGAGAGGGCAGTGACTGCAGGAGTTGTGGAATGCATAACAAGTTCTGACTGTTTCTAATGAAACATTTATATGCTGATTTCAGGGAGGAAAAGTGGCATGTTTCTTACAGGTAAGTATGGAAAGATCCTGCTCCCCAAGCCAGTAACTATTGTTTACCACACTTCAAACAACTAATAGCACAAACCTCTTCCGTGTAAAATAAAAGTCCCCAGCAGAAAAGCTGAGGCAGTCAGATTCTATTATTTCCATGGGCAGCCTATGACTTTCTCAAGAAAGGACCAGAGAGCTCTACTGGACATATCATTTGTGTTGCCCCTCCCAAAATACCTGATTAACCACTCTCTCTTGACCTTTTATTTTTTGGGCTGAAGCTCTAAAACCTTGGGCTATACATTACTTAACCCAGTGCTTCTCACAACTTTGTACCATCAGCTGCCCCCACTGTTATGACACTAAGTGACCTCGGGTCCCACCTTCCCATGTGCCAGAGCCAGAGTTCAGACAGATGAAGTGGAATTTTAAAATGCACGCAGCTGTATCAACCTATAGGTCCCCTGGTTCACTCCAGTGAAATGGAGGAGCATGTTATCAGGTACACAGAAATTGTCCGGACAGGAATTTCCCTTAAATGAAGAAAAAAACATGGAGGAGGTGGACAAGAACTCACAGGGACAAGGGTGGACAAGAGCTCCCTTCTCTCTTTCCTCTCATCTCCTTGCTAAAAACACATTGAGGCAGCCACCAATCATCATCTCCCCTGAAGTTGTACGGTGACTGGTAACAGTTGGGGCAGCTAGTGGTGAGGAAGAAGTATAAGGTCCCTGACTCGGTGCTAACACCACAAAAGCCCTTACATACTAGGAGTCACTGAAGGGGAAACCCACCTAGGTGAGTTTCATGAGAGACTATAGTCAGAAAATCATAGGCAGTAATTTGGCATTTTCTTAGTTTCAATATTTTGAATTTAAAAAAATGAGGCAAAACTTTTAGGCTGCACTCAGCCATTGTCTAGGCGCTCTCCGGGAGACTCAGCCCACAATTTGACACACACAGCCTTAGTCCAATACCAAACACCATCACACTCTTAACTAGTTCCATGCAAAGATCACTTTATGTCTAAGGTATCTACACAGATCCTCCTCTCTCCTTCACCAAAAAAAACACTACTCACATAGGCATAGGAGGTGATGTGACATTCCCCTCAGCATTACTGGTTTTCTCCAATGTACAAGGAAATGAGAAGGATTAGAGAGAAACATTGCCCTGACTGCCTATGCCACAGGCAGCTACTTTGGGTATCACAAGAGCACACCAGATCTATCCATCTTTCCCTGGCTTTATTCCCTATACAGTGAAGAAGAAAACATGGGGGAAATCAGAGTTTGCAGTTGCTTTGTGCCACCATACCAAGAGAAAGTGGCCAAATTAGACTGTTAATCAAATACCATATTCCTAGGACTGATCTCATGGGAGTTCCTATTTTCACAGTAACACAGTAATTGCCATACCAGAAAAGATCCATTCTCTATCCAGTCTGAAATTCTGTCTCTGACTGTGACCAAGGAGTGGTTCGTCAGAGAAGAATGGAGCCCTCATTCAGCCCTGAATTATACAATATTAGGCTGCAAGAGAAAGTTCCACCTGACCCTAGTCATTCACCAGCTTATGTCCTTAAGAATTCACACTACTAAGATTTGCACTTGTAGACAAGTCTGCACCATCAGAGAAGAGATAAAGCCATTAATCACCTGTCACACACACAGCAGCCTAGATAAGATTCTTCTGGCTGATGGACATTACTTTCAGGATTTTAATGGTTAAGCAGAAGGTTCCCCTTTGCCAGTTTCTGTTAATAGTATGTTCTGGGAAACCACCGCCAAAAAAAGTGCTGTTTCAGAAATTTTCCATTTATTTCCTTTTATAGCCCAATTGTTTTATGTTCATCATATAAGTCTTGAGGCAGACACATCCACCACAAAGTGGTATCAGCCAGAGGAGGATCCAGAGTATCAACAAATTGAAGCTGAAGGCATTCTATTAACTAGAGCAAAAACAGAAGGAGGTTCTTTACTACCTTCATAGAAAGCCTACAGGAAATGGACAAATCAAGCTATTGAAAGTAAGAGCTCTTCAGCTTAAGATCACTAGATCAAACCCAACCCAGTCAATAGTAGTTTAAACTCATTATTCCCTGAAGGTTATTTAGTGGTCTATGTGAAATGAAATTGTGGTTTCCGTTTTTAACAGACTTGTGCCCTTGCTAATTATGACAACAATACTTTAGGCTAATTTCTAATGCACCTGTCATTAGGCACTAAATGCAATAATTAAAAGCAACAGACAGTTAGCACCTATGTTTACAGTGTGGCTAGAGAACCCCAAATTAAATGTCTGATCAGGTTACAGATTCATAGGTTCCAAGGCCAGAAGGGACCATTGTGATCATCTAGTCACCTCTCCTGTATAACACAGACCATAAGATTTCCCCAAAATAATTTCTAAAGTGTATCTTAAAAAAAAAAACAATCTTGATTTAAAAATAGTGATGGAGAGCCTGGATAAATTATTCCAATAGTTAAATTAACCTTACTGTTAAAAAATTTGCATTATGCTTTCGTACTGAATTTGTTTACGTTCAGCTTCCAGCCACTGTTTCATGTTATATCTTTCTCTTCTAGACTGAAAAACCCATTATTAAATATTTATTATCCATATAGTTACTCATAGACTTAAGGCACCCATTGCCCTTTTCTTTCTTAAACTAAGTAGATGGAGCTTTTTTGAATCTATAACTATAATGTATGTTTTCAACACCCTTCCTGAGTTCTGGGCACCACATCTGGACACAGTATTCTGGCAGTGCTAGCACAAGGGCTGAATACAGAGGTAAAATAATCTCTCTAGTCCTATGTGAGATTCTTCTGTTTCTATGCCCCAAGACAACATTAGCTCTATGGTCACTGAGTCACATTGGTAGTTCATGTTGAAGTGATTATCCACCATGACCCCAAATCTTTTTCATCAGGATAAATCCCCTCACCCTGTAAGTCTGGCCTACATGCTTTCCTCCTGTGTGTGCGTGCGCGTGCGCATGCATCCAGTTTACCAAGGGATCTGGCTTACACTGAATCACCTGGTCCTGAAGGAGCATAGAAATTAAACTATATTCACATCCCTGGAATATGGTGCGTTCAGAACAAGGCTGATGAACCTTGGCAGGGGATCATGGGAGAAGCCAAAGCTGCCATTATCTATGCATGTCTATTTCCCTGAAAAAATAAAATTCATTAAGTGCTACATCCTGCAAACTGCTCAGTAGTCCCAGTGCACCTTGCATTGTGCACAGGATCCACAGAGAAGTCCAACAAGTGTGCTGGGGTAAGAAATTGGCTCTAAAAGGAGGAGAAAGGGCAGAACAATTTCATGAATACCAGCAAGATTCTCAGGAGGAACACTGTTAACAGGCAAAAGAGGGATAACTTTCAGAATTGAAGCAAATGAAATTAATGTTACATTTCACATCTTACAAAGACCAAGGAAATAAGAAGAGCTTTGTACCATAGCACTCAGATATTTAATGATTCTCAGCTCTAGCCTTTAAATTCCAACAAGTAGTTTAAAAAGCACCAAGGAAGACATTCAAAAGGAACATAGGGCAGGAAATAGGAAACATAACTCAAACATGATTGTAGTAAGAGACTGAACTAGGGACCTAAAAAGAAAGAAAGAAAGAAAGAAAGAAAAAAGCTTTGGCTCAGCCAAATGTATTACAAGTAAAGGGGATAAAACAGCCACAACCTCTATGCCTCATTCAGAACATAAGTAATAGATAATAAATTGCTGAGGAATGGGATTTAAATAAGTACTTTCTAATAAAGCACATGTGATGTAGGAGTGGTTTAGCTGAATAAGGGGATAAAAGTTAATGGAAGCAAGCCCATTAACTCTAGCATGCTGTGGATCAGAAGAGCTAGTGAAAAAGCAGGGGGGTATATATAAATCAAAAACATCATCAAGCATGTTCACTTGGATGGATTTTTCTTCTCCTTACAAGTACTTATGCTTCCCCAATTATGTTATTAATAGACAATACACTCCCACCTGCCCAAATATTCATACCAAGACAACAGATTGATCACAGTCCAGGTACAACAAAAACCTACATGGATAACAAAACAAAAAAGAAAACCCACAAAGGCTGACCCATGATAGCAATTCTTATTTGGTAGCCTTTTGCAGTATGGGCCTTTGTTTTTTGTTTTTATTGAATTCTCATTCTTTAAGGGCATTCCTCTGAATTTCCTGAAACCACCACTCCCTCAAAACATAGGATTATATTATTGTGCCTAGCTGTGTATTCCAGCAACTGCCTGAAGAAGACTCTCTTCTGAAAACAATGAACACACCATATGCTATTACCCAGGAGTCACCTGCAACTCTTTTATTTTATTTTATTTTTTGAAAGAGATCTTTGTGTACCTGCTGGGACCTCCCATGTCCTGATATGCTAAGTTCCCTAATTAGCATGGACTCACAACTATGGTTGTGGAACAAAATTGGTATCTGGAAAACTTGTAAAATGCAAGTGACCCAATTCCTTCATGGTTAAACTATCAGACAATACTTCACAAAAATGATATATGGATCATTTGCAGCCTTGACAAGTACTAGAGTACAGGGAAGTTCCTGTAGGACATTGTTCCTCTAGAGACTTTTACCATTACAACTCCTAATTTCAATAGTTTGTTGGAAGAAATTTTGGCACCACATCCAATTGATTCAGTACCAGATCCTGTTTATGTTTTACCAGAAACTGCTCTTATCACTCAGCAAACTGTCACATCACCATCACTACACTATCCCAAGACAATGTGAAAGCCAGGGATACACCTCAATTTATAAATTATTTAGCTAAGTGAATAGCTATTCCAAACTGGAATATTCCCTTGTAATTTAAGAGTCTGTGACAGCCTACCACCCCTTGAAGCTAGGTTACACAATGTTTTATATTAACCATGTAAACAATGTATATGCATTCGGAAACTATTTTAAAGGAGGGTGGGGAATTTTGATGTCCTGTGCTGTTAAAACATTTAGTTTCTGTTTGGCTGCGGGAACAATAAAGCTACCACAGCAGACAGCTGCGTTTCTATCCGCTCCACCTGAGTCTATCTTCTTCTCTGCTAGTTCCAAATATAACACTGATGATTTCTACAATATTCATGCTTGTCCAATATAAACTGGACTGAGCCTACTAATTCCTTTGTAAAGGTCACTGAACAGCCATTTTATGGTAACAGCTTTTAACCTCTAATGAACTGGGCTGGATTTGAAACAAAAGCTGATGAAGGACTCCAAACCTTTATTATCTGAACCATTCAATATCTGGTCATTGTATATTTATACAGCCAGATGCTCAAGAATAGCCTGACATTAAAATGGCCTAGGAAGGCTGACGCCAGTATGTGAATTATTCTCCAGTGGTGTTGAGCCAATGCAGAAGCTCATGCATCATACAACTTCTTTGTTGCCAGTGCAACAGGGAAAAGGCAGCATGGCCTTCTTCTTCATCCACTATGTCAACCCAGGTCTACATATTCAGACCCTTGCAGCTGTTGCTGTCAGGCATTCCCTCAGGTAACATTAATACAGTGCAGGAGGAATGGCCAGGAATAGAGCAACACGAGGATCTGAACGATGCAAGGAGGTGAGGCAAGACACTATTATATACCACTGTGATGTAAACACTCTGAATTTTGGGTGCACTGGCCAGCCCTTACTCTTAGAGCAGTGCCACATTTCTCAGATTATTACTTCTTTATATATGATTTTTATTTATTCTATTACATCCATAAGGTCCTCGAGGTTTTCATCTCACCCTCCCACTCATGGTTTTACTATTTCCTCCCATGCTAAGTAGCGTGGGTTGTAGGAAAATTGTCTCTGTCAAAAAACAACAACAACAACAACATGGAACATGGCTTATTTCAAAACAGGCTAATCACTGCTTTTCCAGGCACTTGTTTCGGGAACAGGTGCCAAAAAGTACATTGTTCAGATTCCTCAAAAACAAACAAACAAACAAATAAAAACATCACATGGACTAATCATATAGCTTCCCCAGCACTCCAAGTGTCAGTTGGATCAGAGGTCCTAATTTTTTGGAGACATTCCCAATATTTGGGACTTTTTCTGATATGGGTGTCTATTACTCCCATCCCTGTCCCAATTTTTCATGCTTGCTGTCTAGTCACCCTACACAGAAGCCAAAAACACAAGTTGTGACCACAACTTGGCAGCCTGTTCTCATAAATGGTAGTATATTGCCACTACATCCAAGGGGCTGGCCCACTCTTTTCAGTTCTAAGCATTTGGTTAAGAAGAACAATCCCAGCTATTGATGCTAAACTACCTAATTCAATAGTTGATTCAAGACAGCATTTGTTATTTCCAAACAGAGGAATTACTGATACCCCTTAAAAAAGTAAACAGAGCAAATCACACTCCATACAGCTCCGACGTTGCCATTCAAAGTCTCATCCAGAGCCCACTGATGTGAGGGAGTACATCCCCTGACTTCAGCAAGCTTTGAGTGAGACTGTGAAACCTCATAATGTAACAGAATGCACTCCTGAACACACAGAAAAACCTTTGATTCCTAACTTCCCCCCATCCTTTAACCTCCTAGGATCATGCTTAATATTAACATTCATAATTACTCTGATGCTTAAACAACAGCAAGCTGTGAAGGCCATGCAAAAAGTTATTCCATCTTCTACTTTAATAATCCCTGTAAATAAACCTGACAGTTCAGAATAACTGCAGTCTCAGAATTACACCATTTGAAATCCGGCGTAAAATTCTCTAGTGTCTTGTTTGTTTCACCAATGGTATTTTTCTATTCTTATTTAAATGTCAGTGCACATGTATGATACCCACTGCTGCTTTCCGTTGTAAGAAAATGAAGGTAAGGGAATGGTTTGATTTTCCTTCTATTTTAGTAGAAATTAGAGATGAATGAGATACAAAGCAACAGCAGGGAGTCTGCAATTGTGGTGAAAATAAGGTTTTTATCCCAACACTGTACTTTAAACAAAAAATTAAACAGAAAATGAGGGGAATTCATACACACCCTTTACTTCTGCGTTCAGCTAACACAGGGATTTTCCTGTGGTTGTCTATCTAATGGAAAATAAACCATACCAACAAGCAGGATGAGGATAGTTGTGTGGTTAGGGGGCTACACCGGGACTCAGGAGACAGAGTTTCAATTCATAGCTCTGCTGTAAGCAGGTTACTCTGAACAACTCACTTCCTCACTGTCTTTAGCTCTTTACTTATAACAAGGGTGCCCAAAGTGTGACTTGCAAATGGCTTTTTTGTTGTAATAATATACTGAAAGTACATAACTGTATAACATGTACAGCGCAAAAAAGAACCAGTTTGGGAATTTTGTGGCCTGCAGGCCTGCACCAATCAGGCTCTATGGCCTCCATGTACAAAAAGTTTGGGCAGCCCTGGTCTATGGCTGTGTTCACACAGCATTTTTGTTTCGAAACAACAAGGTTGTTTTGAAACAAAAAAAACCATGTTCACACAACGCACAGTTGTTTCGAAACAACGGGAACCCATTGTTTCAAAACAACAGTGTTGTTTTGAAACAAGTTAAACCCCATTTGGGGGCGAAACAACCGTCGTTTCAAAACAATGCGTGTGAACATGTTGTTTAGGAACAAGATGTTCCGAAAGAACATTTGAAGGGCTGACCCCTCAGCACCCTGGCCAGGGTGCTGAGGAGTGTCCCCTGGCCGGCAGAGCGGGGCTGCAGGCACCGG
>ML682025.1:709252-720903 GCA_007922195.1 Podocnemis expansa
CAAATTAACAAATAGTTATTTTGAAATAAGGAAAAAGGCGGGAAACGTGAACCTGCTATTTCACTTCCTCAGGGGGATGCAGGCACCAGCGGGGTTTAGCGCTGCCCAGCGCTGCTCCCCGCCGGTGCCTGCAGAGCCAGCAGGCGGGGAGCAGCACTGGGCTGCGCTGAACCCCGCGGGTGCCCACAGCCCGGCTCTGTAGGCACCGGCGGGGTTCAGCGCTGGGCTGCGCTGAACCCTGCCGGTGCCTGCAGCCCTCTCCCCAAGCGAAATAGCATGTTCACACTGTGAACTTGCTATTTCGTTTCCCACCTTCTTCCTTATTTTGAAGTAACTTTTTGTTAATGCAGCATAGGTTATTTCGAAATAAGGTGTTATTTCAATATAAGTTGTTTCAAAACAACTTATATCGAAATAACCCCCTGCGTGTGAACACAGCCTATAAGCTCTTCAAGGCACGGACTATCTCTTTGCTATGGGTTGTACAAACCCAGTGAAACCCTATTGTCAATACTCATGTATATTTACGTCTATGACTCACTGGTCACAGAATTTTGTAAGGTCTCTCCCTAATTCATCCTCTAAAAAAACCTGTTAACAGCTAGTGCCACTGATTTAGATGCATTCCTACCGTAATCTATTGGATTTCAGTTATTAACCAGTGGCTTGCAGAGGACATCACATGGACTTGTGCCTATTTTCAATTTAAAAAAAAAAATCTCTGAAGTAAATTTTCCCCAAACACTGAAGGCAGAAAATTTTGTGTAAAAAAACAATCACCCTAGAGTGACATAAGTTTTGCCATCTTAAGCGCACTAGTGGATAGTGCTATGTTGGAAGGAGACCTCTCCCATATGCACTGTACTCAAAGTATACTCTGGTCTGGTCAGCCACATGTAACAGTAGCTCACACCAAGAAGTGGAGGAGCACAAAGGTGACTAAAAGCCCTTTATCACATCCCTGATTTTCAACTTTTCTCATATGCTCTAAGCCAAAGATGGGGTTCTATGCAAAAGTTGATTAAACTCCACATGAAGCAAGGATTTCTAAAAAAGTAAAACAGTCTCTGATAGCACTTAAAATCCAAATCCAATAGCATTGTTTTAGTCCATTAGAACCATAAAATGAAAATAACTACATGTTGAAAGTGAAAGTGACACATTTGGTTTCCTCATCCCAAGCTACGTGAAATGCAGAAAAATAAATAAAAGTATGCAAAAACGATTAAAAGAAAACACAGTTTTTTGAAACTATCTGCTGTAATACAGGTGATGATTCTAGAATTTAAATAAATAATTTCTGTCTTCACAACATCGTTTTAACCATAAAAATCCTGGATCAAGATTTAAAATACAGTTTCCAAGACAAATATAGTTATGAGTGAATTCAAAACATCACTACTGAATGCTAAACATTAATTATGTTACAGTCCTGACTTCTGTTTAGATCCCGAATGATTATTATTATTATCATTATTATTATTATGGCTTGGCTTAATGTAACTTTGTGGTTATAGTTCTCAGTTAAAAACAAAGAACTAAAAGCAGAGTTTGTCTCAGATGGCTTAATATAAAAAGTACCATTACACAGTCCACTGAATCATAATAAGAAAAGTGCTTCCTATAAATCAAAATCTTAGGAGACAGAACTTGAGTACCATTATCAGGATGAAAGAAAAACTTGATGTGAAGGACAGTGAGAGATAGGAAGATAAACAGACTAGAATCGATCCATGACACTTTTCTGCATCAAGACAGGCTCAGTACAAGCTGAATTCCATAAAAATTCCATAAGCATACACAAAGCCATAGAAAACACATTTGCTGGGCTTCCTAAGGTCAAATGAAGACTGATTTTGAATGATTCAAACAAAAGACAGCAGAAACCACTTAGGGAAACCCAAGAACAGGCAAAAACTACTACCACCTACAGCTCAAAATGAGAAAATACCAAAGTCTGAAGTTTAAAATGTTTGATTAACATTTTTTTTCAAAGATCATTGTCATGTGACAGATAAGTCCTGCAGCAGAGATACTGAAATACCAAACTTGGGTACCTGATTGTGTTCCTGACTCAAAGTAGGGAGCCTCAGAAGTGTCATGGTCTCCAGCCTGCTTTCCATATTTAGAACTCAGTCCAGGGAGATGCTGAATATTTTGGTCCCATTCAACAAAACCTTCAAGAAGTGCTTAACTCTAAACATGTGGCTTGTCTTTCTAGCTTCAGTGGCACTGGTGATGATGTATTTAACTCTAAGCAGATGCTTAAATGCATTACTGAATCCAGGCCTAAGTGCTTCAATACATGGAGCCACAGTGCTCAATGTTTTTAGGATTCATCCCTCAGAAAAGTCCAGTTCTGATCTCACAATAAGGCACAACAGGAGCAATCCCACGGAGACCAATGGGTTAAATCTTGGATCTGCTGACAAATACATGGCAAAACTCCCATGTACTTTGTAATAACCCTTGGGGAGGAAGGGGTTAACACTCTGGTCAGTGAGTCCCAGGACAGCCAATAGGAACGAAGCACAGCTTTTTGAATGGTAACAGCAGCCTGGCCTGGGCCTGTTTTTGGATGTAGCAGAGCTCCTGGAAGGATTAGGAGGAGGCCAGAGGGGCCTGAGGAAGAATCCAGCAACATCCTTACCAAAGATAAGTTAAATTTGTTACTGACCAGGCGTGGGTAGAACAGGGAATGTTTACTTAGACACGGTCAGGGTATTTTCTTTGTTTTTGGCTTGTTTTTCGGATTTCTCTGTGCTAAGCACATGTAACCCAACCCCCCACCCCACTACCCTGTAACTACCTAAGTTAATTCCCAGAGAAGCAACTCTCTGTGTTTATCATCTGTTCTTTTTGATTAAAGAGTGTACCTTTTAAGTAAGTTCTGGTTCTGTGTCCTGAGAGGCAAGAGGTTTGTGTGCCCGTGCCTTAGACTGCACAGGCAGCTACTAGAGGGAATCCTGTTCCAGTTCCAGCTCATATTGCAGCTGGAGTTCAGTCATTTTCCTGAGAGAGGAATAAACAGGATTGCAAGTACCTCACAGGGAGGAATTCCCAAGTGCGCCTTCCTGGGTCTCAAGAGGTTTTTTTTTTGCATTTGGGTGGTGGCAGCGATACCACTCCAAGGCCAGGAATTGGAGGCCTTGGAGACTTTTAAGAGCAGGCTTTAAGGCCAGTGGCTTTTCTGGCCTGTTGCGGGCCCCCACCTTCTGCACTCAGAGTGCCAGAGTGGGGAAAAGCCTTGACATACTTCAGTGAAGCCAAAATTTCATTCAATGAGAGAAAAAACAGAGTAAGTAAGAAGAGAATCAGGCACTAGATCACTATAGAATAGAGAGGTGTCCAAACTGCAGCGAGACTTTCAGATTCATAAATCATTAATTGCTGCAAGAGTAGAGGTAATGAACCAGACAGGGTTTCAAGACCCGAAAGAAAAAAAAAAAAAAAAAGGTAAGCATTGAAATCTCAGTTCTTCCTGAAAATTGTGCAACATTCTTTTAAAGCAAGGATGGAGGAGTTGTGCTTGTTTATATTCTCAGTAATGAAGACTATTGAACAAATGATCCACTGTTAAGTTCCTGATTCAGCAAAGAACTTAAACGTGTTTAAGTTCTATTGAAATTAGTGGGATGTAAGCATGTTCTTATGTACTTTGCTAGAATGGGATGTAAATCAGTGTCTCTGTAAGTCTGATCAAGCTCTTCATTGCCAAGAAGGCTAACAGGATATTAGGCTACATTAGTAGGAAGGAGCATTGCCAGTAGATCGAGGGAAGTATTCCCGTCTATTCAGAATAGGTGAAACCTTATTTGGAACCAGTTTTGGGCCCCCAACTACATGAAGGATACTGAGAAATTGAATAGAGTCTAGCAGATGGCAATGAAAATGATTAAGGGGCTGGAGCACATGACTTATGAGGAGAGGCTGAGGGAACTATCGTAAGTTTACTTAGTCTGTAGAGCAGAAGAGTGAAGGGACATTTGAAAGAAGCCTTCAGCTACATGTAGGGGGTTCCAGAGATGATGGAGGGCAGGGGTTAAAGTAGGCCAGAATGCACCAGAATGGCGTTCTGGAGCCCACTATTTTTAGAGGTTCATCATTCTGGAGCCCCTAAAAATAGTAAATGGAGCCACCATTTAAAATTAGCGGACCCCAGAATGCAGCATTCTAGCTCCATTTTCCATTTTTAGGGGCTCCTGATGCTGAGACCCTAAAAACCGCAGGCCCCAGAACACATGCTCAGTCAGAGCAGGCTCAAGCCAGCGCCTCAGCCCGGACTGGGCTGCTCTACCGTGCACAGCAGCCAGGTAACGTGGCCCTGGGAGGGGATTTGGGGCGTTATTCTTCCCAGGACTTGAAATTGGGGGTTGTAGGGGGTACTCACTAATTTGGTATATCACCGTTACCACACAACTGGTGGGGTGTTAGGAAATTTAGGGAAACCCCTGGTTCGGGGACAGGTGAGCTAGCCCAGTTGGGAAAGGGCGTGGGGGAGGGGGTCGGCCCTGGGCAGCAGGGGAAGATGCACGACACAGTGGGGGATTGGGGAAGGGTTGGGGGACCAGTGACAAGATGGGGGCAAGGGGCAGTAGCTGTAGTGGGTGGCAGGTGTGTGTGGGTCAGTAGCTGGGGGGGGCAGGCGTTTGGGCGGTTAGCAGCTGGGGTGCATAGTGTGGCCCACACTGACGTGAGGGGCCCCACACCAGCATGAGGGAGACCCGCCAATTTAGGAGGGTTCCAGGGCCCACCAAATTATACTATAACTCCTGATGGAAAGGCTGTTCTTAGTGGTGGCATATGAGAGAACAAAGCAATGGTCTCAGTTTGCAGTGGGAGAGTGCTACATAGGATATTTAAAAAAAAAATCACTAGGAGGTTGGCGATGCACAGGAATGGGTTACCTTGAGAGGTGGTGGAATCACCATCCTTAGAAATTTTTAAGGCCCAGCTTGACAAAGCCCTGGCTGGGGGAGTGGTCCTGCTTTGAACAGCGGTTGGACTAGATGACCTCTCGGAGTCCCTTCCAACTCTAATATTCTATGATTCAAGTTAGTAGGCATCTTTCTATAGATCCTATTAGCAACAGGATCAGGCAGTAAATAACATAAGACTGAACCTGAATCAAAAGATCAAAGAGACCATCTTCCTGAAAAATAAAAACTGAAAGCCAACTGCTTGGTAACAACATTTCCTTATTACCTAAAGGTAAGCATTAGCACTAATAATATGCAGTATCAAGATATTAATCAAGTCTCACGCTAGCCTACTAGGCTGGTGCAGTGCAATTAAAAAAACAAAATTAAATCAGAAGTGAAATTCACTGAATTTGAGAGGAGCAGAACCAATGAGAAAAATTCATTAGAACCAGGCAAAACTCCAGATAATTAGCCAGCAACAGCTTGGCATTACCGACGAGGGTATGGATAATTGGGTTCTGTGTCCCTGTAGATCTGCTGTGTGATGCCAGCTTCTCAGACCCAACCCCTTTTACAAGGGCTGTTGACCCAATAATTTGCTTGTCAAAACTTGTTAGTTGAGGCAGGACAAAAGCAACGAGGCATGTTGTTAATCCACGATATTAATTTGTTTTAATGACTTTCAGGGATCTTAACATTCTTCAGGAGAAGATCAAACCACCTCTGGGCTAGTTTACTCTGAGCTGGAGAGCACATGGTAGAAGAAGAGATGCAGTGTGAGGATTATTATGCTATTTTACAGAAAGTGGCTTCAGCCAAGATATCTGGGCATTAGAGAAACATAACATGCATAAGGGATCACAGAGAGGTTTTCTGCTTTAATGAATGGAGCAAACAATTTATAAGAAGGAAAAAGGAAGAGAAAAGTAAAAAAGTAAATGGTATATGTGTTCAGCTAGCTAACCCCAGACCATCTGTGACTTTAACCATAAGAGTAGTCCAGGGAAAAATCACATGATTCACACTGCACACACTTCATTTCTTTGCTAGATTGGGGCTACAGTGAAAGAACACATTTTATTAAAAGAACTGCAAAAGTTTTTACAAATAAATTTTTTAAAAAGCCCTAACAATTTAGTCCTGTTTGCGCTTTGATACAATATTAAAAAGTAACCTATTTTTTATAAAATGAAAATAAATATTTTTCCATTTGAAAATAAGCCTTTGGCGGGCATTTTCTAACCAACAAGCATGAAACAGCAACTGAAAACTGGTGGATTTTGTGAAGTTAAGTCAATTTTTAATCAAAGGTAGTTTTGCAATGAAATTAGGCAAAACAATTTTTTTGCCTTTTTTAAACACACTATTTTATGAAATTTCATTTGAAAGCAAAGTTCTCTGGGTGAAAATTACCCAAAATTAAACTGGGACTATTTAAAAAAAAGTCATCTGTTCCCATAATCCTGCAACTAATACACTTTAGTAGATGGTTTGAACAGAAACAGTTGTGATAGCAAATTAGTGCTAAACAATTCATTGTAAATACATGGTAACTTGTGTTACTATTACATTGCTGTGACTTAGTTTGATCAAGTCCATTAGTATCACTTTGCATTTATCTGCCACCTCTACAATAACCATGAGTTGCAATAGCCTGTATACAATGGAGTGATGCTCATAGAACCCAGTCTTTGAAACATGGTTGAAGAGCTAAATATATAAATGTGCAGCCAAGGGTAAAGCTGATACCTGTGTATATGCAAGACTCAGTTTTGCTTGAGCAAACCCTTAGCCTGTATGCAAACAGAAATTGCAATGTAGAAGTAGAATTTGTTTGCTCATTTGCTCCTTTGCCATAGGCCCAGATTCCCCAACCCTATTTTTCAACACAAGCAGCAACTGAGCTGGCTCAATAGCATCTTTACAGGGTTCTGCTTCTTGCATTCAAAAGAAATGAGGAGTGTAGTAGCACTTTTAAATACTAACAAATTTATTTATTGCATGAGCTTTCATGGGAGAAAATCCCACTTCATCAGATACTTGAAGATGGAGAGCATTCTTCCATTCAGTTCCTCATGGGCAGTAGTCCCCAGGGCCATCACTATTTGTGTTGATTAAGGAGGGTTTTGATGATGGAGGAACTGACCACCAGGCTTTGAAATGGCTTTACTGTGTGCTCTAGAAGAGAAGGTTTCCTGGCCGTGCAGACCAGCTGGCTTTAAAATCTACTTTAAAGATGACATAGCAAAAACAGCAATGTGTGAATGATTTCCAGTTCAGAGACCAGTTTAATAATGAGCTCAAATTCCGGGAGATGGTTTTCCTCCTCTTGAATGACAGTCTTAGAAACTCAGGTGCAGAGCTAAGAACCAAGCTGTTCTCCTTCCACGTCTCATATCATCACCTATAAAACATTCCTGAGAACCAAATTATACTCTGAATGAACCTTATGCTACCACACTGGCTTTACTGGATTTGCCCATAAATATTAGAATTCAGTAACATTAAAGTCTAATGATGAGGCACAATAAGAAATGGACTCCAACTCAGTGCAGTATTGTCAACCTCCTGCACACAGAAATCATGAATCAGGCCCCCCAAAATCAGAACAGCAACCTAAAAATCATGATTGATATATGGTTCTTTTTATTTATCTTCTGATTTTTAATCTTTAAGGTACACTTGAGTCACATTTCTCTGATACAAAGAAGGCTAAAAATGTACTAAAAAAAGCTAAGATTCTCAAGTAATAACACGACACCAGCTACAGCTTTAAGAAAAAGAGCAAGACTCTGACTAAAAATGCAAGAACTGGTAACACCCTCACTGTCTCTTAGCCCTGCTAAACCACTATAGCTAATGGCGGTTAAAAAAAAGTAAAATCTTCGCTTTGTTCCTGAATTTGGCACATCAGACTCTGAATACATACAGAGATCAAATCTCAAGCCTAAAGTGGTGCCATCTGTACATAGACACTTTTCAGAAGAGAACCACATTTTCAAGAAGCCGCAGGAGGTGAAGCACTACCTTGTTATTAAACCTAGTTGACAATCTCATTTCCCTGTGAGGTTATGGAGGGAAAGCAAGCCTGAATTTGAATGAAGCTAGAGACTCAGCTAAGCAAATTGTGGTACCCTGGATCTTTAGAAAGCACAGTTAGATCCCACTCCAGGTACATCTACAAAAGCCTCCCTTTCACCAACATACTCTGTGCCTGTATTTGAGAATGACTGGCTTTAGCAGAGAACAAGCATCAGGAATAAAAAGCAACAACCAAGCAGTCAAGGCTATTTGTATCCTTACCTTTAGCAAATTTCACCTGCCTTGGCATTAAAATATTTTTCTTTTCTTCTCTGCATGCACATAGCAGAAGCAAGGACAAAATAATTTTAAATGCAAATCTCAAAACTCATCATGCAGAAGGAAAGGATGATAGAAAAATCCCAGAAATATGTTTTATTTTTTTTAAAAAAAGTCTTTTTAAGACAGATCAAACAGAGAGACGGGCTCAAGGGTTTGTGTGTTTGTTCTCTTTTTGGTTTTAATTAAAGATTCTACATTTTCCTATTTACATCACTCACTGAATCTTCTCCTCATGCCAAATGGCTCTACACCTGTTATCTAAGAATCTTAGCAAGGCTCACCACTAGCTTTCCCACCCCCAACTTCCTAAGTAGCAACCAAAGCCATCTGGTTCACATATGGCACATTAATGTCACATGCTATCTGTGTAACAGGTACTTATCTGTCAAGCTTCACTTGTCCTGTGTAATAGTATCTAGGCTTCCAGTCACTGTCTACAGTAATTGGGAATTTGGCAATAAACATGAAGAATCATATATGGAATCACTACTGGATCTTTATTCCTAAAAGCACAGATTTCTCCTTGACTCAGACAACAAAGATAAATATTATAACTGGAAAAAGTGGTCTTGCAGCCATGTCAGACAAAGGACTTTAGCAAGCCAAGAGAGGGTGAGGTAAAAGAGATCATTTCACCAGCATTGTCTCTTTAACAGTTAAAAGAAATTCCATTGTGTTCCAGTAAGGCATAGTAGCATACCAACCTGAAGACTGCATGCCAAACCCAAACTACAGGCAATCTCTGTAGGATAACAATAGATTCACAATAGTATCAGCCAACAGTCCCCCAATATGCACGCAGATCCCCTCCAAACTGCGTGGAAAGAGGTGAGAAAAATCAGTCAATTTTACACTACTGGCCCAGAAGTCTTGCATGTACATATGGAAAAGGACCAGGGGTGAGAGGATATGTTCCAAAATTCTTTAAAGGAGAGGTTAAGAGAGTAGAGATTGGTAGGAAGTGAAGAGGCAAGAATAAAAAAAAAAAATCACATTTAGGATCTTGAGATAGCATACACAGCAGTGCTGCCACTATGTTCCAGAGATGGTGGCGTACCGGAGGTCACCAGCATCCAGAGGCCAAGCCTGCATTTGTGCCCATCTGCCTCACGTGCCACCCACATTACTCAGGGCAGGAGGGGTCCTAACAACACCCAGGTTCCACAGGGAGGGGGGTTTGTACCTGAAGGGGGATAAGGGAGGAGTGTCATGTCATCTGTGGTGGGTACAAATGCCACCTTGGTTCTGCTACACTCCTGCCTGCTGCACTTACCCACTGAGCATCACCCACCTCTCCTGCTCTAGCCCTGCAGCCTGGCACTGGCTCAGATGAAGGCAACACAGGGGAGTGGGAGCAGACCATGCTATTAGGCTGTTCCTTCACAATACACAGGGTAGGGCACAGGAGCAGAAGCAGCTGCTCCTGAGCCTTCTGTGTCCCTCCTGTCGTGAAGGGCCAGTTCAACACACCACACTTACCAGCCTCACAGCCCAGAGTTGGCTTGAACTGGACAACCTCACCACCCTTCTGGCCTGGAGGAGGGTCCCCGTCCCCTGCCTGCCATGAAGGGCTGGGCCAGCACCCACCCAACCCTCTACAGGCCTGTGCCTGGGGGTCTGTCTCTCGCATACTCCATTGTCCAGAAAGGAAAATATCTGGAACTTCTACAGTGCTTACCAGAAAGCAAGTCAAGGTGGGTGCTCCAAAAAGAAATTCAAAGTCACACACAAGAATTGGATTATATTATATTGTGGCTCAGTGCAAGAGCAACTGGGTTAAATTCTCTATCCTGTATTACACAGGAGTTCAGATTAGATGGCCTAGCAGTCCCTTCCGGCCTTCAAAAGAAGAAAAACTATGAATCTCTGAATAATTAATGAGTTAATCTTCACAAGAGCTCTGAGAATTGCTATTTATCTATAACTAACAGATGAAAATCCCAAGGCACAGAGAAGTTGAATGACCTGCCCAATGTTTCACAGAAGCTCCTGTGTCAGGCATCAACACTCAGCTCTGACTCTAAATTGTGTGCATTGCCCACAAAACCATTTTTCCTTCTGTTCATGCCCTCCCTTTGCTGGGCATAAATTAATCCTATGGGACTGGGGAAAGAGGGAGAAAAACACTGACTGTCAACATCATCCGAGAGCATTTTGTTTCTCCATCAAATGATGTGGATGAGAATGATCATTTCAGAGCAAAGATAATACTTGCTTAAGATAATAATAAGCCAACATTTCTCAGTGTCTCATAGCCAGCTTGTTACTACTTGTTTATAACAGTGGAATGATGAGAGAGAGAGAAAAAAAGTCATTTCGTTTTCATTAGGCTTTCAGCCACCTAAGAGCAAGTTTCTCCATCTGCATCACTTCCTCTCCTCCCCCATACATTTATAGAATAGACACAGTACAGAATGTGATTATATGATATTGTGCTTTTCAGACCCAAGGTATCCAAAAGCATTTCCCCAAGCAATCAGCTTGCTGCTGGCGCTGCAATTACTGCCATAGGCAAACAGAACAACAATTTGTGTTAGTCAGGGCCCTGAGGTTACCTGCTGTTCTTTAAGGGCCTCAGCCTAGTCCCACTTCTCTGAGTAAACATTTTATCATTAATTTTAGTCAGACCAAGATTCTGCCCCTAAATAAAACAAACCATGAAAATTTGCTGCCGGTGAAATCGATGGCAAAACTTTCAGCAACTTTGATGAACAAGATTCAGTTCATTAACAGACCTCAGAAATGCGCTTGGAGGAATCAGGTTTTGTGAGTCATTAAAATGAGTGCCCCCTTGTGCCAGATTGCAGTGAAAGCCATTGCTAGGAAATCATGCCATTTTAATAGGTGTTTTAATCTATGATCTTCCTATTATTAATTCAAAGAACCAATGCACCAGGAAAACTAGGACTAGGCTATGCTGTACTACCAAAATCACTTTTGGTTCATTTTTATTTTGTATTTACTTGTTAATAGGGTGGGCCAGATCCTCAGATGTGGTACATTAGCATAGCTTTATTAATTTCAGTGAAGGTATACTGAATAGATGAAGATCTGGACCAATATATTGAATAAGCCATGACTTTGTTTATCATGTGGCCTGATTCTTTTCTCTCTTACAACAGCATCAGTCAGGAACAGCTCTTAAACTCCTAATGTGCAATGATTTACAAGCATTTAATGTACCAGGACCCAAACGTTAATCCTCTGACATTTCCCTTATATCCACCATAGGGAAGATTTCCAGGGGAAAATGTAGTATTCTGATCCTTCTATTTGACAGAAGGAAAATTAGACTGAATAATCTAAACAAAGTATCTGCAAGAAAGAAAGAAAGAAAGAAAGAAAGAAAGAAAGAAAGAAAGAAAG
>ML682025.1:720913-787070 GCA_007922195.1 Podocnemis expansa
AAGAAAGAAAGAAAGAAAGAAAGAAAGAAAGAAAGAAAGAAAGAAAGAGACTAAGGGGTGAATCCTTATTAGTTTTCTTCAGATTCACTGAAAATAACACTACTCAGGAAATAAGAATGGAAAAATTATCTTGGAAGCAAAACAGGAGCTATTTATTTGTATTAAAGACTTTTTATCTTCCAGTCCAATGACATCCCCTCAGACATTCTCCAATGCATGAAAATTTGTCAGACAGCAACAAATCAATGCAAGCACTTACATGTTGTTAGCATATCAATGAGTTTCTCTTTTGGGGAGGAAGGGTGTCAGAGAATGGTATACATTCCTGACCAGAACCCCACAATGAACAGGAAATCACTTTAAACCTGTTAAATCCTGAAATAGTTCAGAACATTCCAGAATGGAATAAGGACTTTATCCAAAAGGCATGCTAGTGAATCTTATGAAACTATTACTACCTTCTACTGGAAAAAGGCAAACTCTGCAGGTCAAAGTCATCAACATTCACTGGGATGTTACTTCTAAAGTATGGCAACATGTTATATACTAACTGGGTAGTGTCTATCCTGCTGGCACAAACAAAATGTTCCCTAGCATGTGTTACTGTTTCAAGAGGATTAGGTTAATGTGCACTAGGGAGCTTTCAGTGGGTACGTCTACACTATGTGTTTAAGTCGACTTAAGGGCCCTTAAGTCGACTTAAACAGAGCCCTGTCTACACTGCAGGGCAATAAAGTCAACTTTAGGGTCCAGTAAAGTCAACTTTATAAGGTCCACTTATAAAGTTCTGCAGGTCCCCTGGGCCACATCCACATCATCCGCAAGGCACCTCTCACTCTTGTATCAGTCTTCTGGACTCACTCCCAGAGAGCCCTGGCAGTCCACACAGAGCTGTCCATGGTTCTGCCTCTGCCAGCCAGACAGCACACCTTTCCCTCCCTGTGCCAGAGGAAGATTGCTCAGAGCTGTGGCCTCAACCTTCTTTTATACAGGGCTCCTGGGTCCTGATTGTGATAGCCACAGACCCTGAATAGCCTACCTGGACTAGATCATGCTCCAAAAAGGGAGAACACAACAAAGAAGCTCAGCCACAGGACTGAAGCATCAGACAATAACTGAGAGAGATGAAGCAGAAGTCACTGGATAGGCATGCACTTGAGCTATTCCTATTAACGTCCAGGAGGGACCTGTCAGGTGAGTCCCATGATAGTGAACACCTATAGCCAGTTATTGTGGAACATACTGGTGTACTTTAGACTTTGCGCCCGACTACTGCACACTGTTGCACCATGCAGATGAGACTTAAAATGGCTGACTCACTCAGAACAAATTCTTATCAATAACTGAGTTCCCACATCAAGACTTCTTTCTTTTCCACTCTACCCTGATCCTTCTTTTCCATTTACCCACCCCCTAACCTTATAATTGAAATTACACTGGACAGATATATTTTGCTAAACTAAACTACTGCACAGTCATTGCTGGACTGTTTGTTGTACTGTGTTTCCTAGAGTGTTCCAGTCCAATATTATATGTTGTGTTTCAAGGAATAAGATTTCTATTACTTAAAGGAAAGACACCTTTGCTGATAGTCTTCTTTCCTGAATTTCATCCATTTACTTCTAGTTACACTATCCTACTGTCAAATTAATTCCTCTGCCTCTTTTGCACATAGGCTCTTTAAATACTTGTAGGCTGTTATCATCTCCCCCCGCCTTACCCACCATTTGTTTCTTTATTTCACCAATATGCACATACTTAACCAATCTAATTGTTTCCTCCTAAGTCACTTTCTCCAGCTCCTTTATAATTTTTGTCTCTCTTCTCTGAATCCACTTAAGTATGCTGTAAACACTCTGGTATCAAAGTGTCCATAACTAAACTGGTACTTTCATGCAGTCTTTTCTGAAACATATGCATGAGACAGATTGTCACCTCCTTGCCATAGAATGATATCTTCACAAAAATAGCCTCAGTCCAACTGGTGTTTTTACTGCCATATCTCATTGCAAAGTCGTCTCTCATCTGATGTGTCCTGTCTCCCGTTAATATGACAGCCTTCCAAGTGCCATCTTTCCATCTAATATTTCTGTTGTGAGTTATATTACTGTATTAGCTTACATACTTCCAGCTTGAACGTTATCTAATTTCCTCCTATTTCTTAACTTTCTGAGTTCCTTTGTCATATTTCTCTGTCCTTACTGGTATTCACAAGACCTCTCCATTTAATTGCAAATGCAGTTTTAGATTCATATTCTCTTTTACTATTTCCTCCCATGAGATATTTAAAAATATCATTAATCTCTAATCCAGTAAGATAATGATTCCTAAAGACATTTGTGCAGGATCAGGCCTTCTTTTGATATTTACTACTACCCTTTTTCTACGGTTCTTTGGTCAGTTTCCAGTCTGGGTGACTACATTCACATCTAAACAAACTGGAATTAATTTTGCAAGTGAGCCTTCTTAAGGCACTGTACTGAATGTTTCACTAATAAATACACATTGCAGCCATTATAAATTTGCCTAACAACCATTCTCTATGTATCTGCACTATGTTGTACAGATCTGAAATAAGCCACATTTTTTACCCATATATTTCCATTGAAGTCACTGAAGTTACACCAATTTATGAGAGCTTAGATGGTGGCCCTATGTATTTTTGTGAAACCAAAGTAAAACTTTTTGTTGAAGTATGTTAATAGTCTAACCAGCAGATGATAACACAATTTGCTTCAGGCTGAAAGAGCTAGTCATAGCTGATAACTAAATAGTTGAGCAATATGGTTAAAGAGAGAAGGCAGTCATTCATTTTAACCCTGAACTGTGTAGTTTCTCGGAGGGTTTCAAGAAGCAGACACAGAAAACTTTAAATAGTACATCAGACCTTGACTGTAGTTCATCAAGGCCACTGGGAATCACTATGCATCAGCTAGTATCTCCTCCTTTTTACAAGCTCAGAAGAACTCCAGCCCTATGGTATGGAAATGAAATTTACGGGGGGGAAAAGTTTAATTAAAAGGAAAAGGATAGCTGATAGTGAGAGGTGGAAGTAGGGCACACAAGATGAACAAGGGGAGTCTTGGCTTACTGTGATCTATTTATAGCAGAGTGATTTTTTAATACTATCTTATCTGGAAGGCAGCAATGACCTTGGAGTGTGTCATCTAAACAGGGAAGATGCCAAAGAAAAAACATATCTTTATATTGTCCACACACACCACTGGCTGTCTTCATAGACCCAGTTTGAACAGTTAGATGTCCCCTTCCTATATTTAGCCCAGTGCCGTATTTCAGTAGTCTCAGCTGAAGCCTACTGGTCTCCAACAGTAATTTGCTTCAGGTAAGAGGGGAAGACTGGGAATCAAGATGCATGGATCTCATTCCTGTTACTGATTCGTAAGCCAAATCATTCCATCTTGTGGTGCCTTAGTTTACCCATAGCAATGTATTTTTATAGAGAGAGGGTTTGTATATGGGATATTTTTATAGTGTCCACATTCTGCCAGGCCTTTTAAATTATTCCAGGTCACTTGAATAATTCCTTTGGGGTTCACTGCTTTTACTACAGATTAATGCCTTTAAATGAGTAACCATTATAGGCCCATGAGGTTTAAATTGTCTCAGTCAGGATAGCAGGTGGGGTCTTTACTGTCTTCACTCAGCATCTTGGGAGCATAATGACTATGGATTTAAGGTTAATAGATACTGTTTTGTTAGGTCAGCTATTAAGGAGCAAATCAAGACAATCTTTCCCACTGGATCCTTTTTGCAACAGTCCAGTCAAATGAGACAAGATACATTAGAATATGCTTTTGACATCCTAAAATGCAATGATTTAGATAACATTCTTGTCACTAATTTCTGAAAACAGCCTGAGTGAAGATTAAATTTAAATTACCTGCCTTGTACATGGTTTCACCATGTGTGTGCATGTGTGTGGAGTGCTAGACACTCTGTACTTGTGGGAGGCTCCACTGATACAAAATTTAATAGGATAGCCCTCGTTTTCTGGAAATGGAGGTAGAAGTGCCACTTATCAGTAGGAATGCAACATCTTTTGGGAAAACTTCTTTAATGCTTCATTGATATTGCACAACACATTTTAAACACTGACTTGTTGTGTGTCATTTTGAATTGGATGGTGGATCCTTGACTATGTATGGGGACATTACTTCTGATTTTTACACACCAACAATAACTATTAATATCCATATGGAAAATAACTCTGATTTTACTTAGGGTGATCAGAGTCAATTGAAGGAAAAATATAGTGGTGCATGAAGGGGAAGAAAAAGGGCGAAAGGAGATTCTTTACTGAAAATGGCTGTCTATAATGTTGGGCAATGGCTGCTAAGAAATTTGCCTGAGTTGTTTACACCTCATATTAGTGAGCAGTCATATCCCCTTTTATGGGGAACAGCACTGTACTGGGGTGGTTTTGCATAAAGCCAATTTCTGGAAGAAAAATAGAGGAGGTATTGTGCTGTGTTTGGAAACTTTTAGATACAAAGCCTTAGGGACAGGAAGCTGTATGCTTCTGGTAGGTGCTGGCTTTAAAACAAGGACTGAGGTATTATAACAACTTCCACATAGGACTAGTTTGTCCTCAACTTATCTATTCAGTTTCTACCTGTAGCCTGGTGCCTGACTCTGACTTCCTTGTATCCTGACCTAGGTCCACTCTGACCCTGCTATCTGCCTGGCACCTGAAACTTAGTGCCTGACTGACTTCCTGCCATTCTAACCCAGCTTGCTCCTGGCTCCACTATTTGCATCCCAATCACAACCTAGCAGCTAACAAAGCAACATCAGCTGCCCACAATCCAATCCCAACCCTGGGTGACCTTGATCAAGTCCTTCAACTTCTCTTTGTTCCATGTCTCCCCCTCCTTTGTGAAAAGCTTTGAGCTATCCATGGACAGAGAGAGTTACAGAGCCATTGAGTCCTTTAGTTAGCTACTACCCAGCCCAGCCAGCAGCAACAACAGTCCTGGAAAGGGTCCACATCAGTTGCAGGGGCTTTGTGCTTTAATTCTCAGCCTGCCAGAGCTTGTGTGCCAATTCGCTGTGTTTTAGAAACATGATTCGATGTTCTTTTCCTTATTTGGGGGCAGAATGCTCACAAGCAACCCTACAGCAACAACTCAGGGTGTGGGTGTGGGTGTGTGTATGATGGAGGAAAACTAATTGATAGGTACTAGCAGGGGAAAGAAAAGATGATGATTTTAAAAATGTTCCTCCATAGTGTCTACTTTAAAGGAGGGAGATGGTGTTTAATGTGGGGCCTTAGTGGTTGGAAGTGCTGTGCAAAACATGAGGTTCAATTCCATGCCAGCAAGTCTCCAGTTTCATATGGTTAGCATGGACTGTGTCTTTTACATTGGCTGCATACACAGCTGTAGAAATGCAACTGCTACCCTCTTCATTTCTAAATAGCCCTCATTGGCTGGAATGAAAAACTCTGAGGTGTGTGAAACAGAATAATAGAGGAACAGAGAAGATTTTCAGAGCTTTGGTTGAGATATGGAATATCATAACGAGGAGAAAGGCTATTAAGTAAAGAACTTGAATACAATTATTATTATTATTATTATTATTAATAATAATAATAATAATAATAATAAAGGTCATGTACAGAGTGAATTTACACATATACACTATGCAATAACTTCATACAAACAAGTAGAAATGACCCAGATCCTCAGCTGGATAAATTGGCACTGGTAGATCATCTAACTCAATAGAGCTGTACAATTTACATCCACATAGAACCCAGTCCGATACATCCTCATTCAAGTATAACATTTCAGAAGTGACACTGAGCCCCTTGTGTAATGTCAACCAAATGCTCACCCTCCATGCACAGATTGCAATATGGCAGCTAGTTTCTCTCACCATCGAGCCCCCTCCCCGCTCTCCCCTCCACTCAACCCACCTTCAAACTGTTACCTTGCAAAGCATTCAAGGCAAACAGTGTTTGTCAGGGATCCTTGCAAAAGGCCATACACTTAAGGATAAGAAAGGTATGTGGCCCAGCAACAAGCATGTAGCTGGCACAGGCAAAGGAGATGTCAGCCTGACTCTTTCAAGGTCAGCTGCCTGTATACATCTCTTCTCTCTCTATGCACTTGCAAGTCATGCAGATAGCTCCTGAATGATGCACAGTGAAATGCAAGTTGGCATTTCAGTCTTGAAAAGGGCAAGATGTCTCTCTGCTGCAATAACTGTGCAGAATGCTCCCCTGCTCCTCACTCTTTCTGCCCAAAGCTGCCACTCCAAGATGGTTAGAAAGGTTTACACAAAGTCGTTACTCTCTAAAGGGAAATCAAACAATTTACGGCTGATCTCTCTAAGAATCTATAGAATACAGCCCCTGTTAACTGAAGCTGAATCACAACCCCTGAGGATGAATTGCCTAAGAATACCAGATCGTTTTAAAGGAACTCAAACTAATGTGGCCTCTTTAAAGCTTGTCAGCCTTCAAAACCAGCTGGCATGACCATCATAGTCCAGGCTGCTAGCTTGACCCTTAGCACAGCTATCTGACTCTGACTATAGTGCCAATTTTCAGCAAGACTCCAGACACTGCTTCAAACTCAACTTTTGATGTAATTCCTGACCCCAACCCTGGCCCTGACCTTTGGCCTGATTCTTACTACAACTCCCTCTCTTAGGCTGGCTTTGGGTCCTGGCTTCAACCCCAAATCTGACCACAAGGCCTGACTGTAAAAACTTTCAGATTGGCCTTGGAGAAAAAAATTCAAGCAGAGAACAAGATTCCAGTCTGACGACAGGGTCCTTTTTCTTTGCTTGAGATTGTAGTGAACAGACAAGCCATATGCAGGGATCTCCTTGAGAGACGAAAATTTTACTTCTGGGACTGATCTGCACAGCAGCCTCCTATCCACTGCAAAGGCCTGATTCTTTTTCACCCTGCAATTTTTATAGTCATTTTACTCAAGTGCAAGGTGAGCATGGAACGCTATTTTTCCAATATAATTGCCCAGTGTAAATGATAAGATAGGCAGTGCTATGGTGAATCTGGCCTTGCATTTCTCTATTACAATGAGATTTCCACATGCTAAATAAATACAGGTGATACACTAGAGCAGGGGTCTCAACTCAAACCATCATGAGGGCTGCACGAGGACTAGTAAGCTAGCCCGAGGGCCGCACCACTGAAACCTTTTCATACAATGATATTGCAAATATTGGTAACAATAGTATTATTGCAGGCTACATGAAATAGCTTTAGGGGCTGCATGTGGCCAACAGGCCACATGTTTTAGACCCTGCACTAGAGGTTCACAGGGCAGTGAGAGCACTAGGGTCTGAAACAGAAAGGAGAATTTTATCTTGAAAGAAAAAATGCAACACAACTCTGCCCTAGATGCATCCCCTAATGAGCCATGCTGCAAATATGTCTCCTGGTCTTTAGGCCAGAAGTAGTGATGAGTCTGAGCCCTAGTCTACAATAAGGGCTTTTCAGTGGCTGTCGATCACCATTTATGCAAAGAATGTAAAATTCCTTGCAGCAATTTTCTAAGCCACCATTACACGTTAGGGGAAAGCCGACCACAAATAGCTTACGGTCAGCTTTCCCCATGCCCCCTCATTCCCAGAATTTCTGGGGTCAGCTTCTAGGAGCGGCACAGCAAGTTCATACTCGCTGCAATCCACTCCCAGAAGCCCGAACTGACAGCAACAAATTTGCTGTCATCACTATAGACATACTCTGAGACTGAACCTCAGCTACTCTGGGCTTAGACAGATTCCACTGTTACCATGTAGGAAAAAAAAATAAGAAAGAGATTACTCTTGTCTTAGAGACAATGTGACTTCATTATGGATCCCCTGGAGTCTCAGAGGCTTTTCTGAACTTTAGAAAGCACTCCTTCTTCTGAAGAGTAGAGATTCAAGCTGTGCAGGTCTCTGGTACAATAATTGCACAAGTTGGGACTCATCAGCCAGCTACACATAAGTGCAACCAAAAATAAAAATGGTAAAAGCAACAACCATTTAAGCAGTTCAGTTATATCAAATAGCTAAAAGCTGTACATGTAAGACCAGGTCTTCAGCTGGTGTAAACCAGCATAGATCCATTCTCTTCAATGGAGCTAGGCTGATGTACTCCAGCTGTAGATCCAACCTTTGCTCTGCACGCAGCAGAGCAGCACAAGCATGGGCCATACAAGGGCTGACCTGGCCTCTCTTAAATTAAGGGATTCTTTTCCATTGACTTTAATGTACTTTGGACCTGGCCCCAGCATGGCTTATCAGGGTTTATTGCTAATATTTATTTTATGCTGCCTGTCTGAAAGGATCATAACCTTCAACCTATAAGCAATGGGGTTAAACTGCTTTGATCACCCAAATTGCTGAAATAAGAGCTTTCAGGTTCTGGTTTACTGGAAAATACACAGTGGATGCATCTCTCCATTCATGCTGCTTATTAACTGGTTCAGAAAATTGAAGTGCTCAGGTTGCTCAGTACTTTTCCCCATTGCTTCCAAACATTCAACTATATTTATGGTTGCGGATTCTTACTTGATTTTTTTACCCCATTTCACTGGCCCTTTTCTTTTGCTTCCAATTATTTGCTAATCTGCAATGCCAAAATGCCAGCAACAGAGAAAAGCCAAACCAAAACCCTACAGCAGTTATGCAGTGGTCACACCTGCTTCTCTGAACTCCTCACTAGGTCAATAAAAGTTAATCCCTTATGTTCACTAACATTAAATTACAAAAATAGCGAATATGCAAATAATAAAGATTCCAGTTTTTCAAAAGTAACCTGTAGTTTTGGGCGTCCAACATTAGCAACTCAGCATCTGGCTTTCACAGGTAGTGAGTTCCCACAATTTCATCACAAAAGATATAACTTGAAACCAAAATATTCAAGAGTTGCTGTTTGTTTTGATGGCCTATCAGTGACACACACAGGAACTCTTTGTCAAAAGCACTGTGTCTTCGAGCATCAGCTGCTCTCACTGACCTATGATTGGGAGCTGCAGTTGGCCAATACCTCCCATAAGCATAGGTAGCCTGTGTACCGAAGTGCTTCTACAGTGCAGTTACAGAGGCATAGTTATGCTGCTGTTACATTTAAAATGTAGGCAAGCCCTTAAACTGTAAACTCCTTGAGTCAAGGACTCTGTTTTTGCTATATGTGTATACAGCACCAAGCATAATGGTGTCTTGATCCTTAACTGGGGCCTGGAGATGACACCAAAGTATAAATAGTAAATTAATAATAATCATGACAAGAAACCAGTTTGATGTCAGTTTTGTTTGGTCACCAAATTTGCTCATTTCTGAGTTGAAAAATTATTTAAAAACCAAACACTGGAATGCCCTAGGTAATTTGGCCTCCTTGGTTTAATGATAGCACTTTGCTAAAGTGAACCTAACGATGAAACTATATATTGATAAAAATATACTAGCTAGTACCTGTGATAAAATTCACATGTTGCAAGGGCTACATCATCAAGGGCAGCTTCCATTCCCGTGATTCATATTATTCTGCTTCTTCCCTGGTGCTGTTTTTCACTGTGGTGAAGAAAGACTTCAGTAGCTCCCTCCCCCACCCCCAAAGCACTTCCTCAGTGCAGTGAAAGATGCCACCATACGGAGTTGGCAGAGCCCTTCCCCAAGTACTCAATGGCTCCAGCTGTGGGGGAGAGGGGAGAGAATTCAGTGGGGAGGGAAGCCAGTCAGGTAAGGCTCTGTCAGCAGAACTACCTCCCTCCTGCTGCAGCCTTTCACTACTGTGTATAGCTGTACACTGCATTATGGGGCGTGCCTTTCAACATAGCATATAGCTATACACTAACATTAAGTATAGGAAAGCTCTACCAATACGCAGCATTTTGGCATCCAGGAAGTCAGACAGACGGATGCTACCCCCCCTGCAAATTCCCAGCTGCAAGCCTTTGCACATCAGGGTTATTCATGCCCCTTCAGCCCAGCTCATTCCCACAACCCATCTGAGAAGCCAGTGAGACAGCATATTGTTCTCAGTTATCTTCACAAAGCAAGAGATATCAATGATTTATTCCCAGGAACCATCTGCCTTAAATATTTATTGCACAACATGAGTAACTTTCCTCTGATAATTCTTCTTCTTCCCATAGTTGAGGTTGGCTAACTGTGAGCAGAGGAGCCCTTCTGTGGTCTCATCTATTCCCCAAGACAAATGCAGGAGAGTCCTTGCTTACTGTCAGGATCACTGTCTGGATTTAACAAAGTGAGGTGTACAATTCTGAAAACACACACTCCAAAATACCTGAGGCAGGCTGTACCTACTGACCCAGTCTCAAGTTTATTTTTTCCTAATAGGGACAGTCCTGTGCATTTTCGTTACCCATGATACAGTATTGTACACAAGAAAAGCAAAATGCACAGAGGGGACACATGGTCCAGAGAGTGCTGTGGGTTAGGGACTTGTGACAATTCTCCACCTTGCCAAATGCTGTGTGGGACTTCTGACAAGTAATTAAGTCTCTGCCTGCTTCGTCTCTGTAAAGTGAGGATAACAGTATCATCCTATCTCTGAAAATATACTTTCAAAAGATATGGTCTGAACAACCTCTTTGGAAAAATGAGAGAATGCTGTAGTTCTTCTATCTGCTTGGCAAGTGGTCTTCTGGGAGCATTGTCTGAGATTGGTGAAATTCCGCCATCTAATTAGTAATTACACCCTTTAGCCAGGTGTCATTCAGCACAAAAAGATTTCATAAGTGGATAAAGAACTGAGCAGGAAAGGAAAGGCCTACACTAAATGAGATTTTAAAAGGCGCAGGGCATCCATTTCCTAAGGCAATATTAAAAAAACAAACAAACACCACGCTTTTCTTAATCAAAAGATGCTACTTGAGGCCGAAGCATTCAGGAGTCTCTACTTATTTTGATGGCCCAGCAGTGACCCATGTAAAGTCTCATTGTCGAAAACACCAAATCTCCCCAGTTCCAGTGGAAGTCAATGAAAGCAACTGATGCTCAAGACATTGGACAATAAAATCCCATGAGGCTTGAACAGGGCATCCAAAATCAGAGACCCCTTTGGAAAATGCTTGTCCCCTTTTTTATCTTTTCTCTTTTCTGAAATTTGCAATATGGTGCAGATGTCAATGAGGGCAAAAGACAGAGCACAGATAATCTTGTACTAGAGAAAGATTTTTTTAGTAAGATTCAGTAGTAGAGTAGGGATAAAGAACATGTAAAGGAATGGCTAACAAATGGCAAGTATGCTTTCAAATTTGCACAACTAAGTGAGATGGAAATGTATATGTGTATGAAGGTATACACAGAAGAACATTAAAACAATAGCATATATTTGTATGAGTAAGACAAGGAAAGCACATAGGAGCTAGTGTCTGATCTAGTGAAGCACTTACCCACATGCTCAGCTTTAATATCAGTTTAAGGGTCTAACATTAAGCATGTGGTGAAGACCTTTGCTGAATCAGTCCAGCATATATGTAAGGCAAAGGAAGAGAGGGAAACTTCTGATTTTACACTTATGTAAACTCATACCTCCAGCATCTAGCTAGCTTAATGGATGTCTACTTTTGCCTTCTGCAACTTCTTAACATATGTGTGTGTTTGGATTAATATGAGGTGTGAATATATGTATGTTTACACAAGCAAGCGTTCAAGTATGCATATGAGTGAGTGAATTTATGACTTTTTTCTGTGGTATAATAAATGGAACACCAGCTCCCAAGAAATGACTAGCTGCATTTATCTCCATGTCAAATCTCTTGCATTTAAAGGCAGTATCTTCTAACAAAAAATCCAATTAACAATCTAAGAACAAAAGGACAAATTGCTACATGACAGATCACAAACACCCATCTGCATTACATATCACTAGGGTTTGCATTTCTGTGTTTAGTTTTGCAATGTTTTCACCTCAAAATTTTATTGCAAATCTCAAGATATTGCTGTCTTTTTTTTTTAAAAGGCCCCACTCCTAGAATCTTCTGATCATCTGAGAATTTCAGCTTTCAGTTTTTGTTGGCTTTTTTTTCTTTTTGTTTTTGTGTTAAAAAGAAGCTTCAAGTCCTCTTGGTAGTAGAACTATCCAGAGGGGTAACTATGTTAGTCTGTGTACAGCAAAAACAACGACAGTCCTGTGGCACCTTATAGACCAGGCTTGTCCACCATGCCGGCCAGGGGCCAGAATCCAGCTCGCCAAGGGCTTTTATCTGGCCTGCCAAGTGCTGCCGCAAGAGCCTGGGAGCTGGGGCTGGCCGGAGGTATCTGGAACACTCCGTATTGCTACACCAAGGGTGCGGGCAGACATTTACAATTTGTGCAAGCAAAAGAAATGTCAAACATCACACTAATCATTACTTTACTGAAGTTTATTGATAAAGGTCAATTTGTATGTCTTATCTATCAAAAATTTTCTCACTGGCCCCTCGACTGAGAAAAGAATTGCAGTGTGGCCCCTCACCCAAAAAGGTTGGACACCGCTGTTGTAGACTAACAGATTTCTTCAGGCATAAACTTTCATGGGCTTCAACCCACTCAGCAGATGCATGATGTGGAAACTACAGTTAAGAGGTATGTATACACGTGCCAGTGTGGAGGAGGGCAAGTGTTAGCAGAGTCAGTTCAGAGAGCAGATGGGACCGATTCACACCAGTTGATCAAAGAGAAAGAATGTGTAAATAGATGAATCACTTTTGTAATGTGTTAACAATTCCAAATTCCTATTCAGAGCCAGTCTGATTGTGTCAAACTTGCAGATTAGCTCCAGCTATCTCTATCAGGCATTCCTAAAACTACAGTACCCACCTGGGGAAGTGAAAAAACAAATTGACAGACCCAGGACCCACCTACTACAGGACAGACCTGACAGAGAAAAGCTCTGGTCTTCACCTACGGTCCCTGTAATAATCCTTGGGGAGGAAGGAGCTAACACTCTGGTCTGTGAGTCCCAGGGCAGCCAATAGGAACGAAGTGCAGGTTTTTGAATTGGAGCAGCAGGCTTGCCTGTTCCTGTTTGGATGCAGCAGAGCTCGTGGAAGGATCAGGAGGAGGCCACAGGGCCTGAGGAAGAATCCAGCAACATCCTTACCAAAGATAAGTTAAGTTTGTTACTGACCAGGCATGGGTAGAACAGGAAATGTGTACTTACACATGGTTAGGGTATTTTCTTTGTTTTTGGGTTGTTTTTGGATTTCTCTGTGCTGAGCACATGTACCCCCTCCCACCACCCTGTAACTACCTAAGTTAATTCCCAGGGAAACAACTCTCTGTGTTTCTTATCTGTTCTTTTTAATTAAAGATTTTACCTTTTAAGTAAGCTCTGGTTCTGTGTCCTGGAGGGGCAAGAGGTTTGTGTGCATGTGCCTCAGACTGCACAGCCAGCTACTAAAGGGGACTATGTTCCAGTTCCAGCTCATATTGCAGCTGGGGTTCAGTCACTTCCCTGAGGGAGGAATAAAAGTGATTGCAAGTACCTCACAGGAAGGAATTCCCAAGTGTGCCTTCTTGGGTTTTCAAGAGGTTTTTTGCATTTGGGTGGTGGCAGCAATACCACTCCAAGGCCAGTAATTGGAGGCCTTGGAGAGTTTTAAGACCAGGCTTTAAGGCCAGTGGCTTTTAAGGCCTGTTGCAGGCCCCCACCTTCTGCAGTCAGAGTGCCAGAGTAGGGAAACAGCCTTGACAGTCCCCATCTTAAATCTCTCCAACACATCATCAAAGATCTACAACCTATCCTAGAAGATGATCCCACACTCTCTCAAGCCTTTGGAGGCAGGACCATCCTTGCTTACAGACAGCTCCCCAAACTGAAGCAAATACTCACCAACAACCAAACACCATACAACAAGAACACTAATCCTGGAACCTATCCCTGCAACAAACCCCATTGCCAGCTCTGCTCGCACATCGACTCCAGAGATACCATCACAGGTCCCAACCACATCAGCCACACATCCACTAATGTGGTATATGCTGCCATGTGCCAGCAATGCCCCTCTGCCATGTACATTGGACAAACCGGACTGTCCTTGCGTAAAAGAATAAAAAGGCACAAATCAAAAATGGCAACATCCATAAACCAGTAGGAGAACACTTGAATCTCCATGGACATTCAATAGCAGACTTGAAAGTTGCCGTATTTCAACAAGGAAACTTCAAAAACAGACTTCAGCATGAAACTGCAGAGTTGGAGCTAATCTGCAAGCTCGACACAATCAGACTTGCTCTGAACAGGGACTCAGGATGGTTAACAAATTACAAAAGTGATTCATCTGTTCACACATTCTCTCTCTTTGATCAACTTGTGTGAACGAGCCCCATCTGTTCTCTGAATTGACACTGCTAACACTTGCCCTTCTCCACCCTGACATGTGTGTATATATACCTCTCAACTGTAGTTTCCACTTCATACATCTGATGAAGTGGGTGGGAGCCCACGAAAGCTTATTGCAGAAGAAATCTGTTAGTCCGTAAGGTGCTACAGGACTCTCATTGGTTTTTCATGGTGCAGAGAAAAGCCTGAAACAATGATCTGAGTGAAACTGAAATACTCAAAAAATCAAAAGGCAACTAAAGAGTCCAACATTAATTTTTTAAACTCTATTATTTTTTAGTCAAATCTCATTATTTTGGGAACCAAAACTTTTGTGTCTGATAAAGAAAAAATGTTTTTTCACCTTTAGGACACTGAAATTCAGCCAAATCCCAAGTTTTAAATTTTCTGTTTTTCAACAAAACCCCAAAAAACTTCTGGAGGAAAATTGCAATAAAAATGTTTTTTGCATGGACAGTTTTTTCAAAGGGAAAAAAGCCATTTCTGAAAGCACTTTGAATAATTTGTCCAACAGAGCAGAACAGGTGTGTGTGGGGACAGGGGGCCGTCAATCTTCTGTGTGGCATCTGTGCTTTTTTGTGTAATTGCAGAGTTTTGTTTTGCTATTTTAGGTTTTTCAACAGCACTAAGGGTGAAAGCTAATACAGATACAAATCAGTTGCCTTCCTTGCACTATTTCTTCAAATCAGGTGACACTAGCAATGCAGAGTCAAATTCATTCTTCTTCTGAAACCTGATGGATCCACTGAACATAACCAAAACCCATCTCCTAAGCTAGTGAGATATTATAAGGCAGGTGTGGCCAAACTGCGGCTCAGGAGCCACAGGAGGCTCTTGAATGAAAACTTGTGGCTCCTGGAAGAACATCGGCAAATCAATTTAGGAAAGCAGCCCCAGCCTAGGAGTTCAGGAGGGGGTCAGGATGGTGAGGAGAAGCGCAGCATGGTTGGGGATGGTGGGGAGAAGTGTGGCATAGTCAGGATTTTAAAAAAACTCACCACGAGCCTGCAGTCTTCTACACTGAGCAGCAGCTAAATTTTTACCATATAGGGCTAATTTTTGTGGTAACCTTAATTATTAGAATCTGACATTAGTAGGATCAATATTTATCCTCTTTCTACAATAAAATTAAAGTGTGCAATGAATTTTAAACTTAGTGATTTTGGAGTAGGTAAACGTATACGGCTATATGCCTCAGTGCGGCTCTCGGCAGCTCTTGAGTTCCATAAGTTTGGCCACCCCTGTTATAAGGCATGAGTATGACATGAAAGCCATACCACCACTCCCAGAATATATACCTTAGGAAGATGTTATCTGAGTCTTCAAACAAACAAAAGCATTCTTTGCCAATCAGCTACTGGGCTCAAAAGTTGGTGGATCTGCTAGGCCAGCAGAGTAGAAGTAACCTGGTAGATAAGAGTAAAATAGAGAGCCCCTCTTCTAAGTTCACTTAAAACTGCTTTGCCCTGGTCCAACTTCAGAGTCTGAGTTTACTCTCTTTCTAAACAGCATTTAGGAGTTCACAATCCATTCTTTCTTAGTCTTCATTAAATCTTCAGAAGCAGTAGAACCAGCCTGCAGGATCATAAATGAGAGGCCCAAAACTTCCATTAGATGTATGGAATTAGCAAGGCTGTAAGGAGTGGTTCCAGCACCCAGGGCAAGCAGCCCCTAAGGTGCCCCCCACGGCCCCGATCCAGGGCCCATCTGTACAGCAGTGGGGAGGGGGAGTGTTACCCTTCCCTGCCATGGCCAGAGCAGACAATGGGGGTCCCTACCTCATCATGACAGGGAGAGGGGACCCCCTGCTGCCAGCTCTGCCCACAGCAGGGAAGCATTCTCCCCTGCCAGCTCTGGCCATAGTGGGGGGAAGCAATCCCTTGCCACAGCCAGAGCCAGCAGGGGGGATCGCTTCCCTGCCACGGCCAGAGTCAGCAGAAGTGTTCGCTCCCCTGTGGTGCCCTTTTAAATTCATGTCCGGGGCAAAGCCCCATTCACCCCACCATAGTTACGGCCCAGGGAATTCGAATGACTATTTGTCATTATAATCACACAATGCAATGGATTTATATTTGTCAATGACTCAAAAAGAACCTCTCACGATTTATGTAAGGGTAGAAATGGGACCACACCAAAGGCATGAATCTAAAAAATCTTGAGATCTCCACGGGTGCTAAGAAGTAGAATCCAGATCAGAATCTTATAGCTGTGCTGTTTTATATAATGGTCAAGACCCGTAATCAAAATAGTCTCAAATTTCAGGCAGGATTAAAATCCAAATGTAGCTCTGGATCCAAGTTTTGCATTTCAGATCTTTCTTCAACTGAAAATGCAGCTACATTGCTTAGGCATGGTGGCCTCATAGTCCGATGCTCCACACACCCACCAGCTGACCACATTGGCAGAGCATACTCAAGGAGCACAAAGACCAAATGACATCAGTGCCCACAGAAATACTACCTTCTACACCAGGAGCAAAGAGATAGCAGGCCCAGGACCAGACACTGGAAGAAGTAAACACTGCAACAGCATTATAGAATAGTTACACTGCTTTGAGATCCTGTTGGAGCAGATGCACATCCATGTTCCCATTCTTCATCTTCCTTCATACAGCTAGGCCACAAAGACATCAATGAGTCCAGTCAGCATAGTGATGGTAACAATGACATTGTGGACTCTATAGCTATGTCCACCTCTCCAATTTTAGTTCGGACTTAAAAGTCTGAACTAAGGAAGTTTGAAGTTAGTCCAAACTAACCTCAGGCTAGTCTGAACTAATTGCGGACTTTTTAGTTTGAACTAACTGCACGATCTAGTTCAAACTAATGCTTAGTTCAAACTAGAATGTGCAGTGAGTTTGGACTAATGGCTTAGTTCTTGCCTGCACTTAGTTCAAACTAAAGTGCGAACTAAGCATGGAATTTCAAACTAGCATTGGTACTAACTAGCTTGGACTAAGCTTTGACTAGTTCGAACTAAGAAATTTCTTATTTCGAACTAGGTAAAGCCTAGTGTAGCCATGGGCTAATTAATCCAGACTAAGTTTCCTTAGACAGACTAATTTGCCAATGTGGACATATCCTATGTCTATTAGATTTGTGCTCAGTTTGCAAGTCAAGACAGCAATTTTTTTAGTCCATCAAGATCACTCAGCTCAACCAGGGACTGGAAAAATCATGTTGTGTTCCTCCTGCCTGTTGCAGTGCCACAAGTAATAAAGACTCAGATTTCATATCCAGGACTCTGCTGATGATTTATGTTAAAGATACATTAGGCAGAAAAGAATCTAGCTCACTCTTCCATAGTTTTATGGGCTCTACAGAGAGCAGAAGAATAAAGACTTATATTTGTGAAGTTAAGCAGATAAGTTGAAAATACATTAGGAGCAGTTGCAGGTGTAAGGATTGGAAGGAATCATTTTTACTTTGTCACTTCTCTTACCAAGCCCCCCTCCACCCCACACTTCTTGGATTCCAAACTCACGGGAAGACAGAAAATAGCTTATCAGGGACAGTGGCAGTGCAAAGCTAGTGCACCAACATCCAAATGTCTGTACAGTAGAGAAAGTCAACAAATAAAGATCAGCAAAGCCCTATGGCAACAGGAAAGAACACAAGAGAAACATTAAAAACTCTTGTATTATTCAAGGACAGCAAATGCAGCCAAACTACGACTGGAGAATTTGTTATGAAGTTGGTGTGCCCGTTTCTGAGCCCCTGTGAGGCAACACGACAGATTGCTTTTATTGTTTGTACCACAGCAACAGCATTGTGCTTAAAAATTCAATCCAATTCCACCTTCAGAGTGAGATGTGCCCTCTGGCAGCAACATGTTAGTTTCAAAGATAAAATATTTCTACCAATTTACACTCTTTGCTGTTTTATGTATATGTGTTTATAAAAAAAATATTCCCTTCTCACCCCTATGGGTGGTATGTGTCTTCCTCAACCTCGGGTCCTCTACCAGAGGCCTGGGAGTTTGAGGGTTTTGCGCAGTATCTTAGCTGTTCCTAGCACTGCACTCTTCTGGACAGAGAGCTCTGATGTTGTTCCTGGGACCTGTTGGAGCCACTCTCCCAGCTTAGGAGTCACAGCCCCGAGTGCTCCTACCACCACTGGGACCACTTTGGCCCTCACTTTCCACATCTGCTCTAGTTCCTCTTTCAGGCCCTGGTACTCCTCCAGCTTCTCATACTCCTTCTTCCTGATGTTGCTGTCACTTGGCACTGCTATATCTATCACCACCGCTGTCTTCTGGTCCTTGTCGATTACCACGATGTCTGGTTGATTGGCCAGTACCTGCCTGTCCATCTGGATCTGGAAGTCCCACAGGATCTTAGCCCTGTTATTCTCCACGACCTTCTGTGGAATCTCCCATCTGGTCTTGGGAGGGGCTAGCCCATACACTTTGCAGATGTTCCTGTACACAATGCCAGCTACTTGGTTGTGCCGTTCAGTGTATGCTGTTCCTGCCTGCATCTTACATCCTGCCACTATGTGTTGGACTGTCTCTGAGGCCTCTCTGCACAGTCTGCACCTTGGGCCCTGTCTAGTGTGGTAGACCCCTGCTTCAATGGATCTGGTGCTCAGTGCCTGTTCTTGTGCTGCTATGATCAGTGCCTCAGTGCTGTCTTTTAGTCCAGCCTTTTCCAGCCACTGGTAGGATTTCCCAATGTCAGCCACCTCAGCTATATGTCGATGGTACATCCCATGCAGGGTCTTGTCTTGCCATGGCACTTCATCTGCTTGATCTTCCTCCCATGTCTGCTGCTGCTGCCTCAGGCATTCTCTCAGCAGCTCATCTTTGGGTGCCATCTTACTGATGAACTCCTGGATGCTCTGGGTTTCATCCAGGACAGTGGCTTTGACACTCACCAAACCCTGCCCGCCTTCTTTCCGGCTGGTGTACAGTCTCTGGGTGTTGGACTGGGGGTGGAAACCTCCGTACATTGTGAGGAGCTTCCGGGTCTTCACATCGGCAGCCTCCATGTCCTCCTTTGGCCAGCTCACTATACCGGCAGGGTATCTGATGACTGGCAGGGCGTACCTGTTGATGGCATGGATCTTGTTCTTCCCATTGAGCTGGCTCTTCAGGACCTGTCTTATCCTTTGGTGGTACTTGGATGTTGCTGTCTTCCTTGCCTCCTCATCGTGGTTCCCATGCGACTGTGGGATGCCAAGGTACTTGTAGCTGGTCTGCATGTCTGCTATGTGGCCTGCTGGTAGTTCCACCCCACCAGTCTTGACTACCTTCCCTCTCTTGACTACCATCCGGCCACACTTCTCCAGTCCGAATGACATCCCAATATCCTCACTGTAGATCCGTGTCAGGGGGATTAGCGAGTCGATGTCTCGTTCATTCTTAGCATACAGCTTGATGTCATCCATGTAGAGGAGGTGGCTAATGGTAGTTCCACTCTTGAACTTGTATCCGAATCCAGTCCTTGTGATTATCTGGCTGAGGGGGTTCAAGCCAATGCAGAACAGCAACGGGGACAGTGCATCACCTTGGTATATGCCGCACTTGATGGCCACTTGTGCAAGCTGTCTTGAGTTGACTTCCAGCGTTGTCTTCCACAGTCCCATTGAGTTCTTGAGGAAGGTCCTTAGTGTCCTGTTGACTTTCTATAGTGCCAGACATTCACAGATCCATGTGTGCGGCATTGAGTCGTAGGCTTTCCTGTAGTCAATCCAGGCTGTGCTCAGATTGGTCTGTCTAGACTTTGAGTCTTGGGCGACCGCTCTATCTATGAGCAGCTGGTGTTTTGAGCCTCTGGTGGTGTTCCCAATGCCCTTCTGAGCTGTGCTCAGGTACTGGCCCATGTGGTCCTGTAGCTTGGCGGCTATGATGCCTGATAGGACTTTCCATGTTGTGGGGAGGCAGGTTATTGGCCGGTAGTTGGATGGTGCTGTTCCCTTGTGGGGGTCTTTCATGATCAGCACTGTCCTTCCTTGTGTTAGCCAGTCTGGGTGGGAGCCTGCTGCTAGCAGCTGGTTCATCTGTGCTGCTAGGCGTTCATGCACTGCTGTTAGTTTCTTTAGCCAGTAGGTGTGGATCATGTCCGGGCCAGGTGCTGTCCAGCTCTTCATGTTCTTGACCCGCTGTTGGATGTCGGCTATTGTGATGGTGACTGGTTCCTGTTCTGGGAGATTGCTGTGGTCTGTTCTCAGGTCCTGCAGCCACTTTGCACTGGTGTTATGAGTCTTCTCTTTCTCCCAGATGTTCTTCCAGTACTGTTCAGTTTCTGCTGTTGGTGGCTCTGCTGTTATTGTGTTGTTGCACTGCAGTTGGGAGTACACCTTGGATGGTTCTTTGGAGAACAGGGCATTTATCTTTTTGGCCTCTGCTGCTCTAGTGTATCTCCTTAGCCTGGTAGCCAGTGCTGTGAGCCTTTGTTTAGCAGTCTCTAGGGCTTCAGATGGAGTCAGGCCCTTGTATTTTTTCAGTAGCCCAGTCTTATCCTTAATCTCTACACCCTTCTGTAGTTCCACCAGCTGACTAACTTCTCTCCGGGTTGCCTTGATCTTATCCTCCAACCTCATTTTCCAGGGGGGGTATGTACTGCTGTTATATATATACAGCACCTCCTGCTATTCCATGCATAGGAGCCTTTCTCAGTAGAGACTGCCACTCATATCAAAACATACAGAAATCATATATAATCTGCATGAGAGATATCAGAAGTTGCACCAAGGCCATAAAATTCAGTTCATTTGTCACAAATGGTGAAGCTTAGACTGCAGGTGGTGAAAAAGAAGACTATCGAACTGATACCAGCTTAGCCTGTCTGCACCCAAATGGCAAGTCACTTAACCTGTCATTTGCCTCAACTGCCCAGCTGTAAAATGAGCATGATGCTTCCTCTCTCATAACTTTGTCTTTGTTGTCTATTTAGACTGCAATTTATTTAGGTGCAAGGACACATTTGCTATGTGTTTGTTAAGCACCTAGTAGAATGGGGTCCCAATCTAAGATGAAGCATCCTACTATTGCCTTAATGCAAATAAATAATTATAATCCAGTTTCCCCATCATCTTTACTCCTGCAACTCCTCACATGCAAACTTCTGTGCCATGGTTAGATACAACTACAGCCTCACCAGTTAGTTGCTTCTGAAGACAGAAATGTTTTCTCTCAATCAGTCTTCAGAGACTTATCAACAGCAGAGACCTACTACCTTTGAAGAAGTCTTCAGTCAAAGGGCTTTTTCTCCAGAGCAGCTGCTGCCAAGCAGTCCTTGCTAGGGACCTGGAGTAATTATTTATGCCGCTCAGTATTAAGCAAGGAAAGCTCCATTAGCCAGCAGGTAAATTAGTTCAGTGGTTCTCAACCACTGTGTTGGGACATATTACTGTGTTGCCACATAGTGATAAGTGTGTTGCAGAGAGTCAGGAAGATGGCCAGATTTGGCCTGGGGCAATGGGAGCGAGTGGGCTGGGGTGTCCTGTAGGGTCATGATATATGGCCAAGTGTGTCACAACACAAAAGGTTGAGAACCACTGAATTAGCTGAACAGAGACTAGGAAGCCAGGCAGGGTCTCAAGAAGAATTTAAAAAATAAAAGCCAACCAACCCTCCTCTTTCATGTTCACCTAAAAGTGTGAAAACAGAACAAGTTTGTGCTATGAATATTTTAAAAGAAAGTGCTTTTATTTCAGAAGACAGACATTTCTGCTGTTAAGTGCTGCATGGTACCTAGGAGTGAAAACACTCTTCAGCTCAGTCTGCAATAGCTTTTAAATTAAATCTGATCATAGAAATATGTATACAAGGGAATGGGAAACACCCACTGACAACTGAAGCAGAGAGCCTGGCAGGATAACTACTTTTCTGTCTACCTGTGCTAAAGCATCAGAGGAGTATGTACGCAGGTTTTGTGGTGTTGCCTCTAAATGGCCATTATTTACCTAATGACTCCTCTTTGGAACTGTCCACATAAAGCTGTATTTAGGTTGAACTGCTCTTACACTCCCACTGAGAACAAGAAGGAACCACTCATGACACATGGCAGTTAGCATACACTCTTCCACTTTGACTCAAAAGTCAAATTCTGATACCTGCACTCTAACGTCAAGAAGTAGTTTAATCTATTGTCTTTCTAAAGTCAGTGAGGCCAAGGTGCTTCTCTATGCTAGTAAAAGTATTAAAACCTGACCTTTTATAATCATAAGGACAAGAGACTTAAAAGCGACCAGTGATTTGGGGGTCAGTGCTGGATGCCTGACTTGAGGCATCTCAAATGGGCCTGATTTTCAGAGGCAGGGAGTCAAGCATTTTCAGAGAATCTGAGCCCTAGAAGGTATCCCAGATTGGGTACTAAAAACTGAGCCATGAAAAGCACAGGCCACTTTTGAAAGGGTTACCCAAAACATGCATTTAGATTAATAAGCAACAGAGAGGATACCATAGCTTTTTCAGATGGTCATCATCACTGCCACTTACCTAGATAGAATCATGAGAACTCCCACCTCAGATGAGACTGCTGATCTATCCAATCTAATGTCCCATCTGACAGGGGCTAGTAACCAGATGTTTCAGAGGAAGGTGCAAAAAACCCCATAGTTAACTATTATGAAATAACATGCTCCATACAGGAAATTTCTGCCCAGGGCTGGCCCAAGGTTTCTTGGCACCCTAGGTGCCTGCGATTTTGGCGCCCCCTAGCGGGGGTGTGGAGCCCAGGACAATTGACCTGTGCAGCCCCCCACTGTCCCCTCCCTGCTGGGGGTGCGGGCTGATCAGACGCTAGCCCCGCACTCCCGCCGTTCCCCTGAGCCGGGGGTGGAGTGGGCTTGTCTGGGGGCTGGCCTCTGCTCTCCCACCTCACCCCTGGGCTGGCCCTCCCTAGCCCCTGGGCAGAACAGCTGGCACAGGGGATGGGTGAGAGAGCAGAGTCCAGCCTCTGGGCTGAACCACTCCACCTCTGAGCCGGCTGTTCCTCCTTGGGTGTGGGAAGCAGGAGCACCACTGGGCCAGCAAAAGACCCGGGGTTTGGCACCACCGCAGGCAGCCCAGGACTCGGGCACTGAGACTCGGTGCTCAAGCCCTGTAAGCCTGGCGCCAGTGACGCACCTGGTGGGAAGAGCCAGCCCAGAGCGGAAGCTGGCTCCACACTCTTGCCCTTGTCCCCCTGCTGCCTTTGGCTCCCCGCTGCAAGCAGCTGTGGGGGGAGCAGTGTGGGCCCCACACTGCCCTGCTGACGGCAGGACAGTGCTGGGCCCATGGAACTGCAGGGCCTGGGGCAACTGCCCCTCTCGCACCCACCAAGGATGGCCCCTACTGTTCAGTGCCTGAGGCAACTGCCTGGGTTGCCTATATGGCAGGACCGGCCCTGTTTCTGCCTAGATGCCATCACTTAATGTTTGGCTTAATCCTGGAACCCTGAATATTCATATCTTTATTAGAACACGTTAAGAATTCTTTTGGACACAACCATGGAAGTACTCATAAATCCTACACAGGTCTTGGGGGTAACATTTTGAAAAGTTCCTGAGTGATCAAGAAACCTATGTCTCACTTCCAAAATTGACAACCTAAGTCAACCTCTTATCGCATTCCCTCTTATTTGTCTCCCTTACAAACTAGGTACTCCTCATAGCAAAATCCTTCCATGCCTCTGAGTGATTTTCATTGCGCATCTATGGATTCCTCCTTTTTTTGAGATGGGGTGGCCAGTAAAGAATCGCCAAACTAAGTGAGACCAGTGATACAGTTGTCCTCATTCCCTGTTTGCCAAAAGGTGAGAACTCAATGATTTCAAGGAAGGTAAGAAGCAGAGAAAGGCAACCCTTCTTTACAATGCCTGAAGGCATAAGGTTAGCTTACTCTTATCATTATCTAAGCCTGCACAGTTACAAATGTTATTTGAAGCCTTGAAATCACCATGCTCTTTAAAAAAAAACAGTCACTGTACTTGATTCAGTAACCTCACACAGCAGTGTAGTTCACAGACTATTTGCAACATAAAATGGTATTTTATGTCCTGAGTTCCAAATTTCCTGAGAATTGATTTTAGTGAGCATTTTCTTATAGCATGATCAGATTTGATAACACAGAGGGTCTGATCAGTGCATCTCCCCAGAGAGGATTCCAGCTGTGCCAGCAGAAACATGAGGCAAATCTGATAGGAAGCAGGAAGGCGACTATCAAAATGGGATTTATTTAAAATTAATTTTAAAGAGAGGGACTTACGAAAACAATAGCAATTTTGAAAGCAATAATTCCTTAAACCTGGTTTAATACCAGCCCAGTTCATTGCTCATGAGCATCATTACAGTATGGCAGGGAAAACAAAGTTGAAGGAACTGCTAATAATTCCAGAAATGTATATTATGTGTTTTGTGGTTCCTAACCTTTTTAAAAATAAACAAATAAAAATAGCTGTTGTCAATGCCTTGATTTCAAATAAAATTGCCAAATGATTCGACTTATGAGAAGTTTGTTTCTCTTTTATATACTCCTAGAATTAGATTCCATCAGCGAGCCACTGACTGTCACAACTTCTTGACGCTAAACAGCTGAATGAGAGAGCTTTCTTTACATGAAAAGCATCCTGTCTACCATCAACCTCTGCTTTGCAATCTTCTTTTACTGGAGTTGTTCATAACATGTATCCTGCCTAGGTCTAACCCTCTTCTTTCTTATCCCCCCTCAGCCTGTATTACTGATTACTTTAATCTCTTTTAGCTCAATCCTTTTGGATCTGCTAGACACGATAGTTCCAGTAAAAGATCATATAAATCCAAAGCAAATCATCCCATCAGGGCCCAGTCTTTGCCAGAGGTGAGCAACTAGGCATATATGCCTGATGTAAGGGCATAAAATCCTTGACATGGGTGCACAAATAAAAGTTGTTCAAGTTCATTCTTTTTTGTGTTTACTCCCATGTCAGATAGGCACAACAACTTGTTTGAAGTGCACCTTGGAAAATTGAATCTAGATGATCCAAGAGCCTGACAGCAAGAAAACACCCTCCCCCTTCTCTAGCTTGCACGATTTCTGTAGGCAAGTTCACACTGAGGTGGCAATAGGCATTGATGCAGGAGCATCAATTCAGTGGGTCTATGTAAACCAGCTCAGTCAATGCAAGAGTGCTCTCCCATCAACTATATTAGTCCACCTCCATGAAAGGCAGAAGATAGTGTCAGATGTAGTGGCATGATGACACCGCACTTTATAGATGCATGTTGATGTGAGATACACTAGTTACATTATTTAACTACCGTATCTCACGTCAACCCAGCACAGCAGTGTAGGCCAGGATGCGATTGCTTCTCCAGTGGTTTTTGCTATTCTTCAGACAGAAGAATAAGGGCCCAATTGAAAGACCACTGAGGTCATTGGAAGGCTCCCAACTGATTTAGGGTTAGGTCCCTCATGCATGGATACTTTCTGCAGATCACCATGGGATTTTCTGTAGTATTGCTTTACACAGCAATTCCCCTTCAATACCTTGCACAACACATAATCCTTCTTTATTTCTCCACTTTTGTTAGAGGAATTACCTGGTGATACCTGTGGTCAGTGATCTAGTTTTCAGGCAGCATGGACAACAAATCCAGTCCCACTGGAGGAACCTGTATCATTCAGCTTATCCCCAGTCTATTGGTGACACTCGTTCTACCTACCCTGAAAAACTACAATGGTTGGAAGTGGAGTATGCATGGTGAAAGTAACTTTTCTTTCAGGATCTAGCATGACTGTGACCAACAGCTACCTTCGTAGAATTTAGCTTAAGACTGCAGACTATGTTCATTTCATACTGAAAACACTTGCCAGTGCAAATCCCCTTCATTTTCCCTAACATTTTGTGAACAACATCAATCCAAGCAGTATATTGTATATACAGTGACGCAACATAAAGTCACCAGGGCCTGACAGAATGCTCAAGGAGCAGACTCAGGAGATATCTGAGCCATTGGCTATTGTCTTTGAAAAATCATGGAAGACTGGAGAGATCCCAGAGGACTGGAAAAGAGCAAATAGAGTGCCCATCTATAAAAAGGGAAACAAGGACAACCCAGGAACTTATAGGACAGACAAGGTAACCTCTATACCAGGAAAAATAATGGATCAAATAATTAAGAAATCAATAAGCAAACTTCTAGAAGAGAATAAGGTGTTAAGTGATAGTCCGTATGGATCTGTCAAGAACAAACAGTGTCAGACCAACTTGACAGTTTTCTATGATGTGGTAACAAGCCTTGTGGATAGAGGGGATGTGGTATATAGCTAGATTTCACTAAGGCTTTTGATACAATCTTGCATCACCTTCTCATTAACAAACTAGTGAAGTACAATCTAGAAAAAGCTATTATAAGATAGGCATAAAACTGGTTGGATAACTGCTTCCAGAGAGTAGTTATCAATAGTTCACAGTCATGCTGAAAGGGCATAATGAATGGGGTACTACAGGGATTGGTTCTGTTCAGTATTTCATCAGTGGTTTAGATGATGGCAAAAAGAGTACACTTATAAAGTTTGTGGATGATACCAAGCTGAGAGAGGTTGCAAGTGCAGAGGGGGATAGGATCACAGTTCAAAATGATTTGAACAAACTGGTGAAATAATCTGATGTAAATAGAATGAAATTCAACAAAGACAAATGCAAAGTAGTCCACTTAGGAAAGAACAATCCATTGCCCACATACAAAATGGGCAATGAATGGCTAGGAAGGAGTACTGCAGAAAGGGATCTGAGTGTCATAGTGGACCACAAACTAAATATGAGCCAACAATGTATCATTGTTGCAAAAAAATGCAAACACTTTTCGGAGAAATATTAACAGACGTATTGTTAAATAAGACATCTGAAGTAATTCTTCCCCTCTGCTCCACTCTGATTTGGCCTCAGCTGGAGTATTGTGTCCAGTTCTGGGTGCCTTGTTTCAGGAAAGATGTAGAGAAAGTCCACAGAAGAGCAACAAGAATGATTAAAGATCTGGAACAACTGACTTACGCGGGAAGATTGAAAGAACTGGGTTTGTTTAGCCTAGAAAAGAGGAGACTAAGAGGGACATGACAACAGTTTTCACGCATCTCAAAGGTTGTTATGAGGAGAGAGAAAAATTATTCTCCTTCACTGCCGAAGATAGGACAAGAAGCAATGGGCTTGAATTACAACAAGGGAGGTTTAGGTTAGACATTAAGGAAAAGGTTCCTAATGGTCCAGGTGATTAACCACTTGAATAAATTGCCTAAGGAGGTTGTGGAATCGCCATCACTGGGAGTTTTTAACAGCGGATTAGACAAACACCTGTCAGGGATGGTTTAAGGCGGTACTTGCAGAGCCATCCTTGGTGGGGAGCAAGAGAGGTGACTGCCCCTGGCCTGCAATTCCATGGGCCCCATGCTGCCCTGCTGTGAGCGGGACAGCACAAGATATGTGCTGCTGCCTGTCTGCCCCACCCCACCCACCTTCAGTGGGAAGTTGAAAGCAGTGGGTTGGGGATGGATTGTAGAACCTGGCCTTGGGGCCAGCCCTCCCCACCCCCAGGGTGGAACAACTGGCCCAGGAGTGGGACAGGCTGACCCAGAGGCCGGGCTCCACTCTCCTGCCCTGTCCCTGGGCCAGCTGTTCTGATCTGGGGGCAGGGAGGGCTGGCCCGGAGGCAGGATGAGAAAGCAAAGCCCAGCCTATGGGCCAGCCCGCCACATCCCTGGGCCAGCCCACCCTGCCCCCAGAAGCAGAGTGGCCAGTGCAGAGGAGGGGAGGGAGTGTGGGAGCTCAGCCCCCTCCAGGCAGATTGGCCCTGAGCCCTGCCCCTCCATAGGGATGGCCCTTGGTACTCGGTTCTGCCATGAGTGCAGGGTGCTGGACTCAATGACTCTTATGGTCCCTTCCAGTTTCTACGATTTTCTGAATATTGTTAACTTTCCACTCCTATTGAATGGAATTTTAGAAGGCCACCTTTCCTTTAAAAAAGTAACATGATGATAACGGTAGAAAAGTCAACAGCAGAGACAGCAGTGTCTCTATCTGGTTTTGTGTACCTAATGTCTGGCACATTTTGGGAGGCTCACAAATACTAAATAGGGATTGAATTCTGATTCCCTTAGTCACACTGAGCTGCAAGTTACTCCACAAAACATTCTACTGAAAGCAATGAGACAACTTGCGGAAGAAGGAACTAAGCAAAGAGATTAAGGGTATCAGTATTTGGTCCTAAAATAGTAACAAAGTTCTAACACAGAGAGACTAGTCTATACTGACAATTTAAACCATACATACATTTTAAGTTAGAGAGTTTCTTCGCAGTCTCTCTATAAAGCTCTTCCAAATACCGCTCTTTGAACGTCTTTGAAGCACATCTGCTTACTTCACTAACGTAAACAAGTCTTTATTCATTAGCATTGCACAGCCAGGTACAATTATCAAAAGGCACAGTGGACTTTTTTCTGACATGTATGCCACCAAGCAAATTATTAGCAGAGTTCTGACTGCAGAATTGTTATTACTATTATTGTTTAAGCACAAACACAACACAGCAGCAGCAAAATGAGAGTGTAAACACCAAATCATTGTATTACTCAAACGCTCCTCTTTGCTGTTACTGTCACTTGTTCTGTCGTGTCTAAAATTAGATCACAGTCCCTTTAGGGTGAGATCATCATACTCACTCCAGCCCTTTTATACCATGTAGGAGGGCTGACAAGGCATAATGGAGCCCTACAAACCCCATAATCAGCAGTATACCAGTGCAGGACTGAGCACAAACCGTATATGTACCATAGATGTGAGGAGGTGTGATTTTCAGAATTGCTCAGCACTGACCAAATTCTTATGAATTCAGTGGGAGCTGTGTCAGACCAAAACTGGAAGCTTTTGAAAATCCACCCCACCTGATATGTTCATTCTGACCTGACTGCCCTACTCCACTACACAGTTAACACAAAGTAGATATTAAATGGTGCGATCCTACCACCATTAGCAAGGAAGAAAACAAAAGCATTTCCTCCAGGATGCATGTATGATGGCACTTCTTGCTGCATTGCAGTCCAAGTGCAGAGCACAAGTGACAGCTATTCCACTCTAATTTAGGTGGCCAGCAAAGCATGGTATGTATATGATGGCTTGTAGATAGTGCTGATGTCAAGGTGGAGGTAGAGGAACTAAACAGTGCAACTAAAGCAAATATGTATCAAAAGAAAAAGAGAAATACAGCTGACAAGAGCCAATCTGCACTGGGTTTTTGTCCCTCTCCCCACTTTTTACTAGGTAGTTCTGGATGCAAAAGAAGGGCCTGATCCAAAGCTCACAGGTGTCAGCTAGATTCTTTCCAATTACTACAATAGACTTTCAATTGGGGCCTGACTTCAGTTCTTAAACATAATATTGATGTTTACTTTCCCTGAAAGTGGAACTATAAATGCTTAGAAAAGGATAGAAAAGTTGTTTGTTTTTATTGAGAGTCTTTGTTTCTCCTGCTTACAAGGGGGCATGGCCAGAGGAAAGGGGATGTGGCTGTAGCACTGCTGAGGTCTGGGCTGTCTGTTGTTGGCAGAACAGCTAGTAAGGCACTGTTGCAGCTCTGTGTAATGGGTAGAAGCCCTGAGGATGAGGGGTAGAGGGCATAAGGCAGAATACAGTCACCTCTGTTCTTCCCACCCTAGTGTTAAGCACAGCCCAGTCAGACATGATGATGGGCTCCTCAAAACTTTGTATCATCATTGTTTCAAAAGTTCCCTCATAACCTGACACATTAATCCACATATATGCAGCTTCAAACTATACTGTAGAACATAATCTGTGATCATATCATACATCAGTGATCATCCAGGCCTGAGAAAAAGTCCAGTCCTCTTGTCTAAGTGTGTGAGTTGCCATAGTAAAAGGATTTCAAGAGACCAGTCATGGTGTGACACTCCCATCTGCAGGAGCAGAATACCTTCCCTGAATGTAGGTATTGAGTGTTGTTTCCTGTCTGAGGATGGGACATCAGTCAATCAGAAATGAAATAGGATGGTTTCATCTGTTACAGCTCTCCAAGCAGACTTAACAATAATGGCATCTCGTGGAAGGTCTGATGGAGCTATATGCACAAGTATATACAGACTGCAGCTGGTGTATAACTCAAACATCTACTAGTAAAAGCTACTAGTAACACAAGTGGATGAATTCAGTTCTGTACTGACAAGCTGAATTTGGTGCACTCCCTGATCACAGAGCAATATTCAGCTGGAGCAAATACCAGGGCCAATACAGATATCTGAAGGAATGAAGGGTTAGCTCCCTAGGAGGATCCCAATAGATTTCACATCAGGTGAGAGATTTTCATTTTCAAGTGTTCCAGTTGAGGCCTGTGTACCAGGCTGTGACTGAGTTATACTGCCAAATAAATGAAAACTAGATGGAACAGCAGGACCTATACTTGACATAGATCAAGATGGGTTGACTGGCAAGACAACTGTTTAGGTAAGAAGTGGTACCACTGTCGACATCTAAATGAGAATTAGTCACCAATACGTTGCTGGAATTAAGTGGTCAATTTATCCATGTCTTGGCTGAGATTCCCTTAAATCTTTTGGAAGTATTTCCAATGTCAATAATACAGATATCATCAGCATACACACACTTCTTGGCCTGCATTTCAGGGAGGTTGTAGGTGCACATATTGAACAAAAGGATAATAAAGACTTACCCTTGTGGAGGGCCACTTTAGAAGCATTTAAGATTACTGATTTTCTCTCCAACTTGCTGGATGAAGTTTTAAGTACTAATCATTTAGTGAATGAACTGAACCACTGGCCTATTGCCTACAAGATAACTTGCAGCCACTTTCAGAATTGAAGCATTGATTGTAAAGAGTTTCTAACATGCTAAGTAAATTCAGGAGTCATTATTTGCACCTCCCTCCCAGTCCACTTTATTAAAGTTCCTGGACCAGGCTTCATAGGCTCCTCTCTACCTAATCCAGAGTTGCTACAACATGCCACCAGCTTGGCCTGGTTTCCTCCACATTTTGTGACTGTGGAACAATGTTGCAAAAACTCATGCAATGGAAGAATGCTCATCCTGACATTTGTAGGGTGGTTTACAATGTCTACCCTTCCTTGATACAGAGGGCATCCTCTGGTTACAGAACTTGGACATTGAGATCTGATGTCTTCATACAATAGAGAGACTCTTTATCATAAAATACATGGAAATATTTACACACCTAGCTAAATACCCAGAAAGGTAGAATGAAAATCTAAGCCAGGTCTCTTAAAAGTTTAGTGAATTCTCTACTCATAATGGGACTGTCTGTTAGTTATGACGTTCATTACTATTAATTAAATTGGGTACTCATTTCCATCTGAATTACCGGCTCAAAATGTGGCACTTTCAAGATCTCACAGAAAACTATGCTGTGTATGAAATTATGCTACCACTGAACAGCAATGTCTATGTCAAATCCAATCAAGCAGCTAGGAAAAAAAAAGAGCACTAAAATAGTTATAGGAGACAGAATTGATCCCAAGTTAAGGAGCTGTTTAGAAGACAAGTGAAAAGTAACAAAAGGAATCCACACTGCATAAAATGAAAGAACAGTTTCTAGAGATAAAAGAAGTTCACAATATCTTATCTGGAGTGGATAATGCACTCTTTGGTTGGTATTTATTTCTGTACAATTGAATATGTTAAAAGGTCAGGGAACAAAAGTAAAAGCTGTGGGGTAAAAAAAAAGTGAGATGGCAGGAAAGAATACAATAATTTTTATATTAAATTCTCATAATGGAAAACTATGTAACACTGTGCCATGAGTCAATCATAAAAAGAACAGTGAAGTTTTAAGGCAAGATAAGTAGAGATGAATTTGCTTAGCAAGAAGGAAAGAGAAAATATGTATAATGTAGAAGCACAAAGGGAAAGAGTAGCTCTGTCACCAGGGAAAGTCAAGGGAAGTGGAACCAAAGGACGTGCTGAGTGCAGTAGCAGCTGAATGGGCATTCAAAGAAAAGCAGTTTTGAGTGCATCTGTCCATGGAGAATTTGGAAGTCTAGAAATAGAAGGGTTTGCACTGGTGATTTCTGTCTGGGTGGACATTTGTTAGATGACATTTAAATATTGATGGAAATAATTTAGTCCAAGCTAAGTGGTGCTCTCCATCCAGACCAACCCACTAGTTAATGAGTAGTAAAAATTATTATTTCAATTAGATTAATAGTTTTGTTTTTAGGCTGGAAGTGTTTGTTATAATCATTTAGTGTCTGATCTTCTGCATTGCACAGTGGTGGGAGGAGAGAGGGAAGTGCTGTGCTAAGGCAAACCTCAAGATTTTTAGATTATGACAGACACACTGGCAGCTGTGCTAAGAACACACCCCATGAAATAATTCTACCCTAAGGTCTTAACACTAATGCACATACACATGCAGCTGCTTTGTCACCTATACTGAAATCTTCAGATAAAACATGGCATCACATATGTGCCAATTAGTAACATTAATTCTACATCACCTTTTGTGTTTGCACACCCCCTACACCTACTACGATTAAAATCCATATTCCCATTTTCTTCCCATTTCCTCTGTCTGTGTAGCACCTCTTTCAAGCTTATTATTTTCAAGATGCACATGTGAGTTACATGCCTACTATAAATCCTCTGTACGTTGAAGGACTCTCCCCCCACAGGGAAATCCCATCCTCCTCATCATCTGTATTCATTGCTGCCTTCACCTAAAGAAGGCTGCACACATCAGCAAATCGATTTCTTTGGGCAGCTTTTCTGTCATCAACACTAAATGACTACTTATTAGATGGATAGGGGAAAGCTCTAGCCCGTGGGCAGTAATATTTATTGTGGCAATGAAGTGCTTTCCAACTCAGCATTAAGTTGGAGACTTGGAAGGGAAGTGTGTTAAAATTAAGCCAGGGGTAACCCAAACAATTCAAAGAGCCCTGTATCCTGCAGGACGGGAGGCCAGATTAAATAAAATCTATCCCCATTCCCTCTTTCCAGCAGCTGAATTGCCAAGGCAAATATTGGTTACATTTGTTCTGTAAAGTGAAAATAAAGGTAGTCTTTGTGACAAGCATGGAAGGGTGGAGATGGTGGGAAAGAGGAAAGTGAGGGGCATGTTAATTATTTTTTTCTTCTTTGGACTGGGTCAGCATTACTCTATGCATAAACTCAAGCTCAGAAAATGAACCTTGGCAGAGAGAGCACAAAGTGGTATTGATTCTCAAGTATTACTGCAGACGCTCAGGGTCTGTAGTGGAATTTTAATGAATTAACAAGGAACAGAATTTATGCCTTTCCAGAGAGCTGGGCAGCCTGCATCTATGTCCATACAAAACTTCAGAGCCAGCTGATTTTTTTATCCCACCCATGAACAGTTGGATATGGAATCAGAAACAAAAACACCCATGTGCATTAAAGCCCACAGACAAATGATTAACTAAGAGATTAACAGAAAAGACTAGACATCAACCAAAAGCCCCAAGGCTTTTCCTGGGACTTAAGCAGATCAACCTGATGTGAATAACAGTGTCTTGGGGAAAGGTAAAACAAACAAGGAGTCCTGTGGCACTGAAAGACTAACAAATTTATTTATTGCATGAGCTTTCATGGGAGAAAATTCCACTTCATCATATGCTTTAAAGTTCCCCCGTCTTCAAGGCATCTGACGAAGTGGGATTTTCTCCCATGAAAGCTCATGCACTAAATAAATGTGTTAGTCTTCCAGTGTCACAGGACTCCTTGCCTGTTTTACTGAATTGGACCAGTGGTTCCCAACCTGTGGTCCGCAGATCCTTGGGGGGCTGCTCAGCCACTTGAAGGGGTCCACAGACAGGCTGGGAGCTGGGACTGGGCAATGCCAGTAGTGGGAGCTGGGGGGAGCCAGGAGCCAGACAATGGCAGGGAGCTGCTCTGCCCCAGGCTGGGAGTTTTTAAAATTCCCCCATCACCCTGAGTATGGTCAGATCATGCTCAGGGCAGGAAGAGCAGCCTGCAGCATAGCTGCTCCCAGGTCCAGTGGCCAGGTAAGGGGACCCTGGGTGGGGGGAATTGGGTTTGGGGACCAGCAGCCAGGAAAAGGGTGTGGAGAGGGGGGTCTGCCAGGGGCAGCAAGGGAAGCCAGTGCTAGGGTGGGGGTTAGAGAAGGGGGTAGGGTGACTTCTGCCGGACCCCACTGGCACTCCCCCAACCCCCGGCCACAGCCCTGCTGCGGCCTTGCTGGATTCCTCCAGCGCTCCCTGCCATGGACCCGTCACTCCACAGAGCAGCAGCTGGACCCCTCTGCGGCCCTGCCAGACTCCTCCAGCGACCCCCCATATGGCACCCTCACACACACAGCAGCACCCCCCACTCAAGTAGAGTCACTATGAATCCTCCGGGGGCTGCACAATTTTTTTTGAAAAGGGGTCCCCAGCCTTCAAAAGTTTGGGAACCCCTGAATTAGACTAACACAGCTATCTCTTTAACTTGGGGAAAGTGCCAGAGGGAAAGGTTCTTGTAGCTCAGAACACAGTTGGGTTCATGTCATACACCAGTTTTTGCCCCTAATATAGCAATACTGCATGGTATTAGCCAATGGAGACCATCCATAACCAAACCAAGTAGGGGAGTAGAAATGGAAAGTCAAAAATCTGGTTACATGAATGCAGCTTCTGGCCCAGTTCATGGACAGTGTGCACTGTAGTGTGTTACTGCCCAAAATGCTCAGTCTCCTTTGGCTTAGTTATATATACATCCTGACTGTAAAGGAGTCCAAACTGCTGAAAACTTATGTGCAGAGAAGATGGAAGGAAGTGCAAGTTAAAGTAGTCTTCTACCTATTTTACCTTGCAGCTGTTTACTGGGAAGTAAGTTTCATTATATTTCTAGCATCTGACGAAGTGGGATTCATCCACAAAAGCTCATGCGATAAATAAAATTGTCAGCCTTTAAAAGTGTCAAAAGACTCCTTTGGAACAGGACTCCTTGTTTGTTTTCCAGCACTAGACTAACACAGCTATCTCTCTGGAACTTTTCACAAGTATAGACTCCCATACCTACGTAGGATGCACCTAAGTAGATCTGAAGAAGTATAAGGGAGGCATATTTTCCTCTCATTTTCAGAGATGGAAATCTGAAGTAGCTCTATTGACTTCAACGGCATTACTCTTTATTTATATTCATATAATTGAAAGCAGAACCTGTCTCTAGAAGTCTTATTTATACCCCTCTCACATATCACATACTCAATTGGCTCTCTACATTCAAAATCTGGTTTGTTGCTTCTTTTAACGTAAGTGCAGTGAGGCTCTTTGGGAAGGAGAAGGCTGGCCCTATGAAACGGCCCACAAAATATAAGGGAGAAGCAAAACACTCCCTCACTGGGGCTATGCGGATGGCTGAGTGTGTGGAGGAGAGCAGAGGAAGAGATTTGCTGGTTTGATGAGAGCATCAGATCCCTGGAGATAGCTCTGAGGTTCCAGCAATTCACTAATTTAACCTTTGTCCCTACTATTTCATGAGAAAATTCTTGTGATACAAAGGAAATGAGACCTTAGAAGCCCTTTCCCATCTCTTTGATCTGCTGCCTACACTTACAAAGTAGGTATTTGTTCAAATCAATGCTGCCACATGTCCACACAGGTATAATTTTAGACAGGTCTGTTCCTTTCATTCATACTGTGAGCAAGAGTCTCAGCAGGTGTAATGAGACACAGCTTCATTGATTTCACTAGCACTACTCAAATTTACACACCTGAAGATCTACCCTACTTTATTCTTTTTATTCCCAGACACCTTTGGTGAATTTTTTTTTGTTATGTTGTTTTTTAAGGCAATGAAATAACCGGTGATCTATGCTGAATCCTTGCCATCAACTGGAGCCAGCTTTGTCTTAAGTCAAAGGCATTACCAAATTCTGTAGCTGCTATATTGCTTCAGCTACTTCCAAAAGAACAACTAAGGGCTCAGGAGAAGCTTTTTAAAGGTATTTATGTGCCCAAAGTTGCAACTGGGTGCCTACTGGAATTTCTAAAGCACCTTGGCACCCAACTCCCACTGTACTTCAGCATTTTACAAATCTCACTGAACGCCCATTTGCATCCTTAGGTGCCTAAATATCTTTAAAAATCTAGCCCTCAGCCTATAGGGTGACACAGCAGAAAGCTGGCCCAAATCATTCCTTTCCATTCTCCTAAAACCAAAGAAAGAATTCTTTCTCTTCTACATCTGGGATCCGACATCCTGGTGCCCAGCACTGGTATTAATCATTGAAACACTCCTCTCTTCCTCATTCCCTCTCTCTCACCCCAAATTTGAGTATTTGTAACACAAAAAGACTGGAGTTCAGAGAAAAAAAGACAAGTAGTCTTTTGGCATGTTTATAGACTAACAAATCTATGTATCGCATAAGCTTTCCTCAGAGAAATCCCACTTTGTCAGATGATTTATATACTTTTTATGCCATTTTTAAACAACTGATGAAGTGGGATTTCACGATGAAAGCTCATATGATAAATAAATTTGTTAGTCTTTAAACATGCCACCAGGACTCCTTCTTTGTTTTAAGGTCATGTGTTTCTTCTCAAAGGTTTTCATCTAACATCAAAGCAGTACACAAGGACATATTTTTTAATGTGAATGGAGGTATTAAGTCGCACAACTGCTATTCCATTGGCTGCAACATGGTAAAACCAAGAAATATTTCGCTAAGAATTCTTTGAGAGATTCTTAAGCATAGGCAGCAGTTATTTTGTCAAGGGAAAGAGAATAGTTTTATACAGATTCTTTGTATTAGCTTGTTACATGAGGCACAATCGAATTAACAAAGCTACATTGGGTTAATTCAAACTAATTAGTTCGAATTAAGCATCACTTCGAACTTAAGGGAGGTTTTATAGATTCGAACTGGGCTCTCCTTACTTCAAACTAAGGGAACTCCTTAGTCTGAACTAATGAAAGCTAGTTTTGACATGCACTAATTTAGTTCAAATTAAGGCTCCTTACTTCAAACTAAATTGTAAGTGTAGACATACCCCCCATGTACAGATGTGATGCATGTTACATAGCTCAGATCCTCAGGACCCCCTCTCTGAAGCTGGAAGTTTACATGACAAAGGCAATGCAAATTTAGCTGACTAGCTGATGTGGGAGAAAGGAAATCACACAGCAGCACAGACAGAGGGAGGCCAAGAGGGAAATGAAAAAGAATGCAGATACTTTGAAAGAGAGAGAAACTTCCGGCTTTTGCCAAAGAAACACCATCTTATAAGCAACTGCAAGATACTTAGCCTGTCCACATGGCCAGGAGAGCCTGAGCTGGCTGACCACCACTAACAGTCAGTCTTATAGGTAAGAATGAGGAGAACAGACTGAAGAGTAACCTTGGAATAGTGTTAGTAGACTAGCATGTGTTTTATATCTTTTATTTACTTGTGGTAACTCCTGACTTTTATTAAATGATTGTGCAGTGATTTGCTATATAATCACTTAAAATCATATCTTAATCCAAATCAATAAATTGTTTGTTTTATCTAAAGCTGTTTAGAGCAGTAGTTTTCAAACTTAGGGTTGGGACCTGGTACTGGGTCACAGACCCTCAGGCACTGGGTTGCAGCAACCTCTGCTGGTGCCTCCAAAAGACTGGAATACATTGCCCAAAGATGTGATTTGTGGGTCACCATCCTAAATGATATTTTTCAACTGGATCCCCCCCCCAAATGTTGAAAACCACTGCTTTAGAGGGTGTGAACAAGTGAGGCTGGCCCAATCCATTTCTACGTTAAATGGACAGACATGAGTCTATAACGACTGGGGAAAGATCCCAATTCCTGTAGGACAGATGTTCCCAGTGTGGTATCTGGAGGCTGGGGATGCTTGCATGGACACCATTGCCTTGGTGGCCAGAAGGTGAACATCCACTGCTTGGGACTAATTACACGCAGGAGGCTAGTGTGGACTGACTCAGGAGTGAGTAGTCACCTGGCAAAGTGAGATAAGTCAGGAAACAGGAGTGAAATTTGATGGGTCACAAGACACACAGGACCAGATTCTGGGAGCAACCTCTCACATAGCTGAATTCCAAGAAAAATTATTACTGACAACTCCAAATTCTATGTTTAAGAATATTTTATTCCCTTTCTTGAATACAGTTCTCTGCACTTAGTCGCACTGAAATCAAAAGGACCACTGAGTGCAGAGTGCTATTCAATGAGAATAAGGATATTGAAATCTGGCCCATATACAAGTCAGAGTCACCAGCATTTCTGACCTTGGTTGATTCAAAATTCATAGACCCTGTGATGTTGAGACAAATACTAACCAAAGATGTACGAAGGACACTATTATAGAAGGACAGATGTACAGCACCAAACTAACACCATCATGGCAAAGAGCAAGGTGAAAACTGCAGATGTGGGGCAGGTTGTCTGTCTGTCTGTAAATACAGTAGTGGCACTGGTCTTCAACACTCCTGGTAACTCTAAGAATTTGCTATGACACATGTAAAATTACCTAAAAATATGAGTTCTGCCAGTGACAGAGGGATAGTCATGATCAGTGTTGTAAGAATTGGAGATAAGTTCTGAAAGAGTAGCTGTATTAGTCTAGCTCAGAAAAAAAAAACAAAAGAGTCCCATGGCACTTTTCAAAGACTAACATTTATTTATCACACAAGTTTTTGTGTGAGAAAATCCCACTTCTTCAAATGCTTTGAAGATGGGGAACTTACAGAATGGGAGAAAAATAAATGCAGGGAGGCGTAAGTCATAGGATCAGGTCAGACTGATACGGTAAGTCAATGCAGTAGTTTAGATTCAAACACCAGGGAACAGCATACAGAGGAAGGTGAGGTCAAATCACTCATTGGAATGAGAAAAATATCCAAAGTCCTTATTTAATCCTGATGCAACACTGTCAAATTTACATATGAATTCCAATTTTGCAGTTTCTCTTTGCGGCTTCAATTTATCATCCATTTGCTTGAGCACAGCTATAAACAAGTCATCAATGGAGTGAGCAGGAGATTGGACTGTTCTCCTACTGATTTATGAATCTTGTAATTTCTGATGCAAATTCGTGTCCATTTGTTCTTTTGCACAGGGACTGTCCTGCTTGTCCAATATATAAGGTAGGGGGAGCATTTCTGGCACATGATGGTATAAATCACATTGGTGCATGGGCAGGTGAATGAGCCCTTGATGGAGTAGCTGGTTTGATTTGATCCTATGATGGTGTCTTTTGTGCAGATATGTGGGCAAAGCTGGCAATGAGGTTTGTTGCAGGGATATGTGCCTGCTTTAATGGTTCTGTTGTTTTGTCTATAGTGGCCGGTGAGTATCTGCTTAAGGTTGGGGCACTGTCTGTAAGCAAGGAGAGGTCTGTCTCCTTTAAACTGTTGCTTCAGGGGTAAATAAGGACTACAGAATTTTTTTTCTCAGTATAATAGGTAATTTGACCTCATCTTCCTCTACATACTGTTCCCCAGTGTTTGAATCTAAACTACTGCATTGATTTGCTATAAGAGTCTGACCTGATCTTATGACTTACACTTCCCTGCATTTATTTGCCTCCCATTCTGTAAGCTCCCCCATCTTCATAGCATCTGATGAAATCAGATTTTCTCCCACCAAAGCTCATGAGATAAATAAATTTGTTAGTCTTTAAGAATAGGAGTTTCATTTTTAGTGTTGGAATCTACACCACAAAAGCTAATCTGTGGATACAAATATTTATTAAAAAGTAGAAATCAGAAGGCCAGGGAGGGAGGGGAGCAAGAGGAGAAAAAGGAAAGACAAGTTAATGAAGGAAAAGCAGCAGGAGTAGAAAATAAAATGGCATTGGCTCATTCTGTATTCACTACATGACACTATAAGGCTTTGTGGAGCTGCAGTGGCAAGTAAAAGGACATATGGCATAGACAGGAGACTAGATAGACGAGTGGTGAAACAGGCAGTTTAGGGTTAGGACAGGAAGGAAAAACTAAAGAATTAAAAAAGAGAAAGGTCATGCACAAATCTCTAAGCTGTCCTTTTGTTGTCTCTCATAGGTAAACTACAAATCATAAGTATCATCAGTAATAACTTCTGCCTGTCCATTGGTGCCTTCCACTGTCCAGAGATAAGGCGAAAGTGAGGGACACTCTCTTTAAATTGGAGATGTGCAAAAGAGCCTCAATAAGTCAACAGCCATGAACTCCATATGCATTTTCCACCCACTTATCGTACTTAAGTTTAAAAAGGAAAGCTGGCACCCTTACTATTTAACAAAGCCAATATCCCGTGGCATCTCATTCCCATCCAACTCTGTTCCCATAATAGCATAGCAGATCCATTCACTTCTCATGCAAGAAAAAAATCCTTCTGAAGAGGATTTTCACGTCAAGGAAACCTTAAAAATCTATTGTGTATTCTTAAGATCAATTAAGGTTACTCCTTTTGTTTCTCCTACTTTACCTTTCAGCATTTATAAGTAAAAAAAAAAATAGCACTTTGCATTTCTATAGAATCATTCATTACATTAACATCAATCATTTTACAAACATTAAAGAAGCCTCATAACATCCTGTGAAGTAGGAAAAGGTACCTTACTTGCAAATGAAAATGGAGTCATCTCTGCATTGGAATGCAGTACCTCTTTAATGCCTCGAAGCAACACAGCACAATGATATGACAGGAACGAAGAACTCTACATCCAATTGAAAATGTAAAGGAAATACAGGTTGGCAGACTATAATTAATGCATACTGAAATAGGATTAGGATATCAGTGTTAGAATCATAGAATCAGGGCTGGAAGGGACCTCATGAGGTCATCTAGTCCAACTCACTGCTAAAAGCAGGACCCCTCTCACTAAGTCATCCCAGCCAGCGTTTTGTCTAACCAGGCCTTAAATGTTTCCAAAGATGGAGATTAGGCCACCTCCCTAGGCAGCCCATTCCAATGCTTCACCACTCTCCTAGTGAGAAGGATTTTCTTAATACCCAACCTCAACCGCCCCAGCTGCAACTTGAAAATATTGCTCCTTGTTCTGTCCTCTGTTACAACTGAGAACAGCCTAGCTCCCTCCTCTTTGGAGCACCCCTTCAGGCAGCTGAAGGTTGCTGTCAAACCCCCCTCAGTCTTCTCTGCTGCAGGCTAAATAAGCCTAGTTCCTTCAGTCTCTCCTTGGAAGTCATGTGCTCCAACCCCCTAATCATTTTCATTCCCCTCTGATAGACTCCTTCTAATTTGTCCACATCCTTTCTGTAGTGCAGAGCCCAAAACTGGACACTGTATTCCAGATGTGGCTTCACCAGAGCTGAACCGAGGGGAATAATCACATCCCTCAGTCTGCTGGCAACACTCCTACTGATGCAGCCCAGTATGCCATTGGCCTTTTTGGCAACAAGAGAACACTGTTGACTCATATCCAGCTTCCTATCTACTATAACCCCACAGTCCTTTTCTACAGTGCTGCTACTTAGCCAATCAGTTCCCAGCCTGTTGTAGTACCTGGGATTTTTCCATCCTAAATTCAGGACTTTGCACTTGTCCCTGTTGAGCCTCATGAGATTTCATTTGGCTTAAAAAGCTCCAATTTGTCTAGGTCTCCCTGAATCCTATCCCTGCCCTCCAGGGTGTTTACCATTCCCCCCAGCTTTATGTTGTCTGTGGAACTTGAGGCAGCCGATCAATGGCATCATCACTGATGGAAGAAGGGCGATTCAGTACGCTGTCAAAATGTTCAGCCCATCATTCAAGAATTTTCTCTTTATCGGTGATCAATGTAGACCCATCAGCACTGAGGATGGGAAATGAGCCCGAGGTGGTAGGGCCGTAAACTTCTTTCAGCCCTTTGTAGAAGTTCCTCATATCGTTACTGTCTGCAAAGCCCTGTATCTCATCAGCTTTGTGGCTCAACCAGGAATCCTGCATCTGACGCAGTTTATGTTGAATAATGCTGCGTACGTTCCTCAGCACATCTTTTTTCGCTGTTGACTTTGGGTCATCCAGATGAGCTTTGTAGGCACGGCGTTTGTCCTCTAGTAGCTGTTTTACCTCTGTGCTATTCTCGTCAAACCAGTCTTTAAGCTTCCTGGTAGAGGGTCCAAGACACTCCATGGCCATGTTATACACTGTCTCACGTAGTCCGGCCCATGCTGCCTCCACGTCCTGATTGTCCAACACGGTGGACTGCAAGAGTTTGTCTAGGGTATCGACAAAATGCTGCTTGATATCGCTGACCATCAGCTTGTTGACATTCAGGCGTTCTGAATCTTTCACACCCTGTGGATGTCGCTTGGGCTGAACATGAAGCTTAAGCTTTGAGACAATAAGGCGGTGGTCAGTCCAGCACTCGGCACCACACATGGTCTTTGTGATTCATACATCCTGCCTGTCCCTCCTCCTGACGATGACGAAGTCAATGAGGTGCCAATGCTTAGAGCGAGGGTGCATCCATGATGTCCTATTACGAGTGGGAAGACGGAAGACGGTATTCATAATCAAAAGACCATGTTCTGCACAGGTCCAAAGGAGCAGCAGGCCATTACTGTTGCAGTTACCAATACCATGCTTTCCAATCACTCCTTCCCAAGAGGTGCTGTCACAACCAACTCTCGCATTAAAATCACCAAGAATGATGAGTTTATCGGCATTGGGAACAGTAATGATGACATCATTGATCGGCTGCCTCAAGTTCCAATTAATGAGACACTGGGCACTATACCCACTTTGAAGGAGATACAGGAAGCAACTCGTATGTTATCCAATGGCAAAGCACCTGGCTCAGACTCCATTCCAGCTGAAGTCTACAAAGAAGGTGGCACTGCCCTAGCAGAGAAATTCCATCAGTTATTCCGGCACATCTGGCAGCACAAGACAGTCCCACAAGATTTCAAAGATGCTTCCATAATACATCTCTACAAGCGTAAAGGAAATCGTCAGGTCTGCGACAACCATCGTGGAATTTCTCTGCTATCCATCGCTGGCAAGATTCTGGCCAGAGTTCTACTCAACCGCCTCACTGCACACCTTGAGCAAGGTCTTCTTCCAGAGAGCCAGTGTGGCTTCCGTGAAGATCGTGGGACTATCGACATGGTGTTTGCTGCCAGACAGCTTCAAGAGAAGTGTCAGGAACAAAATGTTGACCTATACTCCATCTATGTCGATTGGACCAAGGCGTTTGACACAGTCAGCAGGGATGGCCTATGGAGGATCATGGCGAAATACGGATGTCCCAGAAAATTTATTGCCATTGTACGACAGCTACACAATGGCATGTTCGCCAGAGTATATGATAACGGAGAGACATCCGAACCATTCTCTGTCTCAAACGGAGTGAAGCAGGGCTGTGTTCTTGCTCCCACTCTATTCAGTCTCATGTTTTCCGTCGTGTTGACAGATGCCTTCAGAGACATGAAAATAGGCATCGGCATCAGATATCGTACTGATGGCTCACTCTTCATCCTTAGGAGGCTTCAAGCTAAAACTAAGATCATGACAGACACAGTTGTTGACTTCTTATTTACCGACGACTGTGCCCTTAACACTGCCTCCGAAGCTGACATGCAATACGTCGCTGACAGGTTTTCTGCGGCCTGCACAAACTTCGGGTTTACTATCAATACAAAGAAGACCGAAGTAATGTATCAGCCCGCCCCAGGAAAGCATTACGTTGAACCCAACATCACTATCAATGGACAGCGTCTGAACGCGGTGGACAAGTTCACCTACCTTGGAAGCACACTATCCAGAAACGTCATCAACGACGAGGTGAATGCCAGACTCGCCAAAGTTAGTGCTGCCTTTGGCAGACTCCACAAGAATGTGTGGAATAGGAGAGGCATCACCACAGTGACAAAGATCAAGGTGTACCGTGCCATAGTTCTTTCCACATTGCTCTATGGCTGTGAGACGTGGACAGTCTACCAACGTCATGCAAGAAAACTAAATCATTTCCATGTCACCTGCCTTAGAAAAATTCTTGGCATTAAATGGCAAGACAGGATCCCAGATACCGAGATCCTTGTTCGTGCTGGCCTGCCCAGCATCTACACCATCTTGATGCAAGTACAACTTCGTTGGGCAGGTCATGTGGCTCACATGCCAGATCATCGGCTACCAAAGAAACTGCTATATGGCGAACTCCAACAAGGCAAATGCTCCCAAGGGGGCCAGAAAAAGTGCTTCAAGGATACTTTAAAAGCGTCACTAAAGGCCTTCAGTATCAGCCACTTTACATGGGAGCTGATAGCCTAGGACAGAGGAGAGTGGCGTTCAGCTGTCCATCAGGGCATGGAAACACGCGAAGCCAACTGGATTGATGCAGCTGAGCAACGCAGACGAGCCAGGAAAGATAATGCCAGCAAACCACCATCAGCCGCCACTATTCCCTGTCCGCATTGTCAGAGAACCTTCCGGGCACGGATTGGTCTGATTAGTCATTTGCGCACCCATGGACCCCTACCCTAACTCCTGGATGACTAGATGGTCTTCGTCGTTACCGACGGACGAATACGACGACGATGTTGTCTGTGAATTTACTGAGCATGCAATCTATCCCATCATCCAGATCATTAATGAAGATGTTGAACAGAACCAGCTCCAGGACCGACCCCTGGGGCACTCCACTACTTACTGGTTGCCAACTAGACATTGAGCCACTGAACCCTACCCACCGAGCCTGATAATCTAGCCAGCTTTCTATCCACCTTATGGCCCATTCATCCAAACCATACTTCCTTAACTTGATGATAAGAATGCTGTGAGAAACTGTAACAAAAGCTTTGCTAAAGTTGAGGTATATCACATCAACAGCTATTCCTGCATCCACATATCCAGTCATTTCATCATAGAAGGTGATCAGGTTGGTCAGGCACAACTTCCCCTTGGTGAATCCATGCTGACTGTTCCTAATCACTCTATTTTCCTCCAAGTTTTTATAATGAATTCCTTGAGGACCTGCTCCATGATTTTTCCAGGGATCGAGGTGAGGCTGATTGGTCAGTAGTTCCCTGGGTCCTCCTTTTTCCCTTTCTTGAAGCTGGGCATTATATTTGCCTTTTTCCAATTATCCGGGACCTCCCTCATTCACTACGACCTACATCATCCCTGATCCTCCTGGCACAGCAGCACGTGCTTCTGACTCACTCACATGATCCCAGTCACAGCACAGGGGAACAAAGCAAGCACTACAGCCAATCCCAGCTCAGCTCTGCTGTGGTCTGCCAGCCAATCAAAGCCTCAGTCACAGCAAGCTCGGACAGCTCTGGAGAGCCAGTACATCGCCCCCACCCCAACTGTTCACTGTCAGTCAGTCAGTCAGCAGGGCTGTCCCCAGGGGGGCAGGTTAGATGGGTTATAATTCTGGCCCCATGGTTCTATGGGCCCTGCACTGTCCTGCCATGAGCAGGGCAGCATGGGGCCAGCACTGCCACCCCCCCATGGCCAGCTCTTCCCCACTCCCTCCCCACTGCCTTTGGTGCAGAGCCAAAGGCAGTGGGGAAGGGGAGAGGTAGCATGGAGCCAGCCTCTGCTCTGGGCCAGCTCTGCAGGGAACAGCTGGCCCAGGGGCAGAGTGAGCCAGCCCAGAGGCCAGGCTTCACTCTCTCGCCCAACCCCTAGGCCGGCTGTTCCACCCTGGGGGGTGTGGAGAGGGCTGGCCCATAGGCGGGATGGGAGAGGAGATCCCAACCCCTGGGCCAGCCTGCTCCACCCCCAGCTCAGGGGCAGGGCAGGAGTGTGGGCCAGCCCGCACTCCACAGCGCAAGGTGGAGGCACGGGGCCCCACACAGGCCCATTGGCCCCAGGCCCTGCACTCCCCTGGGGACAGCCCTGTCAGTCATCATGCCAATTTCATTGACAGCACATTGCACAAAACACAAATAAAAAAGGAAAAAGCGGCTGGGGCCCATGTGGGAAAAAGCCAATCAAAGGCCAGCCAGGACTGAGCCAACCAAGGGCCAGCATGCTGAATAACTGACAATGAGTGGACTGGGAGGGAGAGAGGCAGGAGCCCAGCCTGGCTGCCTGTGACTAAGACTGACTTTTTGCCTGCCACCAGGAGGTAGGGGAAATGGAAAGGGAAGGGGAAAGGGCAGGGGGTTTGTTTTGGAACCAGTTTGGGGAAGGGGAGCCCACTGGGCAGAGGAAAGGGAAGGTGACAGAGAGCTTGTAGGGTTTGAGAGGGGAAAGGAAAGCCCACGCCGTTCTGAACATGGAGGGGGAAAGGACTGGGGAGCTCATGCGGCCATGTGGCCCACAACAGGTGTCCTGCCTTCCAGTGTGGCCTCGCACATCTTATGAGTTTGACACCCCTGATCCAAACATTCTGTGATGTTCTCTCCACCTAGCCCAATCACTGTTTGGTTCATGAAATCAGACCACAACACAAGGCAGTAGCTGCAGTGGGACACACCTTTTAAATAGGTTTGGTGGACATTTCCGGCTGCCCTGTTTCCAAAGCATTTCACGGGAATGAAACCTCCACATTTTAGCGATTAGACACTAAGTAGCACACACTGTGAGTTACTTTAATGGTCACATCACTTAAAGCAGAGGCTTCACCATCTGTTCTGCCCTGTAATTACAAAAAATAAAATGAACATAATTCATGACTGCAGCATAAAAAGTAAGCTATAGGTGATTTAAATGCACAGGGTAAGCTCTTTATTTAATGCAGCGAGCATCTGTTAGATTTTTCCTGGGTCATCTTTCAGACATTAAACTGGGAGAAAGCGAGGGTCATTGCTTTCTCTGGGTATCGCAAAATGTGTTCCTTGCAAGTAGGGATTAATTCCAATTATCTTCCATGCAACCTTAATTTTACAGTAGTGTGTGTACATTAATGTCAGCTTTTACAAATACACATGTGTATTTTAGGAACAAACATACAACACCAAACTCTAATAAAGAGGCCAAAGTCCAGTGATGAAACGTCACCAGGGATTTATGTCTACAGCATTTTTAATAGAGTGGGTGGCCCACAGCTTTACTCTACTGGAACATCTGAGAAAAGGATTGTGCTTGCTTAGGAAGTAGATGGAATTGCAGCTGTGCCTAAGAAAGAAGAGTGAATCACTGCAAGAGGAGCCTTAATGATTCAGCATGTCAAGGTTACAGACAGCATCACTGTGAATGGGATTTATCTATCCTGTAAAATGTCAAGTGTTCTTGACAATCTTGTGCACATTGGAGCCCAAGTTTAGCATGTTCATGACAGGCTGAAGAGGAATGAGTGTCTATGGAAATAAGAGGGAGCTCTTGAGTTGTATCCTGTGACAGTAAAAGTGGAAGACTGTCCCTGATCATATCAAGAAGATGGGTTGCTTTGAAATGGTTCTCTTCACATGGCCTGGAACTTTGCAGAGATGCATATTACCATGCTTTATAAGCCACTAACTACCAAATATGAAGCTGTAAATATCAGGAATACTTGTTTGAAGGATTTGGGGATGTAGGCAACTTGATAACACAATATATGACTAGCCGTACTAGAGTATAAGCTCCTTTGATTTGCACAACTTCAGACATAACACTGTGGATTGAATGAATAATTCATAGATATTTTTGTTGTACTGATCAGGTGGCTAGAGGTCTTCAGCCTTGGCCTGTGGGGTTATCAAGCTGGAGCCTCATCCTCCACGCCATCACAGTGCAATATCTGACAAAGAAACTGTAGCTAACACAGCACTGTCAGAAGCTATACCCACTGGCACAGTTGGGTCAGGTGACTAGCAGCAGACTACTGATTGGACACCAGAAGGCACAAAGCATTCTGCTCCTACCCATCCCATGTCTGAGCAACTAGTTGCTAAACAAGCTACTGACCAGATCACTGCAAACCATGTTCCTACCTCCTTGCTTAAGATGCCACTCCTTGTTCCCATTACTGCTTCTTGTTTGATCTTCCTCACGTTGTTTCCAGTGACTGACTCTGGTATGACTTCTTGTGATGGCTTCCAACTCCAAATCTGATTCTGGATTGACCCCCAGTGTGACTATTGACTGATTCTAGATTGACCCTTGGCTGCATGGCTTCAGATTGTAAACTTGACCTCACCCCTGAATCTAACCACTGGACTCTCACATCAGTTAAAAAAACCAACTGTTTCTGCTGATAATAGCAACTGGTCTGAATATAAAAAGGACCAAGCAGTAAATGGTTGTAATAGATCAGTTGTCTGATAAACAGGGTGATGTGATAACTGGCCTGGCCTCTACCCTGGGTTGATACTGCTCATGGTCTGCTGCTAAGAAGTGAGCAGTGCTAAATAAGATGAACAATACATATTAGAGCTGAAGCCCTGCTAGGCAGAGTTGTCCATCCTTAGGAGTTAAAAATCCACCCCAGATTCAGATCCAGTTACGTAAAGTTTACTGCAACTCAGATCTGTGATCCCTTGACCTGAAGGCACTGTGTGATTAATGACACTGTCTGAATAGCACTTGTGCCTGACGATTTAGTGCATCAGATACTAACGTCTGTGTTTTGAAGACAAAGCAGATGATCTTTCAGGAGGCAATAATTTCTGCTGGTCAGGCTGGTGAGAAGTTGAAAAGGAAATCAACAGATGTGGACAGTGATAATTTTATTGATAAAACACTCTTCTTACAAAGGCACTCTGGGTTCTGTGTCACAGCAAATAACACCTTCTAAATTTCAAAACTAGAAATAAAAAGATAACTCTGTATCCGGTAGCCAAGAATAGATCAATAACAACAGATGAACTGAATGAAAGACAGGCAGAAATCAGTGAGACACATTCTGCAATAATATCCACATATGAGACAAGGAAGTTAAATAAAAAAAAGCATGCGACCAAAAGTAAATGTTATAAATGTTGATACACCCACATGAGAAGCTTGAAAGCTAAAACAGATCGAATTGGAATGCCTGGCAATGAAAGAAGACTTTGACATAATAGTCGTTTCCTAAATGTAGTGGAGTGACAAAAAGCAATGAGACACAATGCAGAAAGGACAGAACAGATCACAACAATTAGAAAACAAAGCTATACCTGAAAAATTCCATGGAATCTATCGAGATAACATTTCTGAGTAGCGGGGACTATATTGTAGAAACTGTATGGTTACAAAACTCTAGACTTAAGAATTTAAATGTATTAGTAGGGTTATGCCCACAAGGCCAGAGCAGAGGAAACAAAACAAAACAAAACAAAAAACAAAACAAAAAGACTTGCAGTAAAATCGTGGTCCCAGTAGGTATCTGCCTGTTGACTTAACTGGATCCAGGATGTTACTTTGGTCTAGAGACATTTATCTGGATATAAGAACATACAGATTGCATTAGAGAAGACAAAAAATGCAGAAATAAGCCTTCATATATCAAAGCACAAGGCACCAACAAGCTAATGGGGATTAGAAAAAAAATTCTCCTAATGACAGAGGTTATTCCATTGTTTTCCTTTCCCTTCTCTGAACACTCTGATACTGGCTGGTTTTAGGTGTGATACTACATCAGACAAACCACTGACCTAATCTGGTGTGGGTACTTGTGTTCCACACCAAGTGATTCAATGCAAAAAGGAGGGAAAGGGTAGAGATGCATATAGTAAATACAGACTCAAGAGTGACCTGAATAAGCCTACCTGCAATAAAAACATTTTAAGGAGGTTTTTAACATTTGGAAGATGTGGACTAAAAGGAATGTTACTCAGAAAGATATTTATGTCTAGAAAGCACTACTGCACAGGCATGATCACTGGCAAACCTGAGATGAGATGTTAAGATGTCTACCTACAGTGCAGGTACTGGCAGAGCACATACCCATCATGACAATGTTCAAAGAAGCTGTCTCAAATAGAGCTAGGATCCACACCTGGAAAACCCAGCCTGATGCATTTGAGCCAGTGTGAAGAGTTTGAAGTGACCATTATAGGGCTAGTTACTCAGACCAGCAAGCAAACATTCTGACCAAACTACCAGATGTGTAGGTGCTCTGTGAAAGTTCTTCTGGCAGGAAGCTGCCACATGATCCAGTTTTATGACAGCAAGTGCAATGTTATTGTGTTGTGTTAGTGAAGGCTAAACAAGGATGTAGCCAGCACAAAATACACAACGGAAAATAACATTTTCATGTCATGTCTGAGGCATATGGCTTTCAGAAAGTGATGCTAGCTTTCTTATGCTGCCTCAGTACCTCAAAAATGTGTCCCATCAGACAAGACAGGAATAATCATTTTTCTTTTCCCTGTGCTGAAGATGAGGGAACTCCAACAAATCCAGCCAATGGCATCACCCCTGTCCTGTGGAAGGATCAAGTAAACCTAGACTGTCCCTGACAGGTTTGTCCAGGTTGGTTTTACAAGTTTATAATGATGAAAACTCACTGACCTCCCTTGCAAACCTATTCCAAGAGCTTAACTACTCTCGCAGTTAAAAAGATTTTGCTAATATCTCACCTGAATTTCCCATGCTGCACACTGAGCCCATTATTTCTTATCCTGCCATGGAGAACACCAATTGATCACCATCCCCTTTTAAGAGCCCTTGACATGCTAGAAGATTGCTATTAGGTCAACCCTAATTCTTCCAGTCTCAAGACTAAACCTTTCCAGTTTTTTCAACCTTTCTTCATATGTCAGGTTTTCTAAACCATTTCTCATTTTTATTGCTCTCTTCTGGACTCTTTGCAATTTGTGCACATTCTTCCTAAATTGTGACACCCAAATTGGACAGAGTATTCCAGCTGGGAGCCTCAGCAATACAGCAGGACAATTACTTCCAGCATCTTAACTACAACAGTTCCATTAACACACCCCAGAGTCACATTAGCCTTTTTTGCAACATACTGATGACTCATTCAGTTTACAGTCCATCATGAACCCCAGATCCTTTCAGCAGTTCTATCACCTAGTTATTCCCCATTTCATAACTGTGCATTTGATTTTGCATTCCTAAGTGCAGCATTTTGTTATTGACTTTCATTTACACTGAATTTCATGTTACCAAACTGAGACCAATTTGTCAATGTCATTTTGCATTTTAAACCTGTCTTCCAAACACTTGCAACCCCTCCCAGCTTGACATCATCTGCAAATTTTATAGCCATAATGTCTATTCCATGTTACTAGACATTAATAAAACTATTGAATAGTGTGGGAATCGACTGGATATGCCCTCCCAATCTCAGAGCAAACAACTGAAAACTACTTTTTGAGTAGAGTCTTTCAATCAGTTGTACACCCACCTTGCAATAAATTCATCTAGACCACATTTCCCTAGTTTGTTTTTGAGAAAGCCATGAGGAACTGTCTCAAAAGCCTTACTAAAATCAAGGTATATCTTTTCTACTGCTTCCTCCCATCCACTAGGTTTGTAGTCCTATCCAAGATGTAAATAAGTTAGTTTGACATGATCTGTCCTTGACAAATCCATGCTAACAATTCCTTATAATCCTTTAAGAGCTCAGAAACTGACTGTTAACAATTTGCTCCAGTATCTTTCCAAGTATATAACTTAGCCTGACTGGTCTATAATTGCCCAGATTCTTCTTGCTCCCCCTTTCAAAGATAAGTAATTATGTTTGCCTTCCTCCAGTCTTCTGGGATCTCCCCCCCCCACCCAGGAGTTCTCAAAAATAATTACTAATGGTTCTGAGCCTGCTTCAGCTACCTCCTTAAGTACTCAAATGATACTCCATTCTAGACTCATCTCACAAGAAAAGTCAGAGATGCGAGGTAACATGTGAGATACGTGAGGGAATCTACACTTCTAACTCCTTGCTGATGACATGAATGAAAAAAAGTAGATTCTTGTTTTCTAGAATTTACTGAATCTATGGGGGGGGGGAGGGCTGGTGAGGAGCAATCCAAGACATACCACAAAGTTCCTTTAGCTGCAGAACAACAAATGGCCCATGGTCTGTCACATCAAGAGTTGTAAAGAAGGACAAGTCAAACACCCATTAGAGCACTCAGTAGAGAGACCGCTTTCTCTGACACCCCATCCCCTGCAACAGAACAGAAACACCCCTTCAATGACAGATTACTTTACAGACATCTGCCTTTGACATGCTGCATTTGAGGTCAGCAGCAAAGAACTGGTTTGCTAAATAACTGATACAGATGGTCAAATAATATATGAGCAAACAGCTTTAAAAGCTTACTCAACTCTGCCTTATATAGTAAGGTCTGAGGCACTGGGGGCTTTTGTTGGTTTTGTTTTAGGGTTTTTTGGATAAGGTTAGGCCTCATTCTTGAGCTAAGGAGTAACAGTCATATGAGAGAGACAGGAGCTATAAGCTATGTAGCATGTAGTCATATCTTCACATTCCTGAAACTACTTCAAAACAACGTAGTATCAGGCTGTTAAGAAGGTGATGCTATCTTAATTGTTCTTATCACTACCACGCTGACAATATTCTATCTGAAAAGGCATGGCTTATCAATATTTTGGTTATAAAATCTATACTTTTCTGCCTCTAAGGTACCCACTTGGTCACTTTTCTAATGTGTATCTAAATGATTTCTGTCTGACTCTTGGATTGTTTTTGTCTGTTGTATAACTAAGAGCTTATTTAAATCATTTAAGGTGGTGGGACATGATTGATTAAAGGACTGTTTCATAATAGGATTGGTGTTTTATAGTATTTTAGTCTAAATGGATTGGTGAAGATAGAGCTAAGCAGCACCCAAGTTTAAACTATATAGACTAGGGTCCAAAAGGAAGTTCCTTGGAACTTAGCTTTAGGACATAGTTCAAGAAGATCAGAGCTGCCAGGCCCCAACATCCTTCCAATCATACAGTGCTGGAGAATCCAGATGATCTAATCTAATCCTGATTGGCCACCAGGAAATGTTTGTCTGCCTTATCGGGAGTGGTGAACACTGTATACTTAGCATATATATTCTGTTTTGGTAATTGTTAATAAGTAAAAATGTGAGTGAATAGGAAATTGCTCTACCTTTTTAAATTAATTCCCTTGTTTTTAAACCTAATTAAATGTGTTTTACCTTTTAAAATTTCAGTCTATATGTATTCACAATAAACTTCATGTATTGCCTTATCCCCCAAGAAAGATCCTGCTGGTTTTCACTTTCTGACAACAACAATATTGTGTCAAACTCATGATGTATCTTATTAGAAGGATCTTAATCAGAAATCCAACATCAGGGATTACTAAATATAAAAGATTGCTACATATAAACAGCATTCAGGTCATTGCACAAACATTCAAAGTACCGAGGTAGCAACAATGAGCAGACCTACCAGTATTCTCCACACCTAATTAATGACATTTCCTAAACAAGCAGACACTTTTGTAAATAGGTGTAGTGGAGAGAGGCCACTGTGGCCACAGAGGCTGCTGCGCTGGGCTCAGAGCACCAGAAAGCTCCCGCGCTCCCCCTGCTGGGCAGAGGAGAAGTCTACATGGGACTTGACCCAGGAACCTGAGGAAGGAGCCAGGGAGAGGGCGGGCTGGAGAAAAGGGCAAACCAGGGACCCACTGGGGGAGCCTTTTAGGAGGTGGACTGACTGGCCACCAGAGGTCTGGCCAGCAGAGAGGCCGGAGGATCGCTGGAGCGACCTGGAGACCGGCCCTGAGTTCTACTCCATCTCCGGTGCAGACTTGGAGGAGTTGCCCTCAGCTGAGGAACTGGAGGAGCGGTCCGGACCCCAGACCACAGCAGGTGAGAACCTTGAGGAGCCACCCTCAGCTGAGATCCTAGAGGGTCCAGCAGCACCCGGCCCCTGTGATTTGGACAAATTAACGCTGGCGAATGGACTTGAGGGGTTGCCAGACCCTCCCACCCATCGACAGCGAAGGCCTGACTGGGATCCTGCTGGCCGTGTACCTGGGGGATGAAGACTACTATGGACCCCAGGTACCCTGGAAGGGAACGGGAAGGAAGTAGCTCAAGGACAGTGGGTGCTTGCCCTGTTGTGATGAGTCAGCATGTTTCAGCAGGAGCCCCACTGACATAGTGGCACCTTCTTCCTGCCACTATTAGGGCCCTGGGATGCAGTGGAGTGGGTGGGCCTGTGTTCCCCTCACCCTTCCCCCCCCCATTACTGTCAAGGCTACTGCTACTGTGTTTGCCTTGCCCTGCTTGGGACTGAAGGCCTAAACTGCTCCTTTGTTTGCCTTGCCCTGCTTGAGGGCTGAGGCCTGTACTGCTACTGTGTGCCTTACCCTGCCTGAGGGTTGAAGGCTTGAACTGCTACTCTGAGAATCCAGAGGCTATAAATCAGATTCTGCCTCGCCCCACTGAAGGGGCTGGAAGGCAGAAGACATTTGGGGTGTGTATGCCTAGCAGGTGGGCCGACTCCCCCAGCTGCGGGGGTCCCACATGCCACAATAGGGCTTCTCAAAAGAGGGCAGCCAATTGCCAGGAGACAGGAACTGCTGAGTAGAATCAGTTGTGCATAGCTATGTGAAGGCAGCTTATTAAAAAGTCCATTGATGCTGAACCTACCTGGGAATAAGCAGGTCCAAATTTATGTTCTGTATTGTCATTACTCAGGCTTCATTTACCTGGTTCAAGAAACTATGATGTATGTTTGATGATTAGAAACAGAGCTAGGTATATTGAAAATCAACCTAACTTCCAGATTTACAAACCTGTTATACAGTAGAGAGGACACTGCATGTAATGTGATTAATTTTTCTGTTCAGTTTTCACGTTTCCTAAGAGAATAATTTGGCTTGGAGCTAGAAAGAAAACAATGCCTGGTTCCATCTCACCCTAGCCCCATCTATAGTCCAGTGGTCCATCACAGCTCCTGTGGGCAAAATCAGGTGCCATATATTGGAAGAAGATAATTGTTTCAAGGGGCTAAAGAGAAAAAAATCCTTGAACAGCTTGATGCTGGAATTTTTCAAGGGGGCTGATGCCCAGCTCCCACTGAAATTCAGAGGAAGTTAGATACTACATCTTTTCAACTCTTTTGAAAATCCTAGCCTTAAGTACTACTTTCTCAAGAGCATAACCCTCATCAACAGAGGTGGCTTTTGACATGGTCATCCTTGGATACATTTTAATGGATGACCTTGAGGTGGAAGAATTCATACTCCATTACCAATCACCTGGCCTATGAAACCTTAGCCTTTATCCTGCAAACTGTATGCGTGTATACTGTCTACCCAAGAGATCCAACACAAAAGTTCCTTTGGAATTCATCCAGCTAAAATATTGGGGTATGGGGGGTATTTTCTAATGAATTAAGAACCTACTAGACTTGAATATGATTGATCAGGTAAAATAAGTATGCAAAGAATTGTTTACCACTGGGGATGTAATAGCTAGTCTGTTGTGTAGCACATATTGTAATTAAGGTGAATTTTGAAAAATCATACTGAAATTCTTTAATAAAAGTCATCAGCATCCCTCAGCAGTAGCTACTTTTGGGTGCAGAATATTGTTACTTAATTAAAAACGCCCTAAAATCCAGACTATTGTCATGATGCAACTAAAAGAAGGGTCTATTTTTTAAAAAAAGTCTGTAGGACTTCAAGCTGAGGAATAGGAATATGTTAATCATTGCACTTCCTCTTTAATTGTTCTCACCTTAACTTATGTTTGACAATCTTTGTATAAGAAGACCGGGGCTTAGAACTGGACATCAATTTCACATGCATCTATACACCACCTTACCATATGACACTGTCTAAATATAGCCTCATTACATGACATTGTTGTTAACACTGTCCCAATTAATTGATCATTGCCATTCACTGTCATTAATGAGACACCATCTTAAAATTTAATTGACAAAATTTATATATAAAAGTAATGATTTTCTAAAAGCACCTAAGTTACTTGGGCTTCATTTTTCTAGAACATCTATGTCAACTGAAACAGGATTTTTTAAAAGGTTACCCAAAAGTAACTTCAACTCCTGCACCTGCGCCATGGCTCCCTGCCTATTATTGCAGTGTTTTTTTTACAGTTGCTTCTCACTTAATTTTTTTCTCTCCTGTTCCTGTGTAAAAAAACCCACATAAACAAGAGGGAAACAGTCACACTGTACAAAGAAGAAAATGGTGAAAATGACTGCACACAAAGGGCTGACAAATGCCAAACACAAAAAATGGAGAAATATATTTTTCTTTATTTCAGTTACAGTAATATTGGGTGTTAGCAAAGAAAGATTCAGAGAAAAGTGAAAGCTTTAACTGACAGTGTACCTTTAAACTAAACTGGTTATTTGGAATACTCCCCAGCAAAGGCCCTATTCAAATTAAAGACAAAATCCTACTTCCTTTGAAGAAGATGTCAAAACTCTCTTGGACTTCAGTGGGAGCAGGATCAAGTCAGAACAGACTATGATCTCCCAGTTGTTTTGAAATCATTTCCTTTGCCAAACTAACCACAATGTGACCATGTTAGGAACTTACCTCATTCACCCTTCCACATACATGCAGTTTGTTTTGAACTGCACAAAAAACTCATGAATACCATTGGTGACCAGTCACTGGCTATGTCCACACGTACATCATTATTTCTAAATGAGTTATTTCGAAATGAGTTAATTCAAATTAAGAAAATAATAATTCAAATTAAGGGAAAAGCTCAAAGCAAAATAGCATGTCCAAACACAGGACTTGCTATTTCGCTTTAGGAGAGGGGCACCATGGGAGGTGGGGCAACATGGCCCCCTCCCTGGGCCATGCCCCTACCCAATATAGGCTAAAAGGAGGGCACCCAGGGAAGGAGAAGGGCAAAAGTGTTGTTATTTTGAAATAACACGTCCGAACGGCATTATTTCAAAATAACCATTTTGAAATAACAGCCATTTTGATTTAAAGAAGTTTTAAGCTATTTCAAAATGACGGCTCTTATTTCAAAATGATGGAGCCTGTCATTTTGAAATAAGAATATGTCATGTGGACCTAATCTCTTATTTTGAAATAACCAGTGTTATTTTGAAATAAAAGAGATGTGTGGACATACCCACTGTGTTAACTTCAGTAAGGCTACTCATGCGAGTAACTGCCAACCATTGTTATGAAGGGTTCAAACCAACAAGCTCTGCACTATACTTTTTCACACTTCTAGAGTTTAAAAATTTAAAAATATTTGCCCTTCACACAGATATATAGGCCTCTTATACCAAAGGTGAAATAATTTTTTTCCTTCTAAAATACAAACTTTTGAACAAAGGAAGTTTTAATGGATACTCTGGAACAGCTTGAACTGGTGGCAGACAGATGTACCTCTACAATGCATTCTGATATATTAGGTATCTCATCATCCCAGAGTTTTCTCATTATGTCTCTGTCAATCTAATCTTAGTACAGGAACTTGCCCTAAGAATTTGTGATAACGACAATTGAGTGGAAAAGGGGGCTTGCTCTGCTACTATTGTTTTAATGCTCATGTGGTTTTCTTAGCACAAATGTATTTATTTCTGAGCTGCTTTTTTTTAATTGAATAATAGAAGTGAATTGGTTTTTCAAACCCTTGGAGACTTCCCCAATAATGTTAGATCTGATTTTCTGTTTTTCAACAGTGGTTTCAAATACTGTTGTACAAAAAATAAACAATCTGATTTGTGAATTGTCTCTCCAGCAGATACCCCGGCAAACACAAAAAAAAAAAAAAAAGTCAAGAGAGGTTCGTATTTTATGATCTGTGGGCTTTGGAGATTTAATTATTCTCATTAAGTTGCTCTTTGCACAGTGCCTTTTGGCTTCCAGCTCTTATCTATCTGAACTTATTTCAACAGAATTGATTGAACATGCTTTTCAAGTCCCTTGTACAACCTAATGTATATGTTTTTGCCATGGGACAAAATCAGTCTGCTCAATATGTACACCTACTGTTCTTTTGTAATCATTATAACATGACTTCCAAGGCTGGCACATTTCTAAATCCCACAGCTGTCACTTGTTATTTAGAATTCTAATTGAAGCAGAATCTTGTTAGCCAAAATTGAACACCCACTCACAAAAAGCCAACTCTCGCACACACAAGTGATTAAACCATTTGGATAAAACAAACAGCCTGCTTGATTCTACAGTGTGCACAAAACACAAGCTACATGTGAGCTGAGCCCCATTTCTTTGCTGAAGTCAGAAAATTTTCAAATATATTCATTTTTTTCAAACTTTTGCTTTTCCTGATTCCAGACAGAACCAAAAAAAAAAAAAGAACCTGTCCTTGAAAGGTTTCCTGAGAAACATAATACATTGAGGTTGCATCTACATTATAAACACTACAGTAGCAGAACTACAGCTGTGTCACTGTAGCACAGACACTGCCTACATCAGCTAAAGTGGTTTTTCCACTGATGTGTTATCCATCTCTCTGAGAGGAGGAAGGTATTTCAATGGACTTCTGTCGACCAAGCCATATCTACTCTGCAGGTTAGGTTGACCTAACTGCAGCACTCAGGACATGCAATTTGTCATTCCTCTGAGCAACAAATGATCTAGGTCAGTGGTTCCCAACCTTTTTCAGGCTGGTGACCCCTTTTTAACAAAAAAAATATTTGCGGCCCCCCGGTTGATTATGTAATCTGGCCTGTGCAGGCAGACTCTTGCCTGAATCACTCTGGTGATGCCATAGTGACAGCCAGCAAGCAGCGCTGCCACCACCATGGCCCACACCACCATAACTGCTGAGCTGCAGCAGTTATGGCCCCCTGCCCTTGTCCCTGCTGGGGAGCTGCTGCAGCCCCATCCCCCTGCCAGGATCAGCCACGGGAGGAGAAAGGCAGCCCTGGCTGGGAGCGTCGGGGCTGTAGCTGGATTCCAGCCCCAGTAGGGAGAGGCTCCGTGGACTCCCTGCAACATGTCCACGAACCCCTTGGGGTCCCCGGACCACAGGTTGGGAACCACTGAGTCTTTTGTTTTTAGAGCCCTGCACGGATACAAATAAGTGGATCCGTATCCGACCTGCAACCGCAAGAAATGGTCTGCGGATATCCGTGTTGTATCTGCGGATGCGGATATAAGGCGGATATCTGCGGATATCCGTGGATTTGCAGGGCTCTATTTGTTTTACTGCCTGTGTGCACTGACACCTACTGAGCACGGCAAGGCAGATCTTTCGAGTTCCCAGAAACCTGGTCATCTGAGAGCTGATGAGCTTCCAACAGGCAGAAAAAGCCCCTCAGCCTTTGAGAAGCTTAGACTGAGTATTTTGTTTTACTGCCTGTGTGCACTGACACCTACTAAGCATGGCAAGGCAGATCTCTCCAGTTCCCAGAAACCTGGTCATCAAGTAATTAACTACCAAGTTTGCTCTGTTTCCTGAGGTAGAAAAGAAACTGTCCTTTTGTCCAAAACCATCTTTCACCTCACTAAAATGAATTAACCCTCCTGAGAGATAAAAGCAAATTCAGCTCTAGGCTCTGAACAAAGTGCTCTGATCACAGCAATGTCAGGCAAAGGACTCCAGAGTCCCTGCTAAGATTAAATAGTCCTCCTTCTGGTGGAAGCTTTTTCCAGAGAGAATGAAGAAACAAGGAGACAACAACAGTATTCAAGAGAAACAAACAAGTAAGTATATTTTACAACTGGTTTAATTTCACTAGTGCTGCACATTTACAGATGGGCAGTTTCATCTGTCCCTGTTCTTTCTGCACTGCTCTTAGTCAGCTTCCTTGAATCCCCTGCCAATAGTCCAAATGCAGAGGTACAATATCTGGCCTCCTAACCTGGCTGCTGTAAGACTCCTTTTTATGCCATGCACAATCACCTTCTGCAAGGCTGTTGATTAGTAATTAAATAGATGCATTCAGCCACAACTTACTGGGCTTGATAATTGCCTAGCAGGACAGAAAAATTCTCACCTCTGTAGCAGTAGCTGAATAAAATTTTGTAGTCTGTGTTATGCAGGAACTCAGAGTAGAGAAACATATAGTAGGGTCCCTTCTGGTCTTAAGAGTTTATTAAATGAGAGCTGAGCTATTTTAAGAGACTGGAAAAAGTTTTTGCCTCAGTAAAAAAGTTACTGGAGAGTTTGCTAAGGAAGAAAAGCCAGTATGAGGAAAAATATTTCAAATTTTGAATCTTTGCAAAACACAAAAATAGATTTGTGGCCTTGGGCAGTTTTGCCAAGAATCCAATATATTTCTGTGGTATGGATCTCCCCAACACCCTGCTGAGCTGTATCTTTTTCTTGCAAAATGCTCCAACATCCACCCAAAAAATTCTCCTGAGGTTGAGGAGCCTGAAAGAAAATCTATATTTGCCTTCCCCTGCAATCCCAGTGGACAACAATCTTTGCACCTCTTCCTGGGAGCCACAATCTCATTCTGCCTCAGCCATCAGCAGGTAACTTTCCTTAGAGATTAAACTTCCAGTTTCCCAGTTAAGGACTTGGAAACCTGTCTGTGCTGAAGGCTCAGTTTGTAGTGCCATCTACTGCTGTCACACAATTTAAATGTACAGGCACTTCAGAAAAACAACATAAAGCTTTCACCACTTCATTTTATGTAGCTAATATTCTAAGAGGTGAAACCCCTTAGTTCAAACAACTCTTGGAGTCAGAGTCCCAAATTTTAGATATGAACCGTCAAAGGGTTCAAAGTAATCTTTGGAGAAGACTAGACCAGAGACTCTGAAATTCTCAAAAATTACTTCTTCCCTCTCCCCAGTATCAGTCAAATTCAGTCTCTTCAGTTTCAACTCTGTCTACAAAGAACAAAGACAGTATTGCTTTTCTTGGGCCTTGTTTACAAAAGAAAGGGTTTTTTTGCCAGTATGACTGTACTGGCAACTCCCTCCTGTAGCGTGGAGTAGTGTTTCTCAACCTTTTGCAGGTCATGACACACTTGGCAGCATATTGCGACCCTACAGACACACCAGCCCACTCACCTCAGGCCAAATCCAGCCATCTGCCTGGCTCCCCATGACCCACTTACCACCCTGTGGCCACACAGTAATGTGTCCCAAAACAATGGTTGAGAACTACTGAAGTGGAGATACAGCCTATATACACAACAGGGGTTGAGGGAGGGGGAGAGTTTCTTCCCATTACTAAAGGTCATGCCAGGTTTCCCAGACTAAATAAGTTATACTGAGAAAAGGAATTCTTTGCTAGTATAACAGAATCTCAGATTTGGAGGGGGTGGGAGTTGGCTTAAAAATGTTGTAAAGAATCAGACCTCTAGCCAATACCACTACACAGAGAAAAGTTTGAGTGTAGAACTAGCCTTATCCTCATAAATGCAAACTCTATAGACATTTTAGTTTACAAATTGCTTAAGAAGAAAACCTAAGTAGGTCATGCGCTCAAGATTTTATTTTTCCACTAAAGAAATTAATGTTATAGGATATAGTAGTGTGAGCACAATGACTGGGAGCCAGGATCCACCTGGTGATATGCCCACTTCTGGAGACTGATTCAAAAAGATGTCCAAATTTTTAAAGGGAATAATTTGGCTTGGAGCTACGAAGCTCCAAGGTGGATCCATCTCACCCTAGCCCCATCTATAGTCCAATGGTCCTTCAGAGCTCTTGTGGACAAAATGAGGTGCCACATATTGGAAGAAGAAAATAAAATAAAAAAAAAATGGTCCAGCATTATTGAAAAATATTTAACTGACTATCTCACAGGAATGCTGAGAGATTGACTAGTGTTTGAAAACACTATACGCATTTTGGGTAGGTTTTTTTCAAAAGTACGATAAGGCCTATTTTCAAGAGAGCCTTAGCCATCCAGGTGCATTTCAAAATTGTGTCCTTTGTCCAGTGTTTGATAACTACTATCCCTAAGAGTGTATGCCACAGAAAAGTCTTTTAAAGAACAGGGTGAATTTTGGGGGGGGGGCAAACAAACAAAAATACCAACTGAGAACCCTCATCTAAATCAGGGTTTCTTAATCTTTTAGAGGCCCCACATCCCCTACAGCAATAAATGGTAACCCCGCATCCCCACCAAAAATAAAATAAAATAAAATAAATGGTTATCAATTTTAATTGTGCTTTTAGGTCACATTTGAAGTATATTGGGTGGGTGTTCTATATTTAAATGATATGTTACTCCTGCAGCTCTTGGACTCCCTTCATGAGGGCACCCCTGGTTAAGAAACCTTGATCTAAAGGAAATTTTTTTCCTTATAACATTTCTTTCTTGGTCTCTGTGGCAAGGTGGTTGTCCTGCACTGGCCTTTATCAGGTTTATAAGGGCCAGAGAGCTGCAGCCAATGGCCTATGAGAAGGAGAGAGAGACAATAAGAGGCTTGCAGATGTCAGCCTGGGGAGCTCAAAGGGGAAGGTCGTCCCTATGGCTGGCTGGGGAAGTCAGCACCCTGGAGAGCTCATAGTGCACCACTAAGAGCTGACCAGGAGCACGGAGGTCCTGAAGGCACAGAAGGCAGCGGGGCTCCAGAAGTGAGGGACTGGCAAGGGGCAGGTGGCTGCAGAGGTTCGGGCACAGTACCATGATCAGATGGTGTGAGTGATGCTAAAGTGAGGGCATGGACTGGACTGAGGGCTGTGGGGAAAGTGGTTGACAGGTTGAGGGAGATTGACTGTTATTAGACGGGGTGGGGGGGAGCAGCAGCATCAGTGCCAGAGTCACAGCATACAGGGTCTCTGGGCCTCAGCCTCTCCCCACTCCCCCAGAGTGGCAGGAGGGGCACTGCGCTCCCAGGCCACTGCAAACTGGAGTAGTGGCCAGGACCAGGGAGCAGAACTTTTCTCCTGGAAGGGAATAAATGGACAAAGGCACTCAGCTGGAGGGTTGAATAGCCTGCAGGACTCAGCCAGAGGGCTGAGATCCTGAGTGTGAGAGATGGAGCCCCAACCACCTAGCAGGGACCACTTAAGCTAATCCCCGAGACCACCACCAGGAGGTGCTCATTGGATAGGTCCCGTGCTGTTAATATGTCACAGTCTCCAAGCCACAAATCAAGTTCCATTAAAGTCAGGGGAAAGATTCCTGTTAATTTACAATTAGGCACTTGTAAGTGTTGTATGTGAATTTGGTATTAGAGAAATCAGAGGATGAACAGCACGTGAGGTTCAACATAGTGCAAACTCATTACCAAACAATGATAGACATTACTGTAATGCCTGTAGGCCCCACTGAAGTCAAGGGTGGTGTGTAGTGAGTGCAAGAAAGACCTAGAAAAGGAAATCCCTATCCTAACAAAATTACCATCTAAAAGACACAATGTATCAGATGGATGTAACAAACAAACAATCAAATGTGGCTTGAGAGGGGAGGGGAATTGAGGGAACAGTACTATGAGCTACCATAGGCTTTCTGTATGCACAGTTAAAAGTTGTGATAAGTAAATCAGCAGTGGTAACCACTTTCCTCCACCTGCCTCCTACCTGTAATCAGACAGTTGCACTGGTAGGTAACACAGCAGAGGTGAGTCATGAGGTAGGATCTGAAGGATATGGGCTATGCATGAGATGGCAGGGGGGTGTGCTACAGTTCTTGATTGCAAGTTTCCCCCCCACAACATGCATGGGATGGCCCTGGACAAAGATGAAGGAGCATGTAGTATAAGAGTGTGACCAAAGCTGGAATAATTAGGAGAGTAAAAATGGGGACTGCCATTAAAAAAAAAATAAAGTCAGTCAGATGGGAAGATAAGGTGGGCCTGAATTGGAGAGGGTCTTGTAAGTAATAAGAAGTTCATGTTTGAGTTGAGTGAAAAATGAGAACCAAAGAGAAGGATAAAATAGAGCAGTGGGCTATGGAGATGATCTTACCAGCAGTGTTTTGAATGTATTTCAGAGGGGATGAAGTGACAACATTAGATCACAGCCCTTCAGTCCCAACATATGAACCCTTTGGTCCCCTACAATTGCTATTTCAATTGCACAAGGTCTCTAGAGCAAGCTGCACACAATTGTTCTAAATTATGTCAAACTATGATTTTTGTGTGTGTGTGTGTGTTTCAGGCAAGTTTTTGTTTTGGTTCGGGTTTTTTGTGAGGAGAGATTTCAAGATGCATTACAGTCTGACAGTCCAATTACAGCTCACAGTTCAGTTAGGTTTACTTCTATGCACTCTCACAATGGTTTAACATGTTCAGCAGAAACAACTACTGGACAATATTAAGAAATATAACCTACTGGTTGCAACCTTTGTGAGTGTTCTTCATTGAAAGTCATAGCACATAGTTCTATATTTTCATTTGTTGTAAATGATGCTCATTTTATAATCTGAACACTATCCAGACAGGTCTTTACATAGACATCATATCTTATACAAATATGCTATGTAATCCAAATATTATGTATTTAATAAAAATAAAGTGATCAAATAGCACTACTATTCTTATTATGACTCATGTTTATAATAGTAATTCCTAAGAGTTGCCCAAAAATGGGACCCCATTGTCCTGGGCACTGCTCAAATACAGAGTAGCAAATAGACTGTAAACCCCTTCAGGCAGGGACCAAACAAAAAAGACAGGCCCAGGATGGGGAAAAGGGTCACAAAATGAAATATGTGATGGCAGATAACATCACATTGCCTTCAGATGAAGCACAGCCCCAGGGATGGGAAGGCACGCATGAATCACAAGCACAGGCCTGGCATCAAGATGTTCAGATTTAGTGGCAAGAAGGATGTGAAAATGATCTCATCTGAATTTTGATTTCATTTCTATCCAATTCTGGGACCCAGCTGTGTTGAATTTACTATCTTACATTGGCCTGAATGGGAATTACATTGTGATCATAATACTGATGATTTGAGGCATGGTTCTCCATAACCAAGCCATGCTATATTCTAGGGTCCACTCCATCAATCACTGGCATTTCCCAATTCTTTTCACTATTTTTTTTAAATCAGGCAAAACAAGATGTGGTCGTCTCCAGGATTGTCCTTGAGCCTCCAAGAATTAAAGATACATTTTTATTTAAGGACTGCATCATGTGCTGAAACCTCCAAAAATATGTCCAACCAAAATGGGCAACTCTGCTCATAAAGCCAGATTTGGCTCTTGACCATACCCATACTAAAGAAACAAGGAGTTCTGTGGCATTTAAAGACTAACAAATTTATTTATTGCATGAGCTTTTGTGAGAGAAAATACACTTTATTAGATGTGCAAGCAGTCCCATGTAAAGCAATGGGGCTACACAGGGAGCAAGGGTAGCAAGATCTGGCCCACATGAGTAATTTGAAGAAGGTACCTAACAAATAAGCAGTTCAGTGTAAAGGCAAGTACCTCTCTTCTGTTAAGAAGCCTGTTTTTCCTTCCACTTAAATTCAGCTCCAAAGATTCCATTTTAGGGCACGACCACAAATGGTAAGTGTTTTTACGCTTTCTAATAGTGAAGGGAGCAATTCCCCTTGGGTGCTGGATCTTGGGCACATGACAGTAGCTGCACCCCTTAATTCATCCAGACAAGCACTTACTCACATAAGTTATTCTGTTGAAGACAGTGAACCTATTAACATAAGGACTGACCCGGCAGTGTAAGGACTCGCAATTTCACCTTGGCTATGTCTACACGGGGAGTGCTTGTTTCGAAACAACACGTTTCGAAACAAGGTGTTTCGAAATAATATGTTATTTCGAAACAACTTATTTCGCTGGACAAAAACCATGTGGCACCCACAGGGTGCAGTGCAGAGGGGCACTGCATCCCATGGGTGCCTGCAGAGGGCTGCAGGCACCGGCGGAGTCAGGCGCAGGGCTGCGCCTCACTCTGCCAGTACCTGCAAGGGACTGCAGGCACCGCGCCTCACCTGGCGGGTGCCTGCAGCCCCCTGCAAGCACCCGCCAGGAGCGGGCAGCGGGGCACTTCACCCCAGGGGCTTTAAAGCCCCTGCTGCCCCCCAACCTGGAGGCGCAGCCCCGGCGCGCGGCTGCAGCCCGCCGCTGCCGGGGCCAGAGTAAGCGCGGGCCGGAATCCCCGGCCTGACGCGCCGGCAGGGGGTGTGTCGGGGCATCCCCCCCCGACACGCCCTCGGGAATCCCCGGCCTGACGCGCCGGCAGGGGGCGTGTCGGGGCATTCCCCCCCCCCCGACATGCCC
>ML682025.1:787470-891238 GCA_007922195.1 Podocnemis expansa
GGGCATGTCGGGGGGGGGGGAATGCCCCGACACGCCCCCTGCCGGCGCGTCAGGCCGGGGATTCCCGAGGGCGTGTCGGGGGGGGATGCCCCGACACACCCCCTGCCGGCGCGTCAGGCCGGGGATTCCGGCCCGCGCTTACTCTGGCCCCGGCAGCGGCGGGCTGCAGCCGCACGCCGGGGCCGCGCCTCCAGGTTGGGGGGCAGCAGGGGCTTTAAAGCCCCTGGGGTGAAGTGCCCCGCTGCCCTCTCCTGGCGGGTGCTTGCAGGGGGCTGCATGCACCCGCCAGGTGAGGCGCGGTGCCTGCAGTCCCTTGCAGGCACCGGCAGCGTGCGGCGCAGCCCCGGGCCCCTCCCCACAGCCCGTGTACACCCCTCAGCACCCTGGCCAGGGTGCTGAGGGGTCAGCCCTTCCTCCCAGGGTGCTTAGCACCCTGGGAGGAGGGGCACATGTTGTCTCGGAACACTTTGTTCCGAAACAACATGTCCAAACAGGGCTGTTTCGAAACCTCTGTTTCGAAACAACTCTGTTTCGACAGGTAACGAGGTTTAAGTTATTTCGCAAAGACCACGGCCATTTCGAAAGAAGCGGTTTGCTTCTTTCGAAATGGCCGTGCGTCGTGTGGCCATGGCACTCCTTATTTCGAAACAACCTCTGTTGTTTCGAAATAAGGAGTGTGTGTGGACATACCCCTTCAGTTTTCTACTAATTTCTGCTACATACTCCATCCCTTAGAAGTAGGACTCAATCACATAGCACTCCCTAGACATAAGACCTGCAGCAGCAACAGCAGCAGCATTATTTCTCCTTCTTTTTTAGTACTACAAAAAGTTATATGAGAAGATAAAAACACAAGGCCTGAGTTGAAACTAGTGGAAGAAGGGAAACTTATCACTAGTTGCTGTTGCTGTATTGTTTCTAATGATTTAAAGTTTGCTCCTTAGGACAACTGGGAAATCTTAGCTACCCCAGACTTTAACACTCACTGTGATTTCTGGCTGTTTTAATTCTTCTCAGGCCTCCTTCTGTGAAATGACATATACAGAGGTGTGGGGATCCTGCTTCAGCAAAATCAGCCTTTTTCAACATTCACAACTAGGGCAGCAAACATGCTCTGCCAAAACCTTCCCTTCCAATTTAATTTTGTCAGTAAAGTCCAGAAGAAGTGCTTGCTCAGAACCTAGGAGTGTCCTTCTACCTCCTCTCGATGGTCATGCTAAAGGGAGGTCAATATATAGAGACTGAAATGTTAACAGAGCAGCCAGCCAAAAACACTTTAGTTTCCTTCTTGTTTCTGCTGTTTGGTACACGCAGGCTTGCCTACACATTTGAAGTATTTTCCTCTTCCAAACATAACATGCCAAGGGCCAGATTTGTGTCCCTAAAACACAGCTTTTAAAAATGGTGGTGCATCACAGTACCTCCCCAGAAGCAACCACAGGGAAGGAATTAATGGTTCAGTTCCCTTCTCCTCCTTCTTCCCAGTTGCTCCTTTGAGATGCTGGCATGTCAGCTCAGCTATGCTGGCTTGTGCATTAAGAGGACAGAACAAAACCTCTCCTAGTCCCCACCTCATCGTGCCCACTCTCTCTGCTCTAGTGCATGCACATGTGTGTGTCCATTCAAGGGCAAGCTTGCCCTGTGCTTTTACCTTCACAAATGCAAAAACACAGCACTCTAGATATTGTGTATAGAGACGGAAGGGGAAGGTCTTACAACCTGACAGAGGGGTATGGCCAGCCTTACAAATAATGATGCTTACTTCTGAAATGAGCCAATATCCTCTAAGCACCAGGAGATGATGCCAAATGTCTTTTTTTCATTTCTGGTTTACATTAGAATTAATCTATTCAGAGGAGAAAGGCTAATGTGGAAATCCAGCAAAGAGCTGGGTGAGGCAAAGCTGGGATTTAAAAAAAAAAAGAAAAAAAAAGCCTCCTTTTGAAAGCAGTGACCCCAGTGCTGTCACAGAGTGTCTAACAGTGCTATATGCCAGTCAGAGAAAGCCTATTTTGGATTGCTGCAGTTCAGTGTTTAAAAGACCTGTATTTTTCTGATTCAGAAGCCAAGGTACAGCAGTGTCAGACTTCAGAACTGTTGGGGTCAAAAACATTACTTAGGTTAGAAGCTGAAACAAAAGGACATTTTGTTCAGTACTAGCAAGAACACTAGACCAAATGCCCTGATCTGAGGCTTCCCAGTTTCCATCACAGCTCAGATATGTCCAGTAGGTGGCACTCCACAAGTCTACAAGCAGCACAAATTAAAGTTCTCCTCCCCACCCCCAACCTGCACACAAGCTGTGTTCTCACTGGCATGAGAAAATATGTTCACAAGACACTTTGGGCGTGAAGCAGAGCCGGCACCCACAGACCCTGCCGGCCCCGGCAGCATGCGCCCTGCCTGGGCAGGAGGGGGCAGAGCCCACGCCCCGGTGGCAGCCACCCAGCTCCAGGGCCGCGGGTGCCCCACAGTCCCTCCCCTGCTGCCGCAAGAGCAGTGGGAGAGTCAGGGCAGGGGGATTCCTGCCCTGGGGGCAGTTTTCCCCTGCCTGGCTCTCCAGGGGAGAGCCAAGCAGGGGATTGGTTGGCAACATGGCCCTGCCATGCCACACGTCCCATGCTGCCCCTCTCCTGAAGCGAAATAGCATGTCTACATGCATGGCATTTCGCTTTCAGGGGTTCCCTTATTTCAAATTAAATTTTTTTATTTCATTTTGAAATAAGGATTTTATTTCAAAATAAGTTACTTCGAAATAACTAGCTACGTGTGAACATAGCCTTCAAGGCTTGAAATCCCTAATATTAAAGATAACCTAAAAGCATGGGGATATTTCCATAGAGATGAGCAGTGATAACCACCAGACTTGTCTGCCTGAGACTTTTTTCTTTGGGGTTTTGTTATAGTCTTTTCTCTATGCTAGACTTCTTCCAAATCACTGTTTTGCAGATTCTTTCCTTTATTGATGTTTTATATTGGCTAGTGCATTATCTGTTGCTTAAAAGAGAGTTCTCAATTTTACTAATAACAAAAGAGCACTCAATTTTACTAATCGCAAACCTGTCTCTGTTCCAGCAAAAGACACTGTATGAGAACCAAGAGACACTGGAAAGAATAAGCAGAAAAGGGAAACAGACAAAACTGGACATCTCAGAAATTAGTTTTGGGTATTAAAAGCCAAAGAAGGTGGGAACATGCAGAGAAGTCTGGGGAGCTACAGAAGATAAAATATTATCAATATTCATCTTCCAACAGCACTCATACTGCCCTACAAACATATTCAACCTTGGAAACAAGAGAGTCTCTAGCGAAAGGAGCAGGCACAGCAGCATCTGAGGTTACAAGCACAAAAACATGTTGCTCATTTCACTGACTGTGATGAGAAAACTGTGAGTGAGGAGGGCAAAAGGGAAAGAATTTGATCTCTCATGGGTTTTTCACAAGAAGAATATTCTGCACAGTGATCAGTAGATGAAGGAGATCTATAGACTCCAGGATTATGGAGACTCAGCAAAGGAAAAAGCAGGTCTCTATAACAAAACAGATATGGACAGGTGTTATAAATCAGTGACCAAAGGTCAGAGCATTTGCTCGTCAATGCAGTGATACGATAATTACAGCATATAGCAACACAATGAAATGATGAGTGTATGGCAATTCCCATAAGAGATACAGTGCTGTCTTCTAATAACTATAGTCCAGATCCTGATACACGCATTTGATCTTAACAGCACCCTGCTTTATTATGAGTAAGGACTGATTTCAAATGGGCCTCTTCATGAAGGACAGAACTATTAACTCCAGGTAATTAGAATCTAGCCCTGTGTAAATAATTTCTGGCACACTGTAATAATATTTAAACAATGAATGGAACTGTCCACATTCCCAATATTAAGGCTCTTTAACCATTGACATCTGCAGAAAATTGCAGTATTTTATCTAGGGAAGGGAGAGGGGAGATTTTTGCTCTACTTTCACAAGCTATGCAACAATTTGTAAAAATGTTACAATGCAATTACAGCACTTAATCCAATAAAGCATGCCAGACAGGTTTAAAATCAAGCCTCTGGGATTTCCTCTTCTATCAGCTCAAAAGTTATAATGAAGAATTGCTCTCAGTTATGAAATACTGAACCCACTGGAGCAACATACTAGTGGAAACTACCCCTCCCCCGCATTTTGGGTGGGAGAACAGCACAAGTGAATGTAGAGACATGGCGAGTATGGAGCCCAGCAAGTGAAATAGAGGGAAGGTGCAAAAAAGTAGAATTATACCATATGAAAAGAGAATCTAAGCATTTGCCCACACCATAACAAAAAGTGGAAACCATTTACTGGAGCCCTGAGGTTTCTGTCATTCAATGCAATGAGTTCTGTTTCTTCTAGGAAAATCCTGCAGTTTCTATTTAAAAGGCAAAGGATAGCAAAATGTTATTCTCTCCTGGATTTCTATTGCCTGGAACTGGATAACCATCTAAAAAGGTTAAGAAATGAAAAGCAGGTATTCGTACAAAAGAAAACCTTCTGCAGGCACATGTACAAAGATGAAGCCTGCTTGTGCACAGACTCTTTGAAAACTCTTTTCCTTTGGTTTCTCAGCAAGTGTAGTAGCCACATGACAGGCAACAGCTTTAGAAACAAAACCCAAGCTACCAGGCTACAATCATTCCAAAATTTTCAAGTGTTGGAAATACATGTTAGTCCTTTCTGCTTTTCTTTAGGGAGACTCCATTAAACTTATATGCTTGTTAATAGCTTATTTTTATTTAGTCCCTTCAGCACAAGAAGCCAGCGATCTGTAACCGTTACAGTTACACACCATGCAAAACCTCATTCAGACATGGTCATCGTTATTCATTGCTGCTGTGAAGAAAAGCATGGCAAAGGGAAAGAAAATAGTGAGTGTGCTGCAGCACTAGGCATCACCTCCTCCCCCTTTCTTGCACTGCTGAGTTAGTTCAGAGCCTTCCTGGATCAATGGCATTGTCTCTTCACACACTCCACCCCGACCCCCACCCACAGCCAATGCTTGGGGAAAGCTTTGATGCATTCAGGGGAAGACAGCAAACCCTCTTTATCTGTCTCTCTGATGTGGCTGTGAAGGCACTGCTATTGTGAAACACTCTGAATAGTCTGCACTCAGCCCATTGTAAATGCATGCATGTTCCATGCAAAAATACCTTTTAGAATAAACTTTATGCTTCCGTGCAGGATGATTGGAAAAAAAGGAAGTAGTACACACAGAATATCCTTTGAGGCACTGCCGTGTACACCGTATAGTTCCAGAAAGCACTACTCATGCCAGCATTCCAGTGGATTTCTCCAGCACAGACTTCAACTGGCTGATTGCGCTAGAATCTCAGTGAGAGACAAGGATAGCCTTAGAAGAAGGACAAGGCTTAAAAGGGCAAGAGAGCCAGTGTTCCCATCTTTACAAGAAGCTTTGCGGTAAGCTGGGATATACACCAGGGGATATTTCTGCCTTCAGCAGCATGAGAGAATGTGAGCTGGGAAACAGACTACCTTCCTACCCCAGACACTTTTTATCAGCTTATCTGAGGTTTTAAAAGGGCACCCTCTCTGTATGTTATAATGCCTCTTAGTACAATCCAAAGTGGTGGACTCATATTAGTCTAATCACACCCTGAATTTTCAGTATCAGTTACACTAGTGTCAGAGCAAGTTACCTATACTCAGTAGTTTCTGATGCACAAGAGGCTGCGGCATGCAAGGTACAGACAACTGCACAGAAGCACTTGCCAGAGAGTAACACTGTCTCTCATATACTCCCTTCCTTATGAGAATGGAGAGTCTGTAGTATGCCAAGTATCATTTCCAACTATAGCCCCCTGCTACTACCCCTAAACGTCAATATGGTTCTGCTATCATTTTCTGATTTCCCCTTCCTTCCTTTTCCTGTTGATGATCCCTCCCAAGTGAAAATTCAAATGGAGTCACCAAAGATAGGCACCCCAGCAAAAGACCTGCCCATGCATGGATCTGGATGGGGCTACTTTGAAAGAGGAAATACTCCCTTTCACTTCTGCTTTACCAATCAAGTCACTTAATTTTACATGGGTAACAGTGTTCATGATCCATGACCCCTATAGTGCTCCCTCAGTCAGCCTCCACACATCTTGCTCTTGATAGAGAAACACCCACTAGGTGGCTTTCACCAACTGCTTTATCTATTACAATGATGACGTAGAGATGTATGCGTGTACATGCCATGTGTGCTCTAGTGATGCCTGAGTGTTGCGTAAATCCAGGCCACAGAACAACCACCTCAGATAACCCAACCTAGGTGAGGCAGTTCATTGCTTTCTACCCACAGCTCAGAGACATATGCACACAAGGAATCACAACTGATGGAGAAGAATTGCCAGCAGCTTCCTGAAACAGAGCTTAATATTGGAAGGCCCTGATCTAGAAGAACACTTAAACATACGCTTAACTTTAGGCATGTGAATAACCCCTTTGACTTCACCGACACAACTCATGTACTTAAAGTTAATCACTATATTCAGATAACAAAAGGCATCCATACAAATGACCTTATCTCAGTATGTTTTGCCCTCCCTGTGTACCTACCTGTGTAGAGCATAGGAAAATAAAAGGACAAGGAGGACACCCATACCACCTTGGCCCTCTGTAGCACGACTGAAGAAAAGACTGGCCTAGACTACGCTTATCTCCAACTTCCAATACTCACAAGTTAGAAGAAACAATAAAAAGACTTCCAACATCCAGTGTTTTCCCCCTCCCACCCCTTACTAAATAAAAGGGGCACAAAGGCAAAAATCTCTCCGTCTCAGACGCATACTCACCCAGAAGAGAAGGTTGAAGACAAACATTAGATACTTGATACATTGCAGGCAGTTGTGAGCCATGCTGCACCTCTTCAGCTCTAGGAGAAAAATAAACGAGAGATCCAGGTAAAAGACAACGTACTTGTTCCCCTTGGGGGACGTGTACTTAGCCTTGGTGGCCTTAGGACCCGGGTTGGTGTGAAATCCAAAAAATGAGTTGCTAGCAGCCCCAAACTGGCCGCCATACATGCTACTGTAGCGACGGAAGGCGCCATTTGGAAAACTGTAATCCTTGCTGTCCAAAGAAGGGCTCCTGTGATAGGTCGATTCATCAGTGCTAGACCTGCGCATGGTGACTTCCGATTGTTCCACGGTTACTACTGATGTGGTAGTTGTTGGGTGTTGGCGGTGGGGGGCAATACGTTTGTTTATATTTTCCTCTCTCCTTATCCCCCTATTGCTTTCAACCAGCTGTTCTTTTATCTGCCATTCTGTCAAGGAGTTAAGTGTGCATAAAGAAGTTGGCAAACTGAAGTCTGCTCAGCGAGGAGTTAGAGAATAACGTGCTTCCATGTGACAGAGACTTCTGAACAAGTAACCATTCCCTTTGGTTTCACGCTTTTCCCCCCGGCCCTCCCTGCTACCAAAAAGAAAAGGAAGACATATACTGTACCCAAAGCAATTAACTTTAAAAAAAGGAAGTAGGATTTTGCTTTTGTCGCAAATGCCATATAAACCCCTGGCTCCACATGCTAACCACACATAAGAGGGATGGTGCACAGACTTGTGGGCAAGAAAAGCAATTATCCAAAAGGTAAGCAGCTCCCATGTCCTGTTCCTCTTTGCCACATAGCTCTGCCCTGAGATGCTCAGCTCAGTTTAAAGATCTCTGTTTCTCCTCATACAGAGCCTATGGTAAGTGAGCCACGGAGCTTCATTCACAGTGCTGCTGACACTCCTCTGAGGCTCCAGTCCAATCATGCTCTCTGCTAGTGTACAGTCACAGCTCCGTGGTCCATCCCTGCATCTGAAGCGAGAGGCAGAGAGAATGAACTTGCTTACTGTATCTCATGAATGCCTGCTCAGCACTCTCTCCGGCTCCTGCCCTCCCCCAGCCAATCAAAATCACTCTCAGACAACATTACTCTCCACCACCACTACCTAGTTGAAAATAAAAACCTCCCCTTGGTTTCTTCTCAGCGAATCCAACATAAGCTGCTTTTAACCAATCACTGCATAGGTGGAGGGACTACAGTATGTATCTTAGATTTAACCAGGTCCATTCCCCTGAGTAATTCTGTTCTATATCAGTACAGTGTACATCAAAGCTTTGAGTGGATTTTAATCATCCTAGCTGCTAGTGTTTCCTTAAATTCATGGATTTTAGGAAGGAGCAACTGAATTTAGATTTGGTCTGAAATGCTACTGCACTTACAAGGATTGGCTATATGCATACTACACATCCAGATTCACAGTCACACACCATCAAGAGTGCTGCATATAGCACACAGACACAGCACTATAGATCAGTGGTTTTCAAACAGGTTCAGGACCCAGTCCTGGGTCACAGCATGCCCTGCCACCACTGCCAAAATACTGGAGTGCATTGCTCAAACCTGTAATTGTTGGGCCGTGGGCATAAATAATTTTTTTAAACTGGGTCCTAAGCAAAAAGTTTGAAAACCAGTGCTATAGATAACAGTAGATGTATTAATCAATCTACTTAGGATCGACCCAATTTTTCACAAAAGATTCATACCAGTTCCATGCATACCTCTCTGTTTTTGCAGGAGATACTATCAAAATTCACTCACTTGAAGACAGGTCTGACTTATCTATTATGCTTACTCAGTGTTGGGACTTCCTTTTACATTTTTTTCCCACTCAGGATCATCTAACCCATCACTCAGTTTCATGCTCTGTCACTTCATTTGCTTCTCTAGCTACCTACCTGTCTTTCCATACCTTGTCTTCCATTGGGCTGGCTTCCTGCTCTGAGGGTGGGGCATCACCACCCACAACTGGCCCAAGCTGCAACTAGTAGAAAGTATGTCACACACAATGTAGCTTTTTCAGAGAGGGCGTGCTTGCAGTTTAAGCACTGGACTGGGACAAAGGAGCGCTAGGCTCAATTCCCTGCTCTGAAAGTTACACGCTGTATGACCCTGGCAAGATGTTTTTGGTTTCCCACTGCCTCGCCTCCCCATGTGTAATCCAGCAATATTAACACCTTATTTCTGCCATCCGTGGTCTGTTTTAGTAATTTACATCATACCTTCCTCAGGCGGAGACTGCCTCTTTTATGTATTTTAGAGCAAGATGAAGAAATGACTGGCTAATATTTTTAAAGACTTTTTCAGGAGAAGAAACAGGCAAGATGAAACTATGTCATGCACACTAACACAAATCCACACACACAATTTATTAGACAGCAAAGTTGCCTTTCCAAGGTCATTCCTGAAAATCACCTCAAATCAGTTCATTTATAAATTGCTAAGACCAGGACCGAATTAACGCTTCTGTGGGCCCAGGGCTATGAGATTTGGTGTCCCCTCCCCGCCAGTGGTGATAGTTTTGACTGGTTTCTCCACTGAAGCAGGCTGGGAGGTATGCAGGCAGCTGCCCACTAGGACCCAGCTGAAGCAGACACCCGACCCAGGGCCAGAGCAAAGTGGGTCACAGTGTTGCATCATTGTTTCGGCCAGCAGCCCAGGGGTTAAAGTAAGCCAGAATGCTGCAGAACACCATTCTGGGGCCCACTATTTTTAGGGGCTCAGCATTCTGGGCCCCCTAAAAATAGAAAATGGTGCCAGAATGCTGTGTTCTGGGGCCCACCATGTAACAATAGCAGGCCCCGGAACACAGAGTTCCAGTTCCATTTTCTATTTTTAGGGGACCAAACTCTTGGCCCCTAAAATAGCAGGCCCTGGAATTGCATTCTGCTGTGTTCCGGCAGGCAAGGGCATTGTTGGGTAGGGTCCCAGCCCCGGCTCAAGCCCCACCACAAACCTCTCCCCTTCCAGGCCCCGCCCCACCTGGGGCCTGCCCCCTCTACCCCCCACAAGCCAATCCCAGGCTCCACTGATGCCCCGACCAGTGGCCTGCCGCCTCCTCCCCAGCCTACCACCTCCACCTCCCCAGCCGTGCCACCAGCAGTAAGTACTGGGGCAGCCCAGCTCACGCTGGGGGGGCGTATTGGGGCTGGGATTGGATATTGGGGACAGGTATTGGAGGCAGGGGGTGGATTTTGGGGGTGGGTATTGGGGGCTGTAGGTGGATTTTAGGGGCAGTAGCTGGGGTGCTTGAAGGGGGCCTGGATGTATGTGAGGTGGGCCCACCCATGCGGGAAGGGCCCCCCCCAATTAGAAGGGTTCTGGGGCCCACCAAATTATACTTTAACCCCTGCAGCCGCCAGTCTAGCAGTGGGCCAGGGGATGGATTTATGCTCCTGCCCGCATGCTGGGGTCAGGTTCAGCAAGGCCAGTGCAATCACTCCCACAGTTAGCAGGCCAACCACTGGCCAGCCAGGGGTGGGGCAGGGCTGGAGCTCGGCACTTGGCTCTAGGGGAGGCTGGCAGCACAGCAGTGCTCCATGCTGGGGTGGGGGCTGTGACTCAGTGCCCCCAGGCTGGCCCATCTACCCTGGCCCAGAGGCTGTCTGCATGCCTGGGCTGGGGCAGACTGGACAGCCTGGGGGCCTGGTGGGCAAGGATGTGGTGTGGCAGCACTTCAGGGGAGCTGGGTGTGCTGGCACCCACATTCCAGAGAACTGCAGACCTGCCAGCCCAGGCTGCCTAGGCTGTGGGGCAAGCTGAGCAGGTGCTGCAGTGCAGGCCAGCAGCAGCATCACTTGGGGGCTAGAAGTGCGCAGCCTGGAAGGTGAAACTCTCTGGGCCTGGCGGGGCACAGAGTTTGGCCAGCCTGGTCACAGCCTGGGCTGGCTCCCCAGTGCTCAAGCAGGAGATGCTCCGCAGGGGCAGATTGATTTTTGCAGGGCAGGCATGTGGCTGGGCCTCTCTTAACCTGGGGCCCTGGGCTGCCAACCCTAAAGCCCCTACATTAGTCTGGCCCTGGCTCAGACTTCCGTTCATCTTCTTCCCTACAATATAAATATCTAGTGCTTGCTTGCATTAGAAAGGAAGCAGCTCAGCACTGCACTGGGTGCTAAGAACGTTCCAACTCTGGGTCCTGTACAACATGCCTCTGCAGCCTTGGGTAAGTTATACCTTTTTCATCTCTCACTTCCCTTCTCTGTAAAGACAAAGATATTTCATAGGAGAGGTAGAGGGAAAGATAGGGGCAGGGGGTGTCTTCCAGGCCCACTGCCACTGTTCCTCCCTTTCCTCCCAGGTACCAACTCCATGCTCAATATAATGCCCTTCTCATCTAGGATACAAATACAGTCCAAAACAACAGAATCCTTCCAGCTCTGAGCTGCTGATTCACCCTTATTTCTCATGTAGCTCAGCGAACTATTTCCTTCTCTATTTCTCCTCAGGTATACAAGGCAGGCAGACACATTTGGCTGAAAAGTTCCATCTACCTCAACCTTACACAACCTTAATCCTTGCCTATCTTGCTACAGATAACCTGTGAGAGAATGAAAATTTGAATCATCTGACTTCTCTGAGGTGAGCCATAGTATCTCCTTGAGACATAGTTTGGTAGCATACCCTGTCTGTAACAATATTACTGAGACACCTCAATATCAGATAATGGGGAATAATTATTATTGGTAAATTCTTGTACATAAAGAGGACTTAAGTGTGATGACAGACTCTGCATGACCCACAAATTGTTTGCTATTATTGTTTAATTCTGGTAGTTTCTTTTTAAACCAGTTTGCTCATGCCAAAAGTATCCAAGTTTCTCTGCTATACTCATTCACTTGGTGCAATCAATGCACCTAGCATATCTCCATTCCCCAGAATGAGGATAATGAATAGAATGATAATCCAAAGGGCATTTCTCCATTCATTTTGGAGGCTGACTTTCTGTGCCTCTGCCCATGCCATCCAGGTATCCTCACAAGGATCTGAGGAAACTCAGGGATTTTAATCATAAACCATCCCATATCCATGCTGTATATAGCAAATCCCATTCTCCAAACAGGGAGACTCAGGAGTACTTTATCCCGAAACAGCCAGAAAAGATATCCAGGAAAAAAGTGAAGCTCCTTGGCAGTAATCCCCACTACTTCTGACACACAGCAATGGGAAAGGGGGTGGTCAGACAAGACACCAGCCGTGTGGGTAAGGCACTAGACTGAGAAGCAGGAGCTCTGGATCCAATTCTCAGTTCTTCCATAAACTGTGTGTATGACCTTCTTCACATCATTTGGTAGCTTAGTTCCTCACCTGCAAAATAAGGCTACCCACAATTATGTGCTGTTATGAAATGAAATAAGTTAATGTCTGAGAGGCACTCAACTACTGCTGTGATGAGGCCGTGTATATCATTTGTAAACTAACAACTTGCTGGTCAATATCATCATGGTGAAATATGTATAAAGTTAGAAACAAAAGCTGAAATCATGACTGAAGAGCATTTACTAGACAAGTGTGGGGAGTGGGTAAACCTGATTCTTGAAGATGAATCTAACCCAGCATCATGAAAGTTGATGGCAATCACCTAACAAATGGCCATTCTTTGGCAAGGAGGGCAGGAAGAAATAAATCTTCATCTTAACAAATAACAGTCTGGAACCCCTTTCACCACCAGAGTCCTTGTGTCCATCCCCACAGCAGGAATGAATTTTATCTTGAAGTAACCCTCAGGAAAATGCATTTCAAAGGGTAACTGAATGATAAAAGTGAGAGGCAAACACACCCTAAGTTCCCTCTATTTTACCTAAGAAGACAAAAGAAACAAACCATGGACTGTGGAGCAGATTGTGACCGAAAACTTGATCATCAATGTTACAGAGAACCTGTGGTAAGAATGTCACCTTGAACCAAATCTACTTCGTTAAGTATAGTGCTAAGAAGCATTTTATCTTAATTTTTCTTATGCCCAATTCCTGACTTTAATGACTTATATGTGTACTCACTTGAAATCTCTCTCTTTGCAGTTAAATAAACTTGTTTTTTTCTTTTAATTAAAATGAATCCATCTTATTTTTAAATGGAACTGTGTGGGTAACTACATTTATGGTAGCAAAGTTTTGTATCTTGATCTCCTAGAGGGGCAGTGGTCCTAATAATACCTTGACTGTCCAGGTGAGAGCTGGACATTGCAGAACATACATTTATGGATGAAAGGTGTTGGATTCACCCTACAACTAATAACCAATCTGCTGGAAGCTAGATTGTGACTGGTGTTTGCTAACAGGTTGCTGGTGTCTGACTTGCTACACTGGGGCCATGGCTGTGTACAGACTCTCACAGTGTGACCTGCATGCTATTCAGTTGTTTGTAAGCAGCCCAGGTGGGAGCTACAACAGCAAAGTATTGTGAGGCATCCCAGCCTGCAGGGCAGGGTTGACACAGCCCCTCTTTAGTCTGGATAGCACTCCAAAATACCATAATATGTAAGTACAAAGAACTGGCAAACTGAAAAAATGAAGTGGTGTTAGTAGGTTGCTAAGCACTGCCCCTTTCTTAGAGGTCAGCAAATGCTTATGGGCCTCTAAGACGTACAATGTGAGACACCATTTAGCATACACTGCTTGTAAGAGTAAAGAAATGCACACAAACAATTATGAATGAAGCAATAAAAAGAAAAATTAAATATACTGTGGGTCATACTCTGTTTAAATAGTGTCATTTTGCCATTTATTATTAATAAGGGTGCCCCACAGTGTTTATAATAGGGACCAGTTTAATGTCTTCATTATAAAACCTTTTTCTGAGCTGCTCAAAGCTAGTTCATTTTTACTGGTATCCAGATTTCACATTATGTCCATGTGCCACACACTGAAACAGACTGGACCCTCCCTCATGGCTAGGAATCATCCATCACTCAAATAAAAACAAACAGCAAATTCTCAAGCATTTCTTTTCTTTCCTCCCCCATCCTCCACACCATAAGGTCACAGGGAACAGAAAAGAACATGACACTTGAAAGGATGATGCAGTGCCAATATTAAAACCTGCCAAAACAATCAGTCCTAGATGCATACGGGTAGATTTATTTATAAAGCCAAGATGGGAAGCAGAAGAGTTTCTAAAAGTGGTTCCTGGGTAATAAATAATAAACGACAACATTCAGAGCTATCTTTCAGACAAGAGTCTTTCCACACTGGGGTGGCCATACATGCTAGAGCCAGTGCATCCCAGTATGAAGGACAGTTCCACCCCGACCTTCACCACCCCAGTTATGTCTCAAAATCAAGACAGCTCTTTTAATCCATCTTTTTGGCAGGCTGCTCACTCTTGTCTCTTCCCTCTAAAAATCTGTTGCTAACTATCAATAAATAGCAATTCAAGTGGCTGATAATATGCAGATAGGGAATCCACCTCTTTTTGATCAAAATCTAACATTATAAATTAGAAATCTCTGCAACAAATAGAATGAAGTTTTTGCACTCCAAATGCAGAGCCCTAAAGAGAGAGCATTGCCACCAAAGATCTAGATTCTGATTTGCACTATGTGCCCAGCCAAGGGAGTCAAAGCTGTCCTAACAACCTGGACTTTAGATATGCCTCATTATTAGGAGTGTGCAAAAAGGGGAGGCAAGCAGGGCTGCAGCTCCACAATAATCATCAGGGACACAGAATCCTGTCAGCCCAAGATGGTAGGAGTGGGTGGGAGCACAGAAGATGCCCCTTCAAAAAGGGTCAGAGTTGAGTTTTTGGAATTGCTTCTGGTGATTATGAGTAAATGGGGCTACTCACTTGCTCCCTTCCTGGAGCAAGGCGGAAGGAAGCAAGATCATTATTGGCTAGGGTCAGGGCCTGCTCCCCACAGCCCCAATGCTTCTTTGGGGCCCTATCCAGCCCCAGTCGCTGCCGCTTTCTGGCAGCAGCAGGGACCAGATCTGGCTTCAAGTTGTTTGCAGGAGGCTCGAAGCCAGAGTCAGTTTCTGCTGCTGCCCACAAGTGGCCAGAGGCTTGGAGACAGCTCCTGCCACTTGTGGGAAGGGGCAGGGACCGTCTCTGAGCCTTCTGCTGCTTGCTGGAAGCGGCTCGGAGCCAGATCGGGCCCCTTCCACTGCGCTTGCTGCCCAGGAGATGCAGGGCCGATGCCCTGCTGGCCACAGCACAGCAATGCCCCTGGAAGGAAGAGGCAAAGAATGGGCAGAGCCTTGGTCTCCAGCCAGAGTAGCTGAACCAGTTCTGAAGGGATACTACATTTTCCGCTGATACATGGCAGCAATAAACTTATTTCCAGGTCAAAAAAGGAAAAAGTAGGGAAGGAATTACAAATTAGCCCACATTAATCTTTATTACCCATCTACTTGCCACATTCTCTGTTAGATTTGCACTTTCCTATCCTTTAGCCAGTTCATATTGATTCTCATATACAAGACAGAAATCACTATGCAGTCTCAGTAATAGAGATGCAGTTGGTACTGGTTTCAATGGTGCTCTAATAACATTTACGTTTAACAGCTCTGCCCACATTGGTGTAAGTGTAAATGTCATGTCATGGTAGAGTAGCTTTGTTATACAAAATCCTGGCCCATGGAATAGAGGAGATTGTACAGTAATCATCTCAAACTAAGTTCCTACAACAGATCAATACCATAATAGGTTTAGATATTAAAGGCAGAATTGTAACAACTCCATTATCCTTTTACATCCTTCCTGAGCAATCTCATCTATTAACATGGCTTCAGATATCATTTTTATTCTAACAACTCACAAATCTACCTCTTCACTTCTAATCTATCTCTTTCCATCAAACTCCACATCTTGGTTTGTCTCTTTGATAACTCCCTCTTAGCTGCCTCATCTTCTGCTTACACTTTGCAAGATGATAACTAAAAGCTTTATCTTCCTTTCCTAAATCAGCTCAGTATCATCCTTTTTCTATCATGATTAACAAAACTACCATCTTTCCTACCACACTGACCTATAATCCAGGGATATATTTTTGGCCAGGGACATTGCTGGCAACTAGCACATAGGGCATGTGCCCCAAGTCTCAGCACCAGTGCCCCTAGTGTCCAGGCCGGCCCCATCCCAGACCTGGGACCCTGGCCGGGGTGCCCTCCACAGTGCCCACCTCTCCCGGCCACAGCCAGGGATTGAGGCCGGGAAACCCACAACGGTGACCGCTTCTCCCGGCCCCGAACCTGGCTGGGGATCTGGGGCCAGGCTGGAGGTGGCAGGAGCCCGACAAATGATCGGGCCAGGGTGCCAGATCGTGGCCTATGTGGCATGGCCTGGACCCGTGCCCCAGGTCTTATCCTTGGCAGTGACATTCCTGTTTTTTGCTCCTCCTTCAGGCCATCTTCAAATTCTCTTCCTTTCCTCTTCAACGGCTTCCAGGTATATCCTTTTCTTTCCACCACTAAATGATTAAATCATCCAAAGCCCGACTAGAACCAATGGACTTCAGATCATCTCTTCATAGCATCCACCTTGATTACATCCTTCTCCTCTCTCATTCACACCACACCCCTCTTTGATTCATACAAGATACAGCCACTAAATTCATCTTTCTTCATCAGTTTGCTCACCTATGTGTAAGAGGGTCCTGGATCATTACAAAAGGTGATCCCCCTTCTCAACTCTCAGTTACAGCTCTGTCTTTCCCTTTTACACACAACTGTTATTCCACACCGTTTAAATCAAAACAATTTGCTTTGTTTGCTGAACAAATCTGAACTGACCTTGTGATTTAACCTTCTTTGCGTTTATCAAGGCCATAATTACAGCAGGGTGAATAGGGCTTTGCCCTGGGTGCGCTGAAGCAGCTCAATAGAGCCACTCTATTAAAAGGTGTGTTTCACGCCATGAGCCCCAAGTGCCACTAATTGCAAGGGGTGCCAGAACAGAGTGTTATGGCTATGGCTTTTATATATTCCCCTCCACACAGTAGTTTTCTATTTTGTGCATCTGACGAAGTAGGATTTTCTGCCATTAAAGCTCCTGCAGTAAATAAATCTGTTAATCTTTAAAAGTGCCACAGAACTCTGTTTTTTTAACTGAGAGACATGTAAGCACATTGATGACTCCTGTGTTGTTGTTGTTGTTGTGAACTATTTGCATCTGAAGAGCACATTTACATCTCGAGGTCAAATAGTCAAGGATCTGGTGAATCACTATCAGAGCACAAGAGCCTTATTCAACATCCTGGTCCCCAAACAAACCTTCCTCTCCCTTCCTCTCACACAGATTTTATTAATTTTCTGACACCCTGAGCCAGGTGAAGAGACTGGGTCAGAAACTTGAGTACCAGTAGCAGAAAATTAAGGCTAAACAAGCAGGTTGGAAAAGAAAAAAACTGGCTAAAGTCCAGAAGGATGTATCTTTCTGCCCCCCCACCACCCTCACCCCAATCCTGTGTTTATCCTGGATTTGCTCTTTGTGGGAAAGCAGTAACAAACTATGTGAGCAACGGGTTTTGGAGATGGCTATCAGGACTCTGGAAGGGTGCCCAGACTCCCTAAGAATGTGCACCGGCCTGGTTACACTGTTCACATGTAGTTCATGAACAAAAGGGGAATTATATGGAACTGAGATATGCCCAGGAAGCCCTGTAAGAGATGAACAGGCAAACCAACCACTTGTTGATCATATTCTGGGCTGTCACCACAGAATCACTGCAAACTTAATAATATTTTGGCAAATGGCATAGTTGGAATCTTAGGATGAGTATCAGTTTAATAGCCTTTTATCATAGAATTATGAAAAAGTTCATAACCACAGTGAAGGTATTTCAGTGAGAAACTTAATTAACAGTTAAAGAAGAAGAATGAAAAGGCCTTATGGATTTGCCTTGCAATTATTTATTCCAGCACTGAACACATTTCTTCCCTCTTCTTTTCAGACTCTTTGCTTTGGCGTTAGCAATTTCAGCAGATATACTTTCAGTTTAAAGAGGCACAGCCATTGAGATAAGAACTTAAGTGATGCTCCAATGGGGGGTGGGGAGACATCCTAGAGGTCTACTCAACTATTTGAATTCACATGTCTTTTGGTACCCAAGTGTCCTACCTAAGATTGTTTTTTAAAGCTACTGATGCCTGCAACAAAGCTCTGAAAAGCATTCAACCTCAGAAGAAATTCCACTTTTACAGAAGATATGTTTTCTATAATTGTCTTCCCTTATTCCTTATAAATTAAGGAAATTAGCATGAAAAAAGGATATTCACTTCTTAACAGCTCATCCTTTCCTGCTCACATACACATGAAGTCATGATCTTTGTTTCAAGGCTCAATTAGTTGCTATGGAAATAATAAAATTATTGATAGAAGATATTTTGGGCATGACTTGCAAGGACCTTTATTCATGTGTGTGTAAAAGTTCAAATATAAAAATCAGCACACTTTTTACATGCAGTCACCTATGTGTCAAATCCATCGTGTGCAAGCAAATTTGATGGAATTTACACCCACAAATCCAGCTGGGAACATAACATTTGCTCATGAAAATTCTAGCACCTGCACTCTCAAATTTCAGTGCAAAGAAAGTAAAGGTGCAGGTGAGTGGGCAGGATCAGGCAGAGTGCTTGATCCTAAGCCCACTGGAATCAGTGGAAAGACTTGTCCTTGACAGAGGACTTTGGAGCAGGCCCAAAGTTCTATGCACATGACTTGGAGGCCTCCTTCTCCATATCAGGGCCTTTAAATTTGCTGTACATCCCTCTGCTAATGTAGGATTTTTCCCTGTGTTTTCATGCTTCTACTATGTAGTGTTCCAAATGAGGAGCTCTCACAGTTTTTCTAGGAATAACTTTATTTTTATGTCATCAGCAGAGAGGATTCTTTGTTCAGATAAGGGATAAGCAGCTCTCGCGGTTGAACTCTTAAGAAGCAAAATACCATTTCTCAGGCCAATGTATTCAGCAATAAAGAACAGAGGAATAGAAATGCAGATCACATGTGACACTCTATATAAGCTGAGTTGTTGCCCAGAGAGAATCTTTGCCAGACATTTCTATGCAGAGTCAGCAGCACTGTACAGTGTCAATGCAATGTATGTGATCACTTTCTTAAAAGGTAGGTTGCCTCTTCTAACCTCAAAGATCTGCTGAGGTTCAAAGAAATAACACTTCAGTCACTTAGCCAGTACACATACTCTCGTTGTGTAGTACAAAGAGATGAATCGAACACAAAAATCACTGTTAACTGTCCACAGGTATGGTAACTTGAAATGGGAAGTATTTAAAAGCAGTCACGAAAGGCAGAGGTGGAGTGAACCACACACCATGGACTTCTAAAAATCTAATCCTTTGTTGTAATGGAGCCAGTATATGATTTTTATTACTCTGAGTACTCCAGCGGCAGAACAATCAGTTCAAACTCAACTGTGTTAGCTTCTATGTATCTTCAAAAACTTACATATTAAGCCAACATTTTCAAAAATAAGAATTGAAACTTAAGTCTCTACTTCCATGTTAAGGCTTAAAGTAACTTTGAAAAGTGCTGAGTGGCCATTAAAATCAGTCAGAACACCTGTTACTCATCACTTTTGAAACTTACTTTATCAGGTTACAGATCAGGTTACTTAGGCTATGTACAAGCTGTAGTGGTGTAGCTTATTGTTACAGCTGCACTACTGTAGTGTGAGAAGTGAAGAGTCTCTCTGCTGATGCTGTGAGCTCTCCTGTCAGCATGAAAAAAACATATCCTCAAGCAACACAAGCCATGTCTGCAGGGAAATTTCTCCCACCGACATAGCGCCATGCTGTGTGCACAACTGCTTAGGTCAATGTAACTTATGTTGCTTTAGGTGGGGGGAGAGTAGAATATTCACATCCCTGAGCGACTTTAGAAGGTTGCTCACCTTGCAGAAACCAATGATCTTTGAGATGAATGTCCCTGGGTATGCTTCACTCTAGGTGTTTGTTGCACCCTCGCATCAAGACCAGGGATTTTCATCACAGTAGTTGCTCGGGCCACACTCAAGCACCCCCACCCCCAGAACCATTGCCTCTCTGAGCCTCTCGCATGCAGCCAGAGCCCCCGTCCATTCCTTCTCAACCACAGAGGGTTTTGCACAACACTGCAGTAGAGGGGAAGAGCAGGGGTAGTGGAGCATACCCAGGGATAGGTATCTTGAAGAACATCGGTTACTGCAAAGTGAGCAACCTTCTATTCTTCACTGAGTGATGTCCCTGGGTGCTCCACTTTAGGTGCCTATGGGGCAGTTCCCTTGTATGGGGGGGGGTCAATGCTGAGCTTGCGCGGTCAACAGAGGCGAGAAATGCATTGCCTAAAGTAGTGTCTGATTAGTGCATTTGTTCGATGGCATAATACTTGGAGAATGTACGCAGGGAGCTCCAAGTTGCTGCTGCACATGTGTCCTTTAGTGGTACCTTTTTGAGGAAGGGTGTAGTTGTAGCTACGGCTCGTGTTGAGTGTATTCTGACCCATTTTGGGGATAATAAATTGTTCAGAGAATACGCTGCTAATATGCAATCTTCTATCCATTTAGAGAGCCATTGGGAGGATATTGGTGTTCGTCTGGAACGTTCAGCTATGGGTATAAAAATCTAGGTGATTTTCCGAATGGGTTACTTCTGTTGAAATAAAAGGTGATGGCCCTTCAGATGTCCAGAGCATGCAGGCGGGCAGATCGCGAATCAGAATGAGGTTTCAGATAGAAGGTGGGTATGTTAATTTCCTGGTTGATGTGAAATTGAGTGTTAACCTTAGGTATAAGCTTGGGATGAGGTCATAGCGTTACTTTATCTGGGTGGAAGATTGTACGTGAGGGTTTGGCCATAAGTGCTCCATCTCTCCCACACGTCTAGCCGATGTTATGACTACCAGGAATGCCACCTTCGTGGATAGATGTATTAAAGAGCAGGTTGCAATGGATACAAATGGTTTTCTACCTATAGTCTGTAATACTAGATTAAGGTCCCATGGTATGACCAGTGAGCGTGTATCTGGGAATACATTTTGTAAACTGCATAGGAATTGTTTCATAACTGAGTTTGAGAATATGGATTTGTCCTTTTCCTTCAGATGGAACATTGAGATATCAGCAAGATGAAGTTTGATGGAGTTGTTCAAGAGTCCAGAGTTTTTGAGCCCAAGGATGTACTCAAGAACATTTGGGATTGGGGCTATATTCAGGGAGATTTATTACTGCTCACACCATAGAGAGAATCTCTTCCATTTTTGCAGGTAAGATTTTCTTGTGGTTTTCTTTCTGCTATTGAGTCGCCTGTCCTTTACTTCTTCCGAACATTGTAATTCTTGTAGTTGGAACCATGGATTCTCCATGCCTTGAGATAAAGTTTGTGTAGGTTCAGGTGGATAGTCTCACCATTGTTCAGACTTAGGAGGTCTCTGCAAAGCAGCAGAAGTATCAGTGGACATGTCGACATTTGGAGGGGGTATGGGAACCACCTTTGTCTCAGCAATGCAGGAGCAATCAAAATCATTGATGCTCTGTTTGTCCAAATTTTCCATAGTATTTTGTTCAGTAAAGGTACTGGAGGAAATGTGTATAGCAGATGGTGGCTCCAATCCACGAGGAATGCATCTCCTAGGGTTCTGTTGCCTATTCCCACTCTGGAACAGAACAGATGGCATTTCCGATTCCTTTCTGTGGTGAATAGGTCGATGGATGGGTAACCCTATTTCTGGAGCATACCGTGGAGAACTTTGTTGTTTAGTTCCCATTCATGCTTTATCCCAAATTGTCTGCTGAATATATCTGCTCTAGTATTCATGGACGCAGGCAAGTATGAAAGTGATATATTGACACCATACTGGACGCACCGGGCCCAGAGTCTGGTGGCTTCTCTGCAGAATGATTAGGAACATGTTCACCCTTGTTTGTTTATGTAATATATGCATGCAGTATTGTCTGTCATGACTTTTATGATTTTGCTCCTTATCATTGGAAGGAAATGCATGCATACATTCCATACAGCATGGAGCTCTAGTACACTGATGTGTAGATTCATTTCCTGAATCGACTAGCGTCCTTGTGCCATGTGTTTTCCTAGGTGAGCTCCCCATCCCAGGAGTGATGTGTCTGTGGTTATGAATCTCAATGGCGGATTTGTGTGAAAGGCATTTCTGTGGTTATATTGCGTGGTTGCATCCACCACTGCAGAGTCTGTTTGATTGTGTGGGGCATTGTAATCATCTTGAAGACCATTTTTCCTCGTCAATTTCCAAAGGGATAGCCGTGTTAGTCTAGTCCAGTAAAAAAACAACAAGCAGTTGTGTGGCACTTTAAGACTAACAGATTTATATTTTGCATGAGCTTTCATGGGAGAAGATCCCACTTCCTCAGATGCTTCAGATCTAACAACAAGAACATTGAAGCAGGCACACACCCCTGCAAAAAACCACGCTGCCAAGTCTGCCCACATATCTACACAACAGACAACATAATAGGTCCTAATCAAGCCTGCTACTCCATCAAAGGCTCATTTACCTGCTCATCTACTAATGTGGTCTATGCCATCATGTGCCAGAAATGCCCCAACACCTTATATATTGGACAAACAGGACAATCGCTCCGTAAGAGACTGAATGAGCACAGAGCTGATATCAGAAATCAAAGAACAAAGAAACCAGTTGCTGAGCACTTCCATCTTCCTAATCACTCGATGATGGATTTGTTAACAACTGTCATTAGAGATGTACCTGGGACATCAAGACTCCAAAGAGAAACAGCTGAACTCAAATTAATATGCAAGCTAAATTCTGTGAAAGCAGGACTCAATCGAGACTATGGGTTCTTTTCCCATTACAAAGGGTAATTTGACTTCAGGCTTCCCATTCTTTGAGCCTGTAAACTGCTCTGATTTGCTGTTACTTTATGACCTGATCCTATGTTTTACACCCCCTTGCATTGAGTTTCATTCCTTTCTGTAAGTCCACCCATCTTCGAAGCATTTTTCCTTGGTCTGTAGACTGAGGCCAGCCATGCCTGTGGTTTGCGCATGTGCAAGCGAGCGTGGATAACAACCTGCATCATGGCTGGCATATGTCCTAGCAACCATGGACAAGCATGAACCATAACTGTAGGGCTGTCTGTTATTGTCTTGACCAAGTCCGTTAATGCGTCGAATCTTTTGTTTGGTATTGATGCGTGTGCATTCATCAAATCCAGACAGGCCCCTATGAATTCTAGTTGTTGCATTGGTGTTAGGTTTGATTTTTAGTAGTTTATCATTCAATCCAGTTTCAGGAATACTGTTATCATTTGTTGGGTTGCCAGTCGAGTTGTTCAAGAGACCTTGCTTTATTAGGCAGTCATTCAAGTATTTGTCAAGGGGTGCACATCTGTGCACCCTGGGTTATGATCTATATGATTTTCCTGTTCTCTTGTACACTGCAATTGTATGATTTGTTGCCAATTACACCATGTAATATTTCTTTATGGATGCTCATAGCCTATTCTACATCAGTAGCATGATATCATGTTTCCTATAACTTCATGCATGTGCTCAGAGGTGTAGCATGTTTAGCATGGCTCAGGGGGGTAGGAGGCAGGCAGAGCTCTTTTGCAACAAGCTAGCTAGCACCTGGAGGAGACAACAAAGATATGCTAATTGAGGTGACTCAGAAGAGACAAAGGGATCACCTCTGCTCAGAAGAAGAAGGGTGAAGAAGATTGGAAACAAAAATAGACACTTGGAAGGATCTGGGACTTTATGCCTGGGACTCTCCATCTTGAAACAACTTTAAGCAAGATCTGGGCCCTGCCTAGCCTCAGCCAGAAACTGGCTGTGCAGACATCTGACAGCCAAACACCTTGAGCATACTCTTGGACTATGAGGTCAGTTTAAGTAGAGATGTTAAGTTAGTATGCGTGTTTTACCAAGTGAACAGAAAAATAATATAGATCATAACCCAAGGTGCACAGATGTGCACCCCCTGACAGTATGGAAAAATTATTACGCCTTGTTTGTGTAGATGTGCAGTGACTACCGCTAAGAGTTTCAAGAGAACTCTTGGTACTGTTAAGATTCTGAAGGGTAGCACCATGTAGTGGTAATGGTAGTGATATACCATGAATCACAGAAATCTTCTGTGAGCTGGATTATAGTTATATGAAAGTATGCGTGCTGTAGGTCGAGGGATGAAAACCAATCCCCTCCATTCCAGTGTTGGTATAATGGTTGACAAAGTTACCATCTTGAATTTGTGGGTTTGTTTAAACTTGTTCAATTTTATGAGATCTAGTATAGGTCTCCATCCCCCATTTTTCTTTGCTTTTAGGAAGTACTGAGAATAAAAGCCCTTTCCTCTGTACCATCGTAGTACCACTTCTATGGCACCTAGTTCTACAAGGCAGTTTACTTCCAGTTGTACATAAGTTGTGTCCCTGAAGAGGGACAGGGTAGGGGTTTGGGTGAGGGGAATGGATGAAAAAGGGATGGAGTATTCATTTTTTATGATTTCCAGAACCCATCAGTCTGATGTTATGGATTCCCATTTGTCAAGGAATGGCTTTGGATGGTGATCAAAGAGAGTTTTGTTGGCTGTGTTTGCTAGACAGGGAGGGTCCCCTGACCAAATCCTCAAAACTGTTGTCTTGAGGATGAGGACAGTCAAGGTGCTGACTGGTTGTTATGGTTGGGGTGCCTTCTCTGAGGCCTCCGTCTGTTCCTATCTTGTTGTTACTGTTGATATTGTGAGTAATGATGTTAATAAGGTTGATATCTGAATTGTGATGCCTAGTCGTTGCAGCTGTGAAGATGCCTAGTGTGCATAATATAGCTCTGGAGTCTTTCATGGTATGAGTGACTTTGTTGGTATTTTCTCCAAACAGCTTGACTTTATCAAAAGTCCTCTAGGGTGGAATGAAGATGTTTTGGTAGTGCTGCTAAGTGAAGTCATGATGTTCTGCATACCACTATGGCAGTGGCAGTGGTCCTGGTCACTGTATCAGCAGCATCTAAGGAAGCTTGGAGCAGTATTCTGGATATGAGCCGATCCTCTTTAACCAGGGATTGGTATTGTTCATGTTTGTCTTCTGGGATATATTTGATGAAGATGGTGAATTTTGAATAGGTGTTGTGACCACAGTTTGATAGAAGGGCAACATAGTTTGCAATTCTTAACTTGGCGCCTAGAGGAAGAATAGCCTTTTCTGCTGAAAAGGTCCACTGCTCCCTTTTCCATTCTTTATCTCGTGGTGTAGCCTTATAACAAGTCTGTTTGGTGCGTTGCTGAGCTGCATCTACCATTAATGATTTAGATGGGGGATGTGTGTTCCCTGTCCCTCCTGGATCTTGCCTTTAAGTTTTTACAGTGGGGGCATTTTTGTACTACAAACAGAAAACCCTGTCTGTTTGTACTACAGACAAACTACCCCGAAACAGTGAATGCACTGAGTATGCCCATCTGATATGGGCATGGCATCCTGGCAAAGGGAGCACCTGTTGAAACCAATTGATCTGGACATGCCATTAACAGTGTTTTTTCTCTCTCTTCCTTTTTTTTTTTAACCTGATACTAAGTAACTAACTTTAACGCTAACTAAAAATGACTGAACTATTAATAAAACTAACTATTTTACTATTTCTAATAGGGATTCAAAGAACAACTGCGGACTCTTCAATCTGGCAGCAGTTGAAAAGGAACTGGGGGGGGCCCTCTGGCTGCACACAAGAGGCTCAGAGAGCCAACCACTCTGTGGGGGCACTCGTGTGCAGCCCAAGCAACTACTGTGATGAAAATCTCGGGTCTTGACACAAGTGTGTAAACACCTAGAGTGAAGCACCCAGGGACACCACTTGATGAAGAAAAAAGTTTTGCCAACATGGAGTGTTGTATAGACATGCCTTAGACTCCAATTCAGCAGAGACTCGAGTATGAGCTTGACTTGTAATTTAATGCTCATGTACTTCAAGTTAAACACATACTTAAATGGTTAATGAATCAGAGTCGTATTCAGGGGCCTGAGACTGTGATTTTAAAGAGCCCAGCTAGTACCTAGCTCCTTTAGTTACCTTTGAAAATCCTATCCTAAATATAAACAAGATGTTTTTTAAAAGGACTTACAAGAAATTCAGGTGGGGAACTACAATTTCTTTTTGACTCAGTCTTTTCCACTTGAAAGACAGCAACTTTTGAGGATAAGCAAAAGAACATTCTTTTATAGGAAAATAAGCCAAAATATTATGGAGGTTCTACAATGCCTACCCTGAAAGTAATCCTTACAAAGCATGCTTCATCTCAGAGCATTTAAAATTAAACTGAAATATGAAACAGATTGCAGGAAATTAAATGGCTTAAACTGAGTATTTGGAAAGGAATAATAAACAAAAACATCAGATGACTATTAAATATTAATATGAAGAGGCAATGCACCTGTTTAAGGAAACTGTGACTAGCCAGATTCATACAATGCCATCAGCTATTATCTTTTCTTCTTCATATATAAGGGAGTACAGTGGTTTATCTCATCCTAAATACTGACAGTAAACAGCAGGAGCTTTTTTCTCCCTTGACTTCTCTGTAGCTAATCAAGGGGGGAAGAAAGAGGGGTGGGGGAAAAAAGACTCATGCTACTTAAAGAATGGTTATGTACTGGCAGGGGCACAAGCTTTTATATTGTGACTACCAATACTTAGCGTACAGAACTATAAGAAATCAGAACCATTTTTAGGAGCAGAATCAGCAGTGAAGCTTCAGAATAAAATGTCACAATTCACCACACAATGGAAGGAGCATGAAAACAAATACTGACATTTAAAATCACAAAAGATTAAATTTTACTTATAAGAAAGATATTTCAGATCCAGTTCTCTGCTGGAGTAAATGGTTGCAACTGAGGTCCCTAGTCTCCAAAATGTTATCAACTCTCTAGCTTCCAGGTCAGCCAAGCTGCTATACCAAGCTTCTCTCCCTGGAGGCAATCTGCTCTTCCACCTAAGCAATATGAGGGACCTCAGGCAAATTTGAAAATATCTGGTCTGACTTTTTAGAAAGCTTTAATTAATTCCTAGAGGATGGAGACTGAGATGTTGCTTTCCTTGTCCTTTCCTGACCCTCTTCCTTTCTTTCTTTTTCTATTCTTTTCTGTTTGCTTGTTTTGGCTTTCCCTCTCGCTTAATTTTTGTGGGGGGGGCGGGGGGGTCAATAAAATTTTAACAAAACAAATGGACTCAGCAACATTTAAATCACTGGATCAGCATCCACCAGTTTATATCAGTACAGCGTCTGACAGTTAAGCCTTATATTCTCCAACTGAAATTTCTGATTTGACTGTTAGACATTTAAGACTTTGTTTTTACTTTATAAGACCTCAAGTTAACAAACTTGAGTAACCAAAATGTATGCTAAGCACTTAAGCTTATGTAACCTAAAGCACACACTTAGAATCAGTTAAAGACCATGTGACTTAAGCACATACACATATGCTTTGCTGCTTAGGGAAGGACTAAATGCAAACATATTTACGCTTTTATTGAACTGATGCCTAAGAGGATTTTTAAGTTTTGAAAATATTCTCCCATTTTTAGTATTAGCTGAAATTCTGAATTTAGACAGAAAACAAAACAAAGCAGCATATATAAAACTAAGTTGTTGGACTATCAGAGTCAATCTACCACCCACACTGCAATTCTTATTTTGTCATAGGTACGGCCACTCCTCAGACTGCATATATGATGGTTGGTTTGTTGGTTGTTACTTATCTTCCTCAGGCTATTATGAAATAAATAAGGACATTGTTTTGGGTTGTTTTTCTGAAAATGACATTATCACTACCAGTTTTCAAGGATTGCAGGGAATGGAGATTAAAGAACCTACAGCGATCACTCATTTAATTCACTTCCTCGAGTTACATTTTCCTTTCCCTAACTGTGTATTTTATCGAGTCTCCCAATATGCCCCCAGAAATATATGCCACCAGGACATCACAGCAGCCATTCTGGAAGTTAATTGTTATGGGTCAGGTCCATCTCTGCCATAAAATGCCCATCATTTTTGTTGATGTGAAATCAGCTCTATGACATCTAGTGAACTTGACCTAAGGAGCATAATTCTGAGTTTTTACCTAACTGTTCAAACTTGTAGACAAGATATGCTATATATATTTTAAGAATGTTTTTTTAAAAAATAAAGCAATTAGGAGCATTCAAACAACTTTACTTCTTGATGGTCTCATCTTTCCTTTCGAAACAGAGCTGCTGTCCTTCACAGATAAACACCCATGCACACTTTGGGATTGATTTTTGGCACCCTGTAAATTCTCACTGCACTATGAGCAACAGAAACTGCCCCTGAAGCAGTCTGAAGAGACAGATGAGGACTCTGATGTGGTAGAATCGTAGCCTGGCATATGCCACTTACTTCTTGACCTTCTAGCAAAACAGTCAGGAGAGGGAAGGAGACAGGACCGCTGATCTTCAGCCATGAGAAGGGCTCACAGGGAGTTGTTCCTGTTATAATAAAATACAGCAGATTTGAAGCTGCTTTAAAATATGCCAAGGAGTACATCAACTCTGGACTAGCCCCTAGATAGCCAGGAATGGAAAACTTTAGCAAGCTCAGTTCAAGTGCATCTGAGGATGGATCTTTACATCTGAAACCAAAGAAGGTTTGGATGTAAAATTGTCGATAGTCTAAAAAGAACTTTTAAACATATCCAGCTGGTTTATGAAATATTGAAACAGAAATAGTGATCTCGCCATAGATGTTTTGGAACGTATCTATTTCCTTATTATAGTGCCCAGGAGTTTTCTTTCACTAAGGCTAGGCAGGGTCTTTGATCTGAGTGGAGGAAAAGAGCTCCTTGGAAGCACTTTATACGTATAACCATGTCCAGTCAGTTAAAAATTGCCATACTGGTTAGTATTGCTCTAAAATGGTGTACATCATGAGCCTATCAATCATTTATTAGAACGCCTGATGGCCTTTTCTGAGTGCCAGCCAGGCCTGTACTTAGGAAAGACTGTATCTGTTAATGTTCTCCCATTTTACTTGGGCCAATGATAAACTATCATAAAGCTACAGCAGTCTCTACTCTGTATGAGCAAATGTATGTCAAAGCAAGGAAGGTGTTCATATGCAACACAGGACTGCTGAAAGTGCTGATATGATGAGAACTCCTTGGCCAAAGTCCATTTGAAAGTAGCAAAAAATGGTCTTTAATTGCCTCCATTTCTTTTGGAATCAAAAAATAGCAAACTACCCACTAGAACACCTTAATGTTCTCTCAGGACCCAGAGATTCCAGAAACGTATCTTCCTTAGTATCTCAGCAAACTAGAATTGAGGAACAGAGGCTATTTTTTGCTACTGTCAGAGAGGATCAAGAGCCTACTGTCCCAGGAACTCAATCCAAAACTCACTGAAGATAATGAAAGTCTATTTACCTTAATAGGATCTGGATCAGGACTTAACGTTTCCAGCTGTACTCTCTGGTATACCTGTGCAGCCCCCTTAGCAGAATTCTCCTCTTAGAACGATACTCGGTATCGTTGGCAAGGAGTGACATAAACCATCAGACTGGGATAAGTTACACAACTGTCAGATTAGATTAACAACACTCACGCAATCCCAGTGATGCCTGTGCAGTTAAACAGGTGTGCACAAAGGCAGCATTTTAGCAAGTTTAGCAACTCCAAAGGAAGGGCAACAATCTACTCCCAAGATTTCCATGTATAGGTTTTAACCCACAGAGGGTTCCCTCCGTGTGTGACAAGAGGGCAGAAAGAACGAGCTTGGGGGCTCACCCTATTACCACAGAGTCAAGATACTAACCAGACTGGTGAAGATCAGGCAGAGGAGACAAATTCTTAAACCCTAAGGTTGGGAGAAGAGGGGGGGCTGAAATTGCTACTTCACTATGAATGTCCTTTGATGGCCTGCCAACAGCCTGCAACTGACAGCACTCCCAGAGGAGCCATGTGTCCTCTCCACCTTCAGCCAGATGCAAGAATCTGTATTAGCACAACAGCTGCATCACTCCTCATCCTCTGCACAATAACCATATGAAGGGCTTCAGCAGAAACATACCCCTGTTAAAATTCACCTTATTATACAAGACTGCTTATGGTTAAAACTTGCTCTAACAACACAAATCTCCTTTTCCTCGACAGTCCTAGTGCACATCTTCCACAATCTGCACAATACACAGGAAAAGAACGCCAAGTGTTTTCACCCTGTAATCTCCTCACTGCTGCATCATGCTGCATTTGATGACTCCAAATGCAGGCACAACCACTAACCCATCCTGGAATAATCCCTCCTTGGCCTCACCAGTTTCAGGGTGTCAAATGCCGCCAAGGTCAGCCTTGGCACACAGTAATTCAGAAATCTGATTTTCCTGAGCATTGGTATTTGCAGGGGCATCACTGGCACCAGGCTTACAGGGCTCAAGCCTCAAGTTCCAGCGCTCAAGCCTCAGGTCTTTTCCTGGGCCAGCTGTGCTCCTGGGTATTTGCATACCCTACAAACTAGTGCAGAAGACAGTGTACCAATCTTCATATCACTAAGGGTTTTTTTAAAATATTAAGAGACTCATTCATTGCAGCTTGACAACCCTGGGAACTAATTAGATGATAACAGGTTCATCACACATTAGTTGGTTCCAAATCTATGGAGAGTGACATATTCAGCAAAAAAAACTCCATACCTTACATGTCTTTTGGTCTTTTTAATCCCAAACAACAAATAAAAAACACAAATCAGAAGAATTACACAAGAGGTTCCCCTTTCTCTGGTCCTAGGGATAGTCTAGTCTCAGCTGCTTATTCAAGCTCAGCAGACAGACAGACTTCAAAACAACCTCAACTCTTCTCACAGCCTCAGTACTTCACAGTACTAAGATAACTGGCTTTAGCTCAATTTGGCAACATTCCCCTCTGGCTGCATTCCCCAGCAAGCCAGCTTGGCAAACAACAGCTTGCAGCTCTCCTCCTTCTCTGCCAAAGAAGCAGGTAGAGTTTCTCTATGCTACCAAAGAGATAACTGCAAGATTGTCCAGGCCACTGGTGGGCCCACCTTTACATCTATCTGCAGAATTCAGGTGCTTCTAGATCAGAGCTGACAACTTAAAGGCTCTTTTTAGTTAAAACTAGATAGATAGATAGATAGATAGATAGATAGATAGATAGATAGAATGGAATGCCATCATCCCAAAGAGTAACATTAACATAGAAATAAGAGCACAGGCTGGCCAGAGCTCTCTTAGAAGTATTTAAATAGCTGACCAGTGCTGAGCAATGAGGAGGAAAGTGAAAACACACTCAAATGGGTAACACTGCAAGATGTCAAGGCATTTGCTCCTCTGTTACTAGAAAGTCTGCCCTGGAGCCTGAGGAAAGGTGACCTTCTGGTTAATGCACTTAGCTAATACTGAGGAAATTGGGGTTCAATTCTCTGCCCTGTCGCAGACTCCTTGGGCAAGTCATTTAATTTCTCAGAGCCACTGATGTCCCTGGGACAAAATGAGGATAAAAACAGTTTCTTTCCCCACTTTATCTTTCCAGATTATCAACCCTTCCGTGCAATTCCATTTCTTGCTCTCCAAATGTGCGTGCTCAGCACAGTGAGGCTCAAAGCTTGGTTGGCTCCTCTAGACCCTAGTTTAAAGGCTTTTCTGTACAATGGGGTAATGCACACTGCAGGTGTGCAATCGCTAAAGCACACTCATGTGACGCACATTAATTGGCCCATGCAGATCCTGCACAGGGCACTGCCAGTTTCCTAGTGGCTGTAACATACATTAACCTACATTAAAGTACACTAAGGAATCTTTAGTGTGCATCCGCAGTGTCTGCATGGAACAATTAATGCACATCACGTGAAAGCATGTTAGAAATTCCACCCGCACAGTGCACATTAGCCCCCTAAGTGTACAAGCCTTATGGACATAGAATGAACAATGACAAATTACACAATGTTGTCAGGCCACTCTGAAAGGTACCTAACTGGAAATCCTTAAACAGCAGCCAAGAACAGGACACTTCCCAAGGAGGAGGAAGAGGAGGAAGTTAGGCTCTAAAGGAAGAAGCCACAGAGCACAGTTCCACCTTAGGATCCGCCTTAGGGGGGTTGCCTTAGCCACCTAAAGCAGAGTAACTGGAAAAGGAGGTGAATTGTAGCGTTCTCCCAGCTCTGCAGGGAGAAACAGGCAGACCTGATCACAGAGGCAGAAGAGACAGCAATGGCACCTATAGGGGGATGGATATGCATGAGAAGTTGAAATTGCTGGGTTCAGATGGTGCTGCTGCATTTTTATCAATTTAATTATAATTCCTTTTTAACACCCTGAACCATTCCTGAACCCAGTGTGCACACTACATGTGCCTGTATTAAAAACAACAGAATTACAGCCAGAATCCATATTGCTCCTTCTTGACTATATTCTCTGACACGCCAGGACTCCTTAGATGGTAAAACAATGGGCTTTTTTGGTTCCACAACACTGATTCACCCCACTTTAGAGACAGGCACCAACAGAATTGAAATCAACACAGCTGCCACATTTCATTTCATTTTATTTCTTGACCACGTTAAGCTCTGTTAGGAGGCACAGGCTCCAGCAAAAGGCATGCTTTATTCTACCTTCAGATGTTGTGCATAATCCTTAAAATGTCTCAGGGCAACATAGGTGCAGCACACAGAACTTCAAAGCAAAACACACTGCAGTAATAATATTAAAATATTAAGGAGGCCTAAAAGATTTTTTTATTATTACACTCCAAAAACAAAAAAAAAACAAAAAAAGCCGCATTCCATGAGGACATCAATTTCTATAATTTCCAGAGGGGTAGCCATAATAGTCTGTATATAGCAAAAACAATGAAAGACCTGTGGCACCTTAAAGACTTAACAAATTTATTCAGGCATTAGCTTTCGTGGGGTGCAACCTACTTCGTCAGATGCAGATTTCCACGATGTAACTTTAATAATGAAACAAAAATATTTAGCAGACTGTATCCTGCATGGCAATGGCTCAGAACAAGAGTATCAAGTTGGCATTTTGCCCAGGGGCAGAAGGGAAAGGATATGTTTAGTCTTTGCAAGATGGAGGGGGCACTACTCTTTTTGGGGGATATTCCCATCTCAGTGGCTGGGAAGAGCTACTTACAAGGACTTAACATACATCAGTAAAGAAGAGGGTAGGGTGACATTGAGGGGGGTATTTTTCACACTTCATATACAGGCAGGAGTTTCCCATCCACAGAGATATGCTCCCATTTCGGCAGTGAAGGTGGGTAATGCAGGCATGCCAGACCCAGGCCAATAAGACCTTCACACAAACACAGAGATTAAAATAAGGGGAACGCCACTTTCTCCATAGCAAAGGTAAAGGTTCCTGTGCCTGGCTACTCTCTTGGAACTCCCTCTCCTCTTTGCTTGGGGAGGCCAGGACCCTCATGCTGGGCAACATGAGGAGAGAGCAGCTGGGACTCTCCTAAACACTCAGTCTCCCTGAGAGACCCTATCTGTCGGCTTCATGGCTTGCTTCAGTCTTCCTAGGCCAGAGGCAGAAGGTTACACAGTTCCTAAATGGCAGATTAACTAGACAGATGCCAAATGAATGCAGTAGTTTATCACCTCCTCATCCTAGATACACTTCTCTGGCAGATGCAGGAATAGTGGGTTTTTTTCCCAGGGACCTAGTAGCCCCTCTTGGAAAACACACTCTATTCGCTCAACGTCCATTAGCAGCAATAGCCAGAGGTGATGCTATTCCCCCACTACAACTAATGGACTTCTAGCAAATAACATTAGCAATAATCACAGTGTACACAGAGCTCCCTCTTCGGCTGAGCAGAGCAGAGGGCTAGTGGAAATCAATACTTTATTCTCATAAACCTGGCATCTTTTCATGAAGAAAAGAACTTGACACCTTCACAAAAGTTTTGCCTGTGCAAAGAGAGGCAGAGATCAAGGGACCATGAGCAAGGATGGTAAATACCAAAAAGGACTTGAAGATGCAGGATGCAGTGGGTTAAACTGCAATTATTTTGTGGGGGCAGGGCATGAGAGTCTGCCGGGAACAATTTATCTGCTTCTTAATGAGGCAAAAGAAAAATACAGATCTATTTATTCTACAGCTGTGCAAATTTTCATGTAGTAATTCCATTTATCCCCCTTTCACTATTTAAAGTTTATGGCCAGAAGGGAGAATTAGATCATGTTGTCTGACTTCCTATATATATCACAGGCCATTAATTTTTCTCACAGCTACCACTATATTAAGCCCAAAAATTTCAGTTACACTAAAGCATTTCAGTACTCAGAAAATTGTTTTGCAAGTCATCAGTAAGTTGATTTTTGAGTTTTACAAATATAACCATTATTTTTAAAAAATCAAGAATGTGATTCAAAGGCAAAAATGAGAAGTAGGTGCCTATTTGTTCTTTGCACCTTCAAAAATTTCCCTCTGTCAGATTATTGATTAATGGGAACATAGGGCACCTTGCATGTTGTGGTATATTCTGAAGGGCATTTGCCATTGAAACCTATGAGCATTGCACCATCTGGTGGCAAAAGGTTGGATATCACTGTTTTTTACTGTGCCTGTTGCTTTCAGTATTCACTTTCAAGCTGCTCCTCTCACCTTGTTTGCTCATCCAAATCACACAGTGCTTACCTAAATCACGGTATTTTTTCATTCCCTGGTTTGATCAGACTCCCAAGTCTATAAAGAGGATTCAAGTCAGTCACATGAATGTTACATCACAAATACTCATGTGAATACGCATCCGCAAATTCAGATCTACCTTAAGTGGGCACCTCTTTAATGCTACAGCAGGGGTTGGCAACCTTTGCCAGCACTGTGCCAGTCCCACCCAATGCACCCTCAGCAGGTGTCAAGGGTGGGACCAGGGACTCCTTCTCCCTGCTGGCCCTGTCCCCACATGCAAGGCTCCTGCCCCCTCCTGGCCATGCTCCCCTGTGGGGGGTGAGGCCACTAGGGAACAGGAGATGTGGCACTTGTGCAGTTCTTGTGGCCCCAGGCCCTGCTGGGGGCCGGAGCCAGTGAGGGGGAAGCAGTAGCTGCTCTATGTGCAGCTCAGAATAGGCATGTATGACTGGTTTGGCACACACACCAGGGGTTGCCAACCCCTGTGACAGAGACCAGGATATCTACCTAAATGGATGGATCGGCAAGCTTCACTGGAATGGTACTTGCTTAAACACAGTCTATCGTTAGTGCTGCATGCTGATTAATCTTCAGGCTCTGAAATGAACTGTTTAGAGGCACCCATTTTCAGTCATCATTCAGATTTATAGGCCAAATGCTCAGCCCATGTAAATAAATATAGTACCACTGAAGGCTAAGGAGTTACACAGATTTACAGAAACTGAGGATCCAGCTAGTGTCTTTTAAATTGCTCAGCTTTCAGTCAGCCAGTCTCCAGACAATGACACCAACGTATTTTCCCCTCTGTATACCTAGTGCTCTGGCTTTTTCTTTCATGCTGCTTCCTTGAAAAAGGTCTGTGGCAGCATTTCCCTCAGAGTTCAGATTAGATTTGAGTAGGTTTTGCTCTTTCCCTTCCTCTGGGTGGGTTTGTTGCCCTCATTCAATTCAGCTGCATATGCAGAGATCTGATTCATGGAGCTTGCATTGGTACTGCAGAAACTCATGGGAGGCATCCTTCCTGTGCTTTGGCACTAACCTAGCAAAGGATTCAACTTTTAGTCAGTCTCATAGCAGCAGCTCATTTCACTCTGATCTAATGTACATGGGGGAACCTCAGGGGGTTTTGCAGCTGTACTCTGAATGAACCCTCTTCAGCTGCATCTCTGATCACGTTCGTCCACCTCATCCCAAAAGCAAGCAGCCAATGCAGGCCAAAGGTCATTCACAGTCATCTTCTGCTTGCCTATCAACACACTACAAGCCAGTTGCATGACAGAAGGCACATTTTATATTCACTATTTCTTTCTAGGCAGTAACGGGTGGCAGGATGTCAGAGCATCTCATTGCCATGAAAAAGCTGAAGCTTCTGTTAGGATTTATTAACTCAGTATTTATTTTAAAATTTGAATTATGTTTGTATTAGTCTATGGGCTTGATCCTGCATCCACTAACAATGTGAGCTTTTCCTTTAAAAGTAAAATCAAAAAGTGTCCTGGGTGATAAATACTGTGATGCGGCCATTCTAATAAATTTCTGCTTCCGTTTCTTAATGTTGCATCATGATCTATGGCACTGCCAACCACAAACATTTAGAAATCATGTCAACCCCCAAAAATTGATTTAAAAATAATCTTTCAAAAAAGACTACATTTTGGGGTCTTTTTATTTGCCATCTAGTTTTGCAGTCTTTCTCTGCAAACAGGACTAGAAACTTCCACTTAAAAGAAAAGAAAAGGGAAAAAAAAAAAAGAGATTCCCATAATCACAGCTACTGGGATTCTAAAATAAACCCCAAATATAACAAAGTTCCTAATCAGTTTGCAAAAGCTGAGTAAATTTGCTGAGTCCCTTCATGCTTGGGTCACATAAAACAGGAAGCTCCAAGATTAACTCTGATATTTGAATTGTCATGGCCTGCTGCTCCAGAAATAGTCAAACCAGTCCTACGTGTACTGTCATGTCCTAAACACTCAAATGAGCACCATCCAAGAAGAGAAAGAAAATGATTTCAGGAAGACGAAAGAGGTGAATCACTTTTGAAATCTGGAAGTGCATGAGAGTAAGGAAAGACAGTGGGTGAATTGTGACAATGTTTCATGCAGTCCTCAAAAAATCACTTAGGGATAAAGGTTTCTGAGGTGCTCTAAAACAGTGGTTTTCAACCTATTTTAATCGGGACACAGTTGAAAAAAAATTGTTTATGTTTGCAACCCAGCTACATTTTTGATTAACGCATACCAGTATCTTGGCAGTGGCAGCAGGGGGTGCTGCGACCCAGTACATAAGAACCTGTGACCCTGTATTGCATCCTGATTTGTGGTTTGAAGACGACTGCTCTAAAGGGAGAAAATCTCCCCACATATCTTGCCATTCAGTGACTCCTCCACCTGCTTTCAAAGACATCAAAGACATGCAGAGCCCCTGTGCTTCCAGAGGAATGCTGTCCCCAGTAGCCTGCTCCTTGACAGCCCAGCTCTACCAGATGGGGATCTTCAGGGACAATAATACAAGACCAGGTTGTTTTATCAGTGTATGACTAGGGACAAATAATTCAGTGGTGAATGAGACGGTATGTATTGTTTCTCTGCTCTGTCAAGTTCTCCTTGGTCCGTTCTTGATTTGCTCGTTAACAGTCTTGGTCACTAGGTTTCCTTAACAATATGTGGCGAGGCAGGTATGGCACAAATGTAATACAGAAATCTTTACTGAGAACACTGAGAGGCCAGCATTACATGCCAAGTCTATTCTGTTATGAATAGCAGGAGGAGTCTTTTCTTGGCCTGCTTTCCTAAGCCCCATTGCCACCGTTAACCAGATCACTCCAGAAGCCTGACCCTCTTTTTCCACTACCACTCAGCATATTACTGTTTGCAGTGAACAAAGCAAACCTAAAGCAGACAGATTTCATCTGGAGAACTCCCCATCTAGGAGGGATTTCGGACAGCAGAAAACCGGTGCAAATGACTTGACAGCCTCCAATGCCAAAAGACTTACATCCTAATATAAGCGGACAGAGGCTGGGAGGAAGAGGGGCTGTGGGAGCATGAGGATCCTCTGTGTCTGAATTTCCACAGACATGGTGACCCTGAGGGAACTCATGTCAGTGACATCAGTTAAAGCTGCATCCTGAACTGGGGATGGGCAGCCAAGAATCAAGAATTCTAAACCATTCTATGATTCTGTGTTTAGGACAAGCCAAGCTGTCTGCACTATTCAACTGAGGTTAAGGAATGGAACATTCTGACCTGTATGAAAAGAACATTTGACATGCTCTCGCCTCCCTAAGGCAACTAACAAGTGGCATGTGTGCCTGGTTAGTGGGAATGGTCAACAATAGAACAGTCACCATAACATTGATTAGCTTCTACTTGGCCAGTATAAAAAAAGCAAGGAGTCTTGTGGCACTTAAGGGCTAACAGATTTATTTATCGCATGATCTTTCATGGGAGAATATCCTACTTCATCAGATGCTTTGAAGAAGAAGAACTTACAGAATTGGATGAAAATAAATGCAGGGGAGTATAAGACATGGGATCAGGTCATACTGCAACAGCAAATTAGAGCATTTGTAATTATTCAAACTCCAGGAGAGAGCATACAGAGGGAGGGCGAAGTCAAATTACTTGTTATAATGTGAAAAGAATCCATAGTCACAATTCAGCCCTGCTTTCACACAATTTAATTTGCATATTAGTTTGATTTTGGCTGTTTCTCTTTGAAGTCTTAATGTCCCATTGATTTTCTTGACAACCATCGTTAACAAGTCATCAGTTGAGTGATTAGGATGATAGAAGTGCTCAGCAACTTTTTTTTTAATTTTGTGTTGTGATTTCTGATATCAGTTTTGTGTGCATTTATTCTTCTGCATAAGGATTGTCCTGTTTGTCCAATGTATAAGGCTTGGGGGCATTTCCGGCACATGATGGCATAAATCACATTAGTGGATGAGCAGGTGAAGGACCCTTTGATGGAACAGCTGGCTTGATTAGGTCCTATGATGGTGTCTTTAGTGAAGATAAGTGGACAGAGTTGGCAGCGTGGTTTGTTGCAGGGATATGTGCCTGCTTTAATGTTTCTGTTGTTAGGTCTGTAGTTGCTGGTGACTATCTGTTTAAGATTTGGGGGTTGTCTGTAGGCGAGGAGAAGTCTGTCTCCCAAGGCTAGGGAGAGTGAGGGGTCATCTTTTAAAATAGGCTGGAGGTCCTTAATGATCTGTTGTAGAGGTCTGAGTTGAGGGTTGTACGTGGTGACCAGTGCCATTCTATAGTTTTCTTTTTTGGGCCTTTCCCGTAGTAGTTGACTGTGGGGTACCCATCTGGCCCTGTCAATCTGTTTCTTCACTTCTCCAGGTGGGTACTGTAGTTTTAACAGAGCTTGATAGAGATCCTGAAGACGTCTGTCTCTGTCTGAGGGATCAGAGCAAATGCGGTTATATCTTAGGGCTTGACTGTAGACAATGGAGCATGTGATATGTTCAGGATGGAAGCTCAAGGGATGTAGATCACTATACCAATCAGGTTTTTGGTATAGAGTGGTGTTGATGCGTCCATCCCTAATTTGTACTGTAATGTCCAGAAAGTGGATCTCCTGTGTGAAGTGGTCCAGGCTCAGTTTGACTGTGGGGTGGAAATTGTTGAAATCTCTGTGGAAATCTTCAAGAGCATCCCTGCCAGGGGTCCAGATGATGAAGATGTCATCAATATAGCGTAAGTAGAGGAGAGGTGTTTTGGGATGAGATTTGAGAAAATGTTGTTCTAAGTTGCCCATAAAAATGTTGGCATATTGTCGGGCCATGTGGGTACCCATAGCAGTGTCTCTGACTTTGAGGTTTAAACTGTCCTCAAATCTGAAATGGTTGTGGGTGAGCAAAAAGTCACACAGTTCTGTGGCATCATCTGGGATGGTTCTTCTAATAGCTTCTAATCCATCCTTGTATGGGATGTTGGTGTAAAGACCTTCTACAACTATAGTGGCCAGGACGGTGTTTTCAGGAAGCTCAACGATGGATTAAATTTTCCTCAGGAGATAAATAAATCTGTTAGTTTTTAAGTGCCACAAGACTCCTTGCTTTTTTCGCTTTACTTGACTAACACAGCTGCCCCTTTGGAACTTGACCAGTACAGTGTATCAGCTGGAGCAGAAGACAGAATGGTATGAAAGCTCGTCCCTGTTTCCCTGTAGTGAGTTTCTACACATACATACTTTATCAGTGTTGATTGTATGTTTTCCAACAGGTCATCAGTAAAACGGTTAAATAGCATACAGCCAAGAACAGATCCCTGAGGGGCTCCACTTTGAACAAACCTGCTCAGTGGTCATTCCCTGTTTATGGTTAAATTGAGACCAATCACTTAGTCAGTTTTTAATCCATTTAATTTATTCTCTGCCATGATACTTTCATGTCATTCCAGTTTTTAATCAGATGCAATATCCTGTGAAAGGCCTTACAGTAGTCTAAACAACCAAACGATGTAATCTCATCAAAAGTTAAACAGTATCTCTTTTTCTTAAATCTATGCTGATTAGCACTAATTATATTAACCTCCTTTAATTATTTATTAAACCTGTACCAGCCCTTACATTAATTTGCCTGGGATGACAGCCATATCTATACCTGCATTATCATGGTTACTCTGTTTAAATACTGGTACACTGTTAGCTTTCCTCCAGACTTCTGGAACTTCCCTAGTGTTGCAAGAGTTACTGAAAATTGAGATTAGCAGCCCAACAAGCTCCTTAGCCAGCTATTTTTATATTCCTAGGTGATTTTAAAATGTCTAACTTTAATTTTAATGTTTTCCTGAGTTACTACGGAAATGCAAACTGTTTCATCACCACCACCAAGAGGATATGATTGTGTCAACTGGATTTTTATTTCTAAATACCAAAATAGAATATTAATTGAACATTTCTATCTCTTCCACATTATTATTGACAATTCTAACATTTCCATCTACTAACAGATTCCTGTTAACTTCTATAGGCTATAGATACAATATGGGTAAGTCACAATCTCTCCTGGTCTTAGTCTGTAAACTGAAGCATAAGTAGCCAAACCAGAGGTATTCAAAGTCTAATGCCTTCATACATTACTGAGGAGCTACAAAACAAAAACTCATTGTTCTTAAAGTGCTTTGATTCCTTCATGGGGAAGGAACTACAGAAGCTGTATCTGAGCCCAGTGAAGTTGATGGAAAGATACCCATTGGCATTAGAGAACCTTGAATCTGGCCTCATAACGTGCAAAGTGTTCTTAATGCCCTTATGTTTTCTTGAGGTTACTCACCTGACAAGTTTAAAATGAAACAAAACAAGAGAGTCATTTGCAAGAGCTTTCCCAGAAGTTATTGTATAGATTTTACTCTGTACTGAAATTCATATGCAAATTTGACACCATTAACTTGGATTCGAATACAGACATGAGCTGACTGTCTCATTACAAACAGTAATTTTCACTTCTCACAACATTACCACTTTCTGATATCTCATTCCACAATGTTTGAATCTACACAACTTGTTTGATTTGCTGAAGTAATCCAACCTGATGCAGTGAAGTGTAATCACAGGACTTTTCCTCCCATATTGTAAGTCTTCCATTTTCTAGCCTCTGATGAAGTGGGGTTTCTCCCACAAAAGCTTGTGCAAAAAACAAATGTTAGGCTTTAAAGTGCCAAAGGACTCCCTGCTTGCCTTGCAACATAGTTCATATATAGATATATCTGTGGGTTACTTACCAGTAACCGTCCTTCTTCGAGATGGGCTCCTCGGATTCATACAGAAATAGGTGTCTCCATGCTGGAGTGCCAGATTGGTCAGAACTTTTTGCCCTAACCTGTCAGAAGAGGGCAGGAGGCCACCGCCCCCCACACCACCCCATGGCTATATATGTGGCCGCCACCCGACACCTCCCCAGTTCCTAAGAGTCGCCAACTCCAAATGCAGGGATGGGTGGAGGGCTCTGAATGAATCCAAGCAGCCCATCTTGAAGAAGGACGGTTACTGGTAAGTAACCCACCATTCTTCTTCAAGCGCTGCTTGGATACATTCAGAAATAGGAGACTGCTAACCATGCTGATGGATGGAGGGTGGAGTTGGCTATTCCGCCTTCAGCACGGCGTAACTCCAACATGGGTATTTGTCCAACAAGCAGGGTCCTGGAGGGGTCTAGGAGATCGACCCAAGGACTGTTGCCCCAGCAAGGATAAGCAGGGGTTGCAGGACTTAACCCAGGCCCAGTTTGTCTGGGCGCCTATTGTGGCACTTAAGCAAGAGGGCCTGACATCATCTTACACATAAATGAGATATGAATGCATCATGGTTAAAGTCAAGGAATGCAATTCTAACCACTCAGCCTAAAGGCATATTGGCAGAGGTGGGATAAAATCAGAAGATTAGAGTTCTGGCAGTAACACATTTTAACGTACCTCCTATAAGGGAATTCAGGAGGCAGTAGGGTTGTCGGGCTGGCATTGGTGGGTACCGACACTGCCATAACCAGTGGAGGGAATGTAGGCCGCGTTTCCCTTGGTCTGGCAGTATGGGACACTTCAGTGCCATAAGGCCGATAGTTACGGGAATCTGGGGCATTTGGCGTCCCATAGAAAAAGTGTGCTATCATCAGGTGGGGTAGGGATTAGGAGGGCTACTTCATCCCAAATTGAGGGAGGGAGGACGAATGGCCAGAAGTGGCAGCCGATGACTTCGGAGAGCACATTCCAAGTGAAGCACTGAGTTGTCATGGGGAAATTCAGATGTCTGGCCACCAGATGGCCCCATACAGGGCAGGCCAAAAGAAGACTTCCCGTGAGCCTGATGAGTATATCCCAGGCCCACAAGGGCCTATCGATGGTACTGTGGCGGTCCCCATTGAATGCAAATGCCTATATCAGTAAAGTTGTGTCGACATGACGGAGTGCTATTATCGGCATTTCCCCTGTCTTTTCCCTTTTTTGTTTTCTTCGTTGACAATCAGCCGACGATGTATAGCTGGCAAGGAGCTGATTGCGATAAGCGACGCCCAGGGGAGGGCACTTAAGAATGGTAGTCCCAAGTCTCGAGTCCCGTGGCTTACGGGACTAAGTTCACATTGGCCTATGTGACTGCATAGCACCGGGAAGAGTCCAACTGGTGTGGACCCCGTTTTAAGCTCGGCCTAGGTTTTAAGTTTGGCAACACACAGAGGCATGTGTTAGGATTGGAGCACCCAAAGGAAGGGCCCCTGGGGGCAACCGGGATGTACAGGGGGAAGGAGCAGCGTCTACCGAGGGAGCGGAGAAGGTTCACCGCCCTGAAGGTGCACATCCCACAGCCTCCTTCAAGACACTTCCGGTTATCTGAAGCGCTTTCTACAAACGTGCTATTGCTATTAGAATTTATCCTGAGAGTGGGTTCCGTCGGGGACAGCTAGCTGCCGAATTCCCAGGTGATGGTTGGGATGTTGACTGGTGTAATAACAGGTCTGTCAACGAGAAAGACCCCGAGTGGTCGATTAGGCCTGAGCATAATGCCCAATCGCGATTGCAGTGGCTAGAAGACTCTCGGAGTGTGATGAGGAGAGGGAGTTGCACCTGCGGGATATCTGGGCAGGGTTGTCCCAGAACTAGACCGGGATGACCCTGGCGTTATGACCATCCTAGGGAGGAAGCTACAAAGGGGGCCCCTCTGGGTAGACTCTGGAAGGGAGTTGATGACCAAGGTCAGACTCATACCCCACCTGTCTCAGGGTACCCAGCCCAGGTCTTGGATCCCTTACTTTGAGGGTAAAGACCTCTTGGCTACTCAGTGAACTGTGCCAGCAGCATCGACCGCGACTTTGATGGGGAAAGGCAGAGGAGCGAGTGTCTCCACCTCTGGATGAGTGGTAAAGAGGTGGAAGAAAGCATTGGTTTTATTATGTCATCTTCACTGAAGACCATGGTCCCATAGAGGTGACACCCGTCCACTTCGTCAAAGGAAAGGAGATACCCAGCTTTGTGCAGGGAAGACAGGCCGAAGATGTGGCTGGGGTCTAGTTGGTGAGACCCTACACCAAGTCGTTCGCCAGGCTGTGAATCAGCTCGTAGTAATGAGTGGTAGGGTTTTATCTCCAGTATGGAGAGTGTGAGTGAGTTATCAAGGGCCTGGATCACTGGCCAGGCTCCGGCCTGTGAGTCCAATACTTGACAGGTGGAAGCAATATGCCTGGTCTATAGGGTCAAAAGGGGTGCGGTATCTCGGGTTGGAGGGGACTAGTGGGTGATATTAGAATACAAGGGAGATTTTGAATTTTTAAATTTCCTGGCTTGCTGGTGCTCAGTTATGCTGAATTTTCCTGGTGCATTTTAGTTATGCTGGAGGATTATTTCAATGGCATTTTAAAGTTATATCAAGTTACACCTACAGGGTAGATGCTATTTTTAGCATTTATCTAAGTCCAAATAAATAAATAAAGCTTTTGCACCAGAAAGGGAAAAATCCAATTAATGCTGTAAATCTAGGATACAGGTTGCACAGTGGAACATTTGGGTACTAGAGAAAGAAAGTTGTACAATGACAAATTGGAGCTCACTTTTATTAATAGCTAAAAAGGTACAGGCCTGACAAAACAATGCATTTTCCACATGGCAAGATACAAAAGAAAAGCCTTTAAAATAAATAGATCATAACGGGGCGAATTTGGGAAAAGAACAACCTTTCAGTGTTTCTAAAGGGAATATAAAAGAAAAATCTGACCTATTTAAAATAATAATAATTATACTGATTAAGGATTGAAGTAGACAATGATGATAAAAGATTTGTCTGAGGAGGCAAAGGACAAGGAAATGCATGAAGTAGCTGGGTGTTATGGAAACCCATGTGGCTACGATGTTGTGAGCATCTTTGTTTCCCATAAAAGAAGCAACTACTCCTCTTCTTTTACGTTAACCACTTTCATGCAGTGTCTCTGCAGAAGAAGGATGGAGTATCACTTCTTCACTGATGATATCTCAGCTATTTCTGGCAGGATCAAAGCAGTTAATTTTAAAATCAGCCTTGGCCCACTGGCTTAGACTTATTGCCCATGCTATTTATTTAACTGAAAAGAGGCTGCGTTCCAAACCCCCCGCCCCTCCAGCTTCCTACGCTTGCAAGCAGATTACATTAATCACACCTTTGCTGACTACCAGTGAACAAGAAGATGTGCCTCTCTTGGCACCCTTTCCTTGAAGTCAAGCTTAATATAACAGCTTCTGTTTTGTTTAAAAAGAAAAATTAAAAATAAAACCACTGGACCCATGTAGGGCCTTATCATACCATCTCACTCAGGAGACCAGAAGCCCTAAGGCCCTGTGTGATAAACCCAAAGTATACTAGGCAGAACTTTGCAGTCAGGGTGCCACAAGGTTCTTAATTTAACAAGCATTAGCAATAACAGTAACATGGCATGCCGTGAGGGCAGCAGTACTTCATAGCTATGGCTACCCAATATGATCATACTCCACTGGTGGAATGGTAATGCCAAGTTGTTGTCGCTCTTGTGGCTGTGTCTACTCCGACAAGCTGAAGATTCATCATTGGCCATCATTGCAACTCAGTCACTGCAAACATTATGCATTTTTACCAGTCAGTAAACCTTAAAGCACAGGAGAATGCAATGGTGGAGAATTATAGGTCCTCAGAGTAGACACAGTGATAGGAGGATCTCCTTCCATCAATGGCTGTGTCTATGATGGACAACTCTGGACTACAATTCCTCTAAAATATAAAAGACACTACTGCTTTTAGACCATGCTAGTGCCGCTATGCAGCACCTGTGTTAGGGATACCTAATGTGACGCAAGACCAAAAGGAGAAGAGTTCAAAAAAAAAACAAAAAACCCAACCTCAAGCTATCCCTGAAAAACTGTTTCAGCCTTCATTTTATTGCTAGTTATGTGGAGTAGATACAATTACTGAGGGATTTCTTCCTTCATTTTATATTAACACGACATTTTATGGATGAGCATTTTTAACTTAATTGAAGGTGACAATGATGATAACAGATTTGCCCGGGGAGGCACAGGACAAGGAACTGCATGAGCTACCTGGGTGGTACAGACACCCATGTGACTAGAATGTAGCAAGCTCGTTGTGTTCCTTTAATATATTTACATTTCAAGTGCTTTTGGGATGGGGTGGTAAGATAATTCTGGTTACCATAGAAACCCATATCCTACCTTGCTTGCTGAGGGAAATTAACTTGACCTTCACATTCTTGTCAGATAGGACCTATAATCAGCAGCCATTAGCATCACACTAGGAAGGTATTTTCTTTCTGACAAGAAAATAGGCAGGAGGGATGGGAAATTGACAACTGCACATGAGACAAGCAACACCCCTACCTAGAACAGTGGTTCTCAACGCAGGATACACACACCCTTGGAGATATCCAAAGGTCTTCCAGTGGCTCTATCAACTCATGCAGATATTCACCTAGTTTTACAACAGGCTACAAAAACAAACACTAGCAAAGCCTGTACAAACTAAAATTTCACACAGCTACTTGTTTATAGTGCTCTAGCTACAATACACTGAAGTATATATACAATATTTATATTCCAATTGATTTATAATTATATGGTAAAAATGAGAACCTATTCATTTTTTCAGTAATAGGGTGTTCTGGTACTTTTATAATTTTGTATATAATTCTGTAAGCAAGTAGTTTAAGTAAGATGATACTTGGAGTACACAAAACAAATCAGACTCCTGAAAGGGGTTCAGTAGTCTGGAAAGGTGGAGAGCAGCTTGCTTAGCACATATATACCATTGCCTTCTAGTAAGTAAGTCATTGTTGAAGCAAGATAAAAACCACCTTCTAAGAAATTTCTAATGCAAAACAAAGTGCTCTTCTTAATTTCAAAGGCATGCTATTGTCAAGCTTTTTTCAAACCACACTGGTGTCCCTGGAGTTTCCTAGCATTGCATCCATGGGACAATATAAGGAATGAAAAGATATGGATCTGCAATGAGGACTGGAGAATTGTTTCAAAGAAAAGAACAACCAAAACCAAATCAAACCCTTCAGAAAGAGTTTGCTTCAAGCATGATTCTCCTCTGAAAAATGACAGAAAAGGCATTGTGGGGTTCCATGGTTTTTGTTTTTTATGGAATTTTAAATCAGATGTGCTCAGTTTTTTCCCCCTAACTCCTGCAAATTTTCCCTAGATGCAGTTGCATCTGATGAAGTGGGTTGGAGCCCATGAAAGCATATGCCTGAAGAAATCTGTTAGTCTTTAAGGTACCACAAGACTCTTGGTGTTTTTACTGTGCAACAGACTAACACAGCTACTACCCCTCTGAAAACTTAAGGTGAGAATCAATGCCGTACCTCCAGGATACTTTATACAACTATCAAAAACTAGGTCCTTATAAGTTGCCTTAAACTGGGTACTCAAATGATGAGACGCCCAAAAATCACTTTCAACCTTAAACAATTCAGGCGAGAAATGCTGAACGCTTCTCTGAAGACCACAGGATCCATGAAGATAGCCCATCAGTAATTATACGCAGTACATGACTTAGTTACCAGAAGCAGATTTATCAGAGTAGGGCCAGCATCTTTGTGTGGTGTACATAAATACCTTGTTCTTGTATAGTTCTTTTTATCCATAAATCTCCCAGCATTTCACAGAGGAATTCAGTATCATTACCTCCATTTTGCAGATAGGGAAGCTGTGGCACAGGAAGGGGAGTGGCTTGCCCAAGGTCCCCAGTAGACCAGCCACAGAACTCAGGACTGAACACCAGTCTCCTGAGTCCCACCCCAGTGACCTATCCACCAAGCCACAGCTAAGCCTCATTTTGCAGCATAATTTATCTCCCACTCCATTCCTCACTTTTGTGCTGCCATAGATCTACAAAGTGCTTGGAGTGCAACTGTATTGATTTCAGCACCATGATCCCCACCCAAGAACACAATGGAAATATGGAAACATAGAGGGAGGCCAACTGTGATAAAAGACATCATTTGGTCTCTTCAGAACTCCCATTTCATGCAATCTGCCGGGACACTGTCACCCATTTGACTGTGGACTCTTTCAATTACTCTTACCTGTTAAATGTTTGATGGAGAAAAGCAATTAATTGTTCTAGTCACCAGGGAGCCTATTTTTATATTTCTCCATAAGTCGTATCACACCTTCACAAGCCTTCCTGGACAAACACAGTATCCAACACCAGTGTCTCTGGGTCACTAATACAGCCCTTTACTCCTCTCAGAACATTTCCCTGTGAAAAAGCAGGTGATCTGGCTGCTTTCTCTAACTCTGTTTTGAGGCCCCTACCATCTTGTGGATTTGAAAAACCACTAAAAAAAAAATTAACCAGAGTAGATGTGACATCAACAGAATAGCATTCAATGACCTTTCTACCCATTCACAGAGAAAAAGTCTCACCGCATAACAGTCCAGCAGTGCTTCTTTTCTCATCACATTCTAGACATCATCTATCAAACAATTTCAAGTTAACAGAGCTTCATCTCCACACTTTTCTACCCCACCCCCACATGAACGATAAACATAATTTCTGTGTACACTGCTCTGATTCTGAGCACAAGCATCTGTACAGGGGTCAAAGCTATCCCTCCAACATCAGGGTCAGAGGCAAAAGCAACTTGTTGCTCAACCTGCCTTCAAGCAGCATAGGTCTATGTAAAATGACAGAGCAATCCTATGGAGTCTGGACGAACATCAGATGCCACAGCTGGTGTCTTTCCTCTCTCTAAAGCAATCCAGGACACGTGCCAAAGGGCCTCTCACCTACACATGGCAGAGACTTAGTACACCTGCTAGATAGGCAGTGAGGAATGGAGAACATTATTCTGTCATCGTCATTTCTCCATCTGGATATATTATTCTAACACCTCATTACATACCAGCCATTTTCCCTACGAGTAAACCACCACCCCAGTTCCTGCCTCTACAAAGTGCTGCTTCCAAGCTTCTACCAGTCCATAACTCAAGATAGATGCTTTCTGTTATGTATGTCTATTGTCTTATTAATGCTGGGGGGAAGAAGGGGGAGCAGAGGAGAGATTTATATAAACAACTACCAGGATGCTAACAGGAACTACTTATAAAAATCCTCTATGTTTTGATGGAGAAGAAAATAATAGATACCTACCACATGCAGCTGGGGTCCCTGTTAAAAGCAAGAGGTTTGACTGATCTGGGACCTTATCTTTTGATGTGGGAGCTGATCCTCTAGTCAGAAAAGTGACTTTTGAAAAAGACTGCATCATTCACAGCATTTGCTTCTGCAGCATTATCCTCAATTAAAGAAATTACAATCTCAGTTGGGGGGGAATGACTTCTAATATAAATGCTTAGAACAGCAGCTGAAGTAGTCAGGCCAGTTCCACATCTCGATGTTCAAATACAGAGTGGAGTTTGAGACAACAGGGAGGGAGCACAGGGATGTTTCTGAGTTTCGACATTCAAAAAGGAAGAGAACTTGCCAGCTAGGGAAATGCATCAATCATATCTAACTCCAGACAGGAATTTTCTTATTTTCCTATTAGCACACAAACTTTTTCCAACTAGCAAGCCAAATTAAGGCCTAGGACACAATGAGTGTCTGTACGTGTGTCTGTATGCTCCAAAGCCTTATGCAACTTGCTCCATTTTAGAACTATACTTTAATCTAAAAATCAGTGCAACATGTGTGGCATGCCCTTTTCCCAGAGTCATCACCATGCACGGACACCGTGGATGGTATGTGGCATCTGGGAGGTGCTTCCTATGCTACTCAAAAAAGACACACCCCTGGAAAGGCACTTCTGAGAGGGGATGCCTTCACATTCCTGGGACAGATGGCATCTGCTTGGTACAGCATCAATGAGAAGATACATAGTGGCAGATATTGTAGATGTCTGATGGCCAAAGTAACATGAGTGGAATGAAAACAGGGAGAAGGGCAAACAGATTATGATGGATAAACAACAGACATTTAAACTATAAAAAGATGTGCTTTTGTAACCCACATGCCTGAAGGAGACATCTCTTTTAGGGATCTCTTGAGGCTGGGTTATGTAACTGGGCAGATTTGGCTGCTCAGATCCAGAACCTTCTGGAAATTAAGCGAGTGGTTGCACTGAGCATACTACACTAGGTTTTCTACTGCTGCTGTGATCAGATGCCATGAGAACAGCAGCCTGAGAGGTGTAGTGAAACAGAGTTGCAATGAGAAGAGTCCATGTGCGCAGTGTGTGAGTCAGAGAAGCTCTGAGCCAGGAGTGGACACCAAGATGTTTTCTCTCCGCTGTGGAGAATTTTGCAGCAGAGTATTGTCTTATGTGACTGATTGCTGGCTAACCAGTAAAATGACTGGATGGTGCCAGTTCCAGAATCAAAAGAAAAGCCTGCATGGAGTCCTACCTAAGATCCCTGCAACCAAAGAAGAGGATTGCTGCTTCTTGCAACTCAACAGGCCTTTGGACTTGAAGAGAGACTGTAACTGAGATATGGATGAACACCTAAACTTTGGGGCTCTTGGGTTTCTTCCTTCACAATAAAAGAAGCAAGGAGTCCCTGTGGCACTTAAAGACTAACAAACTTATTTACCACATTAGATTTTGTGGGAAAAAATCCCACTTCATCAAAGTGGGATTTTCTCCCACAAAAGCTCATGTGACAAATAAATTTGTTAGTCTTTAAGTGCCACAGGACTCCTTGCTTCTTTTGTTGGATTAAACTAACATGGCTGCCCTTTGGAACTTTCCTCACAATTTTTCTGCGGGGACTGTTCTGTTTAAATTCATTTTGTTCTTCTTAGGTTGGATAAGGTTTATCATGTTAGTAGTTAATAAAGTTCATTGTGTGTGTTCTTAGGTAATATTTTAATGTGGGGATAGTAACTGGACAGTCTTCTCTGTGAGTCCCTTATAGACTGAATCCTGGGTCTCCAGCTGTTTCACTGTAGGAGTTGAGGTTTTTCTTTTGCCAGGCCCTGGAGAAAGGCACTAGAAGTGAACTCTAGCCCACCTCAAGGTTATACTTGAAATGAAAGTTCAGTTTGGGATATAAAGGGTGATATGTAATTAAGTGTGTTAGTCACTGGAGTGTGACATCACACTTCTAAATGGAGAGAAACCCACCAGTGGTGTTTCTGCACAACTCTGGGTGGGCAGGAGTTGCCATACTAGACTAGACCACTGATCCATCAAGATTGTTGTCTACATAGAAGCCTGGCAGCCACCTGTTGCTTCAAGAACAGTGGTAAGATAACCATAATGAACATGGCCAGCTGTGTATGGTGTACACAGAATGGGGGGAAAAAATCAGCTGATTGCCTTTTTTTCCTATTCATAATTATGCAGGGTGAATTCTGAACTGGATTCAACTGACCATGCAAAGAACGTGGCCATCCTTTTCTAGGTTCCAAGGAAACAGGTGCCAAGGGGAAGCCCTTCCTTGACGTAACAGGTATGTGAGCAGCACAGAGTCTAGGTATTGGGGGGGGTGCACATTTTGTCCTCGCAGGGGCTGGCACACCCTTACCTTCAGTTAGCTTACTGCTTCTAGTGTTCAGGTCCCTCCTGAGTCAATGGCCCCTTGGGCAGAGCTGCCCAACAGACACAGAGTCAATGGCCCTTCTGGTGGGGCTGCCCAACAGACACAGAGTCAATAGGGGGAGAGAAGCACACAGTTGTAGGGGTCTGGCAAGTCTGCCACTTCAGGCTGCAAGAAAATGCTGGCTGCGTCACCCAGGAAGAGAAGAGAGAGGAGGGGCACATAGGTCTGCCTATTTCCACTGTGTCCCGGCCCAAGACCCTCCCTCATTAGGGCTGCTGAGTCAGCCAGGGAGTCAGTGGGGTCCCGCCCACAACATGCTGACACCGGGCCCAGCACAAAGTGCCTGGAATGTAGCTCGCCTGGGCTACTTCCTGCTCCCTCTCCCTGAGGTACCTGCTGGGCCTCCTCAGGGTAGTCTTCCAAGGGCAGGTTACAAAACCCCTCCATGTCATCTGGAGGTGGCAGGTCCGGCAAATCATCTGGGCTGTCTGCAAGGGGCAGCTCCTCCAACTCACAGCCAGCTGGAATCTGCTCCAGATCATCAGCGGCAGGCAGGTCCTCTAGGTCCATGGTCTCCAACGAGACCACCCAGTCTGCCAGACTCACTTGTTAGGGGAGGCTACTGGTCTTTCCTCTGCGCTACCCGTCCAAGGGGCCTCCCCCCAGTAGCGATGGTCAAGCCATTCTCCAGGCTAGGGACCTGGTGCCAGGTTGCATACAGGAGCTGGCTCCCAGCCCCCTGGCACTTCTTCCAAGGGATACTGGTCCTAGGGTTGGGAAAACTCCTGCTGGAGGGAAGAGACGTCCTGCCTCACTGGAAGCCTAGTCCGCAATGAGCTTGCCGGCCTTCCTTTATACTTCCTGTCTCGTCCCTTAACTTCCAGCCTGACAGACAGGTAGCACCCACCTCCTCCCAGCGGAGTCTGGCCCTCTTCTCTTTGTTTGCCCCTGAGGAGGGCCATGCCTCTGTACTACAGTGGTACTGACAAGCATTGTCCATCAGTGAGTCAAACTGCATTCCCTTGCTAAGTGAAGTGATACTGCTGCCTCCGGAATTTCAGTTCATTTCCCCACTGTTTTCTACATCTCAAATTACTTTAAAATAGTCACCTGTAAACATTCACTTGCTCTTGAAAGGAGCCAAACAGATGGGCCAAGGCCTCAGCTAGTATATTTATCATGATTTTAACTTTGCAGCACCACTGATGCAGCACCACAAGCAGTAGCAACAGTTGGAGCACTAACAGATCAGCCATTGGTGATTTATCCACCATGCCACTAGGCCAGCTCAGAGGAGTAGCACAGATGCATAAAACAGACCATGAAACAGGTCTAAGTGGCTTCTCCATTTATGAATAAACACACAGTACAGGCAACTACAGTGAAAGTACCCTGCCCAAGAGCACATCTGCTTACATGTTCCAACCCTGCAGTCCAGGGACTATATTGAGTAATGGGACAGAAGTTAAATTTCAGGCCGATTCAGTTTGCCGAGTCCACAAAGCAGCCCAATAATGGAGCCAGTTAGTGGGTTTGTGATGTGGACATCTGTTCACTAGAAACAGGACTGAAACCATTAGGCTTAATCCACACATACTCCTGAAAAGACATCAGAGGTAACAACTTTCAGCCCCTGCTGGTCTGCACTAGATTCACTGAAATGATAGGCTCCATATCTCATTAGCAGCTCCCTGAGCCCATCCATTACCTCTGACATAGCATTTCTTTTCAGATGCACACATAAATTACGGTCATGGTCAAAACAACAGGTCTCTGTCACCCTTCAGTAGCTTAGTGGAGATAGCAAATCAACAGTAGCTGCAAGGAATTAGTAAAAGACTTGAGGGAAAACAAACAATTTCTGACAAAGATCAGAACACCCAATTTCCCAAGTCTAAGCGCTCCTGTGTCCTGAGAGTTCTCTTACAAGAGCTAATCAGATGGTCACAGTATGTTTGATACATTAATATGTTTTGTAATAGAATAAAATAACATTCTGCAGATACTGGCCAAGCCAACTGTGAGTTCTCACTATGATTACTATATATGAAAGAAAGCCAGCATCCCAAGAAAGTAATCTTGCTGGTTTGTCACATTTGTTTTGAGCCAAAACAGTAAAGTTACTGGCTGAAAGGAATCTTGTTGCTGAGGGGAATTTCTGTTTGTGTGTAATCCTAGCTATGTACAGAGGCGTCGCTAGCAGGGGGATCCAGGGGCCTTAGCCACCCTGAAACTCAGGGCCAGCCCCCGAGCAGCATGCCTCTAAACTGCACAGGGGCGCACAGTCACTCCCCCACCCAGGAAACACTCACTGCCAGCTGCGCATAGCCGGCAGCCACAGCCTCTGCCCAACTGGAAGACAAGTCTTCCAGCCGGGAGAGAGCTGCCACAGGCTCGGCCTGGGAGCCTTTCAAACTCCTGCCCTGGCCTGACCCTGCTCTGAGCAGGTTCATGCTGGGAGCTTCAGCCTCTGCTGGGGCCGCACTTCTCACTCCAGCGGCCAGGTAAGGGAGCCAGGGGGGATTGCCGCGGGCAGGCATGCTGGGCCAGTGGAGAAAGAGAGTGGGAGAGGGGGTCAGCTTGGGGCAGCAGGGGCCAGTGGCAGGACCGGGGGTTAGGGAAGGACTTGAGGGGCTACAGGGGGTAAGGGGGTGTTACGGAAGCGCTCGGGGAACCAGCATGGGGGGCAAGTGGGTAGGGAACAGATCAGGGCCCCAGTGGCTGGTGGGGGCCTGGGCCTCACCTAGTCTTTAAGTCTAGCAGTTCTGCTGGCTATGTATTAGGCAAATGTGGGGTTAATGTGTCCTCTCATTACTATAGTTAATCCACCTCTTTATGAAGTGGCAACTAGATCAATGAAAAAATTCTCCTGTCAGCCTAGTACTGTCTACACTAGAAGTTATTTCAGCTTAACTATATCTCTCAAAGGGTGTGGATTGTACGTGAGAGGCATAGGGGTACCAATGTAAGTTACCAGTGTAGACTAGTCCATAGATGGAACTTTGAGTGAAACTCCCAGCACCTTTGCATCTAAGGATTTTGCTGCCAGGTGAAGTATGCAGTCTCAATTACCCAACAACAGATTATTAAAAACAACAACAACAATACAAACCACACTGTCAGTCTGTAAAAGCATGGAGAACTATAATGGCAAAATTTCTTTTGCTACACCCATATTGTATTAGCACCTCAAAGACTCTAAATGCCTGGTATATGTATATAAATAAAGTGGCTGATCATGCTGTCTTTCTAAAGTTCAGCAGTAGTGAGGATGGAGAGAGCACTGTGAGATTTCCACCCTGCCTTGGACTTTTTGGAGGATGCCACCAGCAGCTGGGATATCAAATCATGTCATCCCACTCTAATATCCTTCTCTGACAAGGTAATGAGCCTTGTGTATGGAAGGAAGCAATAGTTTGAGACAGCTCAACTTTAGGAAGGCTTTTGAAACTGTCTCATAGGATCTTATAAGCAAATTAAGAAAACATAACCTAGATGAACCTACAACGAGGTGGGTGCACAACTGGGTGGGAAACCATACTCAGTAGTTATCAACGGTGCCCAGTCAAGCTGAGAAAGGGTGTCAAGTAGAGCCCTTTGGGGATTTGTCTTGGGTCTGATTCTATGTAGTATTTTCACAAATGATTTGGATGACAGCACAGAGAGTACACTTAAGACTCGCAGATCAGATCAAGCTACAAGGCATTGCAAGTACTTTAGAGGACAGGAGTAGAACTCAAAATGATCTTTACAAATGGAGAAAGGGAACAAATAAATAGGATGAAATTCAGGAAAGACATATGCAAAGTAACATGCTTAGCAAGGAATAATCAAATGCATAAATACAAAATGGAAAATGTCTGCCTAGCAATCAGTAGTGCAGAAAATCCTGAGGGGAATATAGTGAATCACAAATTATATATGGGTTAACAGAGTAACACTGTTGAAAAAAAAAAGCCAGCATCATTCTGGGATTCATTACCACAAGTGTTGTAAGCAAGACACAATCTACTCAGCACTGACAAGACTTCAACTCGATTATCATGTGCAATTTTGGACCCTATATTTTGTGTGGACCAAAGATTTGGACAAATTAGATAAGTACAGAGCAGAGCAACTGAATTTATTAAAGGTCTAGAAAACATAGCCTACAAGGAAGGATTGGGGAAAACATGGGTTTCTTTAGTCTGGTGGAGAGAAGGTTGAGAGGGGATATGGCAACAGTCTACAAATATGTAAATATTGTCCTAAAGAGAAGGATAATAAATTGTTCTCCTTTTTCACTGAGGATAAGACAGGAAGAAATGGACTTAAATTGCAGAAAAGGAGATGTAGGTTGGACATTGGGAAACACTTCTTAACTGTCAGAGTATTTAAGCACTGGAACAAATTATCTAGGGAGGTTGTTGAATTCTGTCACTGAGGATTTTAAGAACAGGTTAGACAAACACCTGTCAGAGATGGCCTAGATAGAATGATAATATTTAGTCCAGCCTCAGTACAGAGAACAGGACTAGCTGGTCTACAGAGGTCCCTTTGAGTCCTACATTTCTATGATTCCATCTTATAAACATCTCCTCTCATTATGGAATTCTGCTTGCTTCTCACAGCTGATGCAGCCATTGCAACTGTTTCACAATCCTCCCATTATGCCACGTCCTTCATTTGTTCCTTTCTAGTCTGAACAAATGCCTAGTGACGCAAGTCCTGAATTGAACAAATAGACACATGCACTGTCAGTGTTGGATGAGAAAAGGGCTATGATGAGAACTCACTAAATGATGAGAACTCACTCAGGCCAGGAGCAGCCACTAAACAAGTATGTGTTACATTCAAGTAGTTAGCACTGATAGCCTGGATGAAGACTCTTGGCTAAATGTATCTTCAGTCAAAGGCCTAAAGAAAATGTGTATTTTGGAATCTCATCCAAATCAAAGCCACATTTGGCTTCCCCCCACCTTCTATTCAGTGAACCCCTGATGTGTTGCTGTCTTAGTTAAGTTCCATGTCTTTTCATGGCCACTGTTCCAGGTAATCTGCCCAGCAAGATCAGAACCAGATCATTGCTCTGTGCACGTACTGTAACTATCATATATGCATGACCCTTTTTGCTAGCATGTTGCTCGCATGCTGTTTTCACAAGGTAGAGGGGTTGAGGAAGAGGAGCATTTATCAGGCAGTGTTTTGTAAATTGAATGCAACATAAACATACAGCATGCATGTTTTGAGATAGGCAGGTAGGGTTTAAGTGTTGTGTGTTGCATGTAGTACTTGCAAGGGAGATGTGATCACTAATGTGATACCATGTTTCTGTGGGTATGTTCAGAATCCCCTTGTTATAAGGCTCTTGGTTCCAGTACTGATTATAGCCCCAAGACTTCTTGGCATGTACATGCACTGAGGTCCAACAGCATACACAAGCACAGTAAATCCTTTCTTGGATGCACAAGGCAAGGGGGACAAAGTATGTAAATCCAATCCAACTGAGTCACGATCAGATTCCTGGTAAACTACCCTCTTGGTAGCAGCAGTAACACACTAGGGTCACAGCACCATCAGGTTCAAGTGAGAGGGGAAAACAGATGGGAAGGGGAGGTGAAAGTTCAGCTGTGTTCCACTTTTCAACATGTGGCCTCACTAAACCCTAAGGCTATGTCCACACACAAGTGCTTGTTTCAAAACAAGCCGTTTCGAAATAAGGCTTTATTTCTAAACAAGTTATTTCGAAATAAAAAAAAAAATTAATTAGAAATAAGGAAGAAAAGAGGGAATCAAAATAGCATGTCCACTGTGACATGCTATTTTAAAATAGGAGACGCGAGGGGAAGGGAGGCCCTGTGCTGGGCCAGGGAGGCCCCGCAGGGCGGCCCCCCCCCCCGCGGCTCCTGCCGGGCGCGGGGGTCTTCTCCTGCCCCCCCGTGGCTCCTGCCAGGCGCGGGGGGTCTTCTCCTGCCCCCCCGCGGCTCCTGCCAGGGGCAGGGGGGCTTCTCCTGACCCCCCGCGTCTCCTGCCAGGCGCGGGGGCCTTCCCCTCCCCCCCACGGCTCCTGCTGGGGGCAGAGGGGCTTCCCTGGCATGGCGCTGAAGAAGCCCCCCCGCCCCTGGCAGGAGCCACTAGGGGGGAGGGAAAGCCCCCGGCAGGAGCCGCAGGGGGGCAGGAGAAGCCCCCCCCCGCACCCATCAGGAGCTGCGGGGGAGCAGGGGAAGCCCGGAGGTGGGGCACCCCAGGCTTGGGGGCAGCCCCAGCCGGCTTCTCCCCCTTCCCCTTACCGTGGGTAGGGGGGCAAAGGGGGGGCTGAGGCGCCCATCCCCCCCGGCTCCCAGCAAGGGGAAGCAGGGGGAAAACCGGCTGGGGCACCATCTGACCCTCTGCACCCCACTCAGTACCCTGGGCCAGGGTGCTGATCCCTGGCCATGGTGCTGGGGGGCTGGAACCTTCCCCCCTGGGTGCTATGCACCCTGGGAGGAAGGTCCTTGTTATTTCAAAACAAGGATTGTTTTGAAATAACATGTCCAAATGGCTTATTTCGAAACAACTGGTTTTGAAATAACCCTCCTTTTGAAAGCAAAGTGGTTTAAGCTGTTTCGAAAGAAGGGCTCTGTTTCGAAACAAGGAGATCCCTCCTTTCGAAACAAGAAAACGTCGTTTGGACATAGGGACTTTTATTTCGAAACAACCAGTGCTGTTTCGAAATAAAAGCCCTGTGTGGACATACCTTAAGTTCCATAAAGGGAAGTCAGTCAATCCACAAAAACAACATGATGTATTTTGCTCAGAAGCTCAGGGATTGGGGAGCAGGGGAGAGGTGCTATGCTAGGATCTCCATGAAGTTCAGCAAAGGGAGCATGAACAATTTCCGCACTACCTGGAGAGGCTGATGAGGAGAGGGCTCGTTGGGAAGAGCACGAAACACAGCCAGGAATCCAGATTAGAGATGGGAATAGAAACAGGAAGACTGTACTGGAAGTGACAGGCAAGGAAGGGATCTGGGAAGCACTGTGCTTTTACCTTGAGACATGAAAGGGACAGAGACTTCCTCCTGAAAGGATGCACTATTCCCTCTGCAGAGAAAGCTTCCTCCAACCTGGTATCAAATTAGCTGATTTATTACATGGTTCTGTTAATTTCATCCTAGTATTTTCTACGTGATGATACACTGAATAGCTGCTAAGTGAACGAGGGTTACTTCCCCCATGCCTCTGCAGTCTGGCAATCAGAAGGGAACCTGGCAAGTGGAACTAAGAATGAGGACAAAATAATCTGCTCTTGGAGGCCCACTGCCAAAAGACAGAGCTGTTGGCAGCACTTCACCATGGACTTGGAGCAGGATCTCCTCTTCCCACAGATGAGTGTGCATCATCCATGGGGTAGCCCATATGCCACTTTCCTCACATGAGACAGACGGGGGAGAAGCAGGACAGGGATGAGAGGGAGGTGAGAAGGATGGCAAAAGTTAAGGAAATAGACTCCTGGCTTGTCCCTACAATGGATGCTCTCCAGTGCTCTGGTTCTCATGCTTTATTGTTATGAGGCAATTAGCTGGGAGACACTGATGCCCCTCTGTCCTCTCATGCTGCCCTAAGCATCAATGCCACATTGCCCACATCTCCAAGTTCCTAGGAAAACTGCAACTACTGGTGCTGCTAGCTAAAATTTCAGTGCACATCCTCAGGGCTGATTGAGTTAGACTTGGCCCTTGGTGCAGGCACAGCAAAACCTGACTTATCTGTTACTGGGATGGCTCACAGAAGCTCTGGAATGCTAACAGCACAATGGCTTGGATGTGGCCCTGCAAGCACACTCCTAGTGGTGTTACAGGATTTCACACTGAAAGTTTAGTCCTTTCCACCAGCTCTAATGCTGGAGGGCAGTTGACATGCATTAGCAACCAAGGCCAAGGGTGAAACAGCTAAGTCAGCTTCATGCACAAAGTGAAACTAACAGCTACAAGAACTCTGAGGCTCCCTCTCACTGCAAGGACTGGGAAGTGAGAAGGCTCCTGAAACAGGAGCTGAATTTCTGGCTGCAAAAGGAAGGAGGAAAACAGCAGATGGCAGAGCAAGAAATGAGTTCTTTAGCCTCTCAATGTACCATACTGAGGAAGAGCACACTCCCCCATGGGGCCTTACAGACTAACCACAGCACTCCACACTGCAGGCCACTCACCTCTTCCTTTCTCCCCACATCTGCTCTATGCAGTCTCTTTCTCCCAAGCTGTGCATTCACAGAATCAAAGATGCTAGAGACAGAAGAGGTCTTTTGGATCCTTGGCTATGCCTACACTAGGGGCTTAAGTCAATTTAAGCAAAATCCAAGCTATATTTAGAATTTATTAAGTCAACTTAAGCATTTGCTTAAGTTAACTGAATAACTCTCACATTTAAGGTTGACTTAATAATTAAGTTGACTTTATTAAATCACTTTAAGCCAGTGTAGCCTGCGATTTGGCTTAAGTCAACTTAATTGGTCTCCAGGCCACCTGAAAACCTTCCTAGCAACTAGGAAGTGCCTGCTATGTCCAATCCAAGGGCAGGATAAAACCCAGCCCACCCTCCTTCCCAGCCAGAGCTAGCAACGACTCCGGCTGTGTTGCATCCATGTCAGAGGACAAAGGTAGGCAGGCCAGGAGGCAGGCCCCCTCCTGGACCCACCAAGAGAGCCTAGATCTCCTGGCTGTTTGGGGAGATGAGTCTGTGATGCTGTCTGGGTCTAGGGAACTGTTTATGATTATCTTTCATATTAATAATTCATATTTGCAATAGTCCATATGTAATATGCCATGTTTTGTATCAATAGGCTGTAATCTGCTAGGAATGATTATATGGTTTATATGTAGGTATCATATCTACATTAGAATTTAGGAATCTCTTTATGTGTTTTCCACATCATTTGATTCTAAGGCAATCCCAGACTGGGTGTCTGCAAAACCATTGTCATCTTGATGGCCCATCAAGGGAACTCCCAGGTACAGTGGGCCTAGGAAGAAATTTGTTTGACCAGTCACCAAGACTGACCATGTGACTCAACTCCATTTTGATTTGGCAAGGATTTTGAGAGCATGGGAAAGCCAAAAGTGATAAAAGGCAGTGGCCCCATCTCCATTTTGTGCTCAGTCTTCTGGCTGCGAGCTGCAATCAACGTTGTCCTCTGGAACTATTCTGCTGCACTGAACAATGGGCTGAGACCCACCCTAGTTCTCGGTGTATATCAGAGGAATTGGACTAACTAACAAACTACAGATTTTTCAAGGACTTGCTTTCTGTGGACTCTCATCATTCGTATGTATGTGATTCACTTTGGCTCTTTAACATCTCTCATATTTTGTTTCTTTTCTTTTATATTAAACCTTTAGTTGTAATGACTAAAGGATTGGCTGGCAGGATGGTATTTTGGGTAAGATCCAAGCCCATATTGTTCTGGGTGATGTGGCTGGCCATTTGGGGTCAGGAGAACCTATTTCTTTAAGAGACCCAGTGGCTAGGTGGGGACCAAGGGAGCTGATTGGCAACAAAGGGGTCTCTTACTATTTTGTTATGCTTGTTGATGACCAGAGTGGAGAATCAGAACCATGTGATGTTGCTGACTGGGAGACTGGTTTAAGTACCACACATCAGTGGTTAGGGGGTTTGGCTCCTGGTTTTGGCATATTCAGAACGTTATCCCAGGAGGTCCAGGTCACAAAGTCCATACACTCCAAGCTCCAGGACAGCCAGAGGAACCAGGCGGTCTAGAGGACCATCTCCAAGGCCTTGATGGAGAAGGGCTACACCCACAACACCCAGCAGGTGCAGGTGAAGATTAAGGACCTCCGACAATGACCAGGAGGGGGGCTCAGTGGATGAGAATATGGTGCTCAACGAGGGGGACACCATGCCAGCCCCGGGCAGTGCCACCCCAGAGCTGTTCTCTGCCCACACAGGGGTCTCAGGCAGACAGGAGGAGGCTCCAACCACCAAGGAAGACACAGGTGAGGGGACATCGCGCTGGACCCCTGGTGGAGCTGCCAGTGAGTGCTCCCACCCTACAGGCATGGTGGGGCAGGCAAGTGGGACAAGAACTGTGGGAGACAGGGCCCAGAGAGAGGCAGGGTTCCTGGGGAGCACAGAGACCCTCCCACATGGGCACAGAGTTAGGTGGCCATGTGGTGGGGAGAGAGCCAGAGCTGAGCAGGGTGGGGGCTTGGCAGGAGACGGGGTGTGGGCACTGTAGGTGGGAGTGCCAAGGTCAGACAGCATGGGCCCACTGGCACGTGGCCTCAGGAGGGACCCCTGGGTCAGGGCTGCCTGGGGCTCACCATACTGGGCACTGCACCCGCCCCATGCAGCAGAGCATGGCGGCATATACTAAGGGGTCCCTGTCCCACAGAACAAGGGGATTGGGAAGCAGGGGGATGGGCATGGGACAGCAGCTGCTGCCAGCCTGCATGCTGCCCTACCTAATGGCTAAGACTCTCGTTCATTGCTTCTCTCCTGCACCTGTGAGACTGGTCACTCCTGGGGGGGGGGGGTGCTCAGTCCCGACCAGGAGGAGGAGGGGACGTCTCTCCAAGGACCAGATAATGGAGGACCACCCGCAGCTGGCAGAATGGGTTGAGGAGGACCTCTGAGCCTGATGGGAAGAGGAGCACGAGGATGCCCACCACAGGGTTGAGCAGGCCCAGATGAACCGCATGCTTAATCTAATAGAGTGCCAGACCTGTGCCCTGGAGACCCTACCAGCATGGACCCAGGACTATTTGCAGGCTGAGGATCCCCCTGCCTGGGACCCCTGAAGCAGCCCCCCTTATCGCATGGCCAGGGCTCCGGGTGGCCAGATGAAGGCCCAGGACCCGCTGGCCCAATACCCCTAGGCATCTACCCCACACACCCTCATTCCCCTCAAACCCTCACAGCTCCAACCCCCTCACCCCCCCATCTCCCCCACATCTCCCTTGTAAATAAAACCCATGTTTCATGGTGATCCTGCATCTCATGCATTGTTTTATTGTGTTGAGGACAGGGGGGAGATGGGTAGGATGGGATGGGGGGACAGGAATAGGTGGGTGGGGGTGGTGACAGTGCTTAGGGCCAGCTCTTGACATGAACCACTGAGGCCTTGGTTCAGGGGACCACAGGCTTAGGGGTGCCACACTGCTGTGCTGGAGGCAGGGCTGGTAGGCCCAGAAGCCAGACCCTGTGCTCTCACCCCACCCCTGGGGAGGAACAGGCCAACCCAGGGGGTGGACAACTCTCTCTCTGCCCCGCCTCTGGACTGACCCTCCCTGCCTCTAGAGAGGAACAGCTGGCCCAGGGGAGGAGGCGGAAGAGCAGAGTCCAGCCTCTGGGCTGGCCCACTCTGCCCATGGACTGGCTGTTCCCCTCTGTGGGCAGTGCGAGCTGGCCCAGAGTGGCGGCCCAGTTCCGCGCTGCTCCCCTCCTTCCCCCCAAGAGGGTGCAAAAGCCAGCTCAGGGCACCACTGCGCCTTGAGCCAGCCCTGCTCAGGACAGCCCCCAGAGTGGCCTTGCCAATCCCAAACTGGTGGGCACCAGAGCAGTACTGTGAAAGAACTCCTTAACTGAGAACTGACCAGGTTGAGACATGAATGGTTTAACAGGCCTGAAAGAGAGAGGAGTTAGAAGGAATGCACTCTAAGACAAATAACGGTGCTATTAGAGATATGGTGAAGAACTGCAGACCTGAAGAATGTAATCAATACCTCTCTGTGCCAGCCTACCATGTCCTTGTTTTTCCCTCTCCACATGTGCTGACATCCTTGACTTATTGTTTATTAAACCTGCCTAGATTGTGCTAACTTGGAACACTGTTTCTCCTGACTGTTATATGAGATTTTTCCCTTTTGACCCTAATTCCTTTTAGGGAACTGATATTAGCTTGTACCAATTAGAGAATGTTAGGTCTTGTTACATCTACCTATGTATATGCATGTATGTTAATGTAGCTGTTAAGCTATAAAAGTTTCTGTAATGCATCTTAGGGGTGGAGACCAGCATCTTATCTGCTCCCCCCCCCCCCCAACCCCGCTGCAGTGTGAATAAACAATTAGCTGTTGGACTGCACTCAAGTTGGGTTCAGCTGTTTTTCTTTGACAGTACAGGTCTGGGGTTGCCAGCTTCCAGAAGTCAATGACAAGTTGCTTGTCCAGAGGCAGGGCAGGTCAGAGGCAGATGTCAGTGCTCTGCAGAACCAGGATGAGCTCAGTGACCAGCTCAAGTTAGGTGTTCTTCCTCATCTGCAGGTTTTGTGGCCAGTGGTCATTGTCCCAGGTGGTGAGAAAAATCTGGTGCCACCAATTAACTGCTGGTTTCCTGTGTCCAGATGTATTGGTGCACACAGAGGGCACTCTACGCCAGCTCCCAGGGAGGGCATATGAGGTCAGCCTCCTCTGGCCTGCCCCTGCACTGGCAGTTGCCCTGCGGCACCTGTTCCAGAGCTGGAGGAGTCTGGCTAATGCAGGGAGGGTGTGCAGTGCAGTGCTGTGCTGGCACACTGCTAGGGCTCTTCGGGGTCCCTGACCTCCTTGGACGCCATGTAGCCCCGCACAGTATGGAGGGTGGTATGGTCACTTTCTATTGTAAAGGAGTGGCCAGGAGAGAAGGGCACTTCTGTGGTGCACTGTGGGCCACCTACCCCCAATGCACCAGTTCTAGGGTGACCTAGCAGCTGCCAGTGTGGATGTGGGCAGTCTCCTGGCATTTTGAGAATGGACTCTCTAAGCCAGCTTTACAAGGTCAAACTTAAAGCTTAACTGAGACCTTTAATGTAGACATAGCCCTTGAGACCATCTCTCTGCCAATGCAGACCCCTCACTTCCACCACTGACCCAGCCCTATTGCTTCCTGCCTTGTCCTCAGACCCGTCCCCCAGGAGTCTGTTCTTTTCTTCATTGCCCTGTTAAGTTCCTCCCCACCAATGCACTTCATACCCTCCCTGCCACAAATTTACCAGGTTGTTTTATTGGGGGGGGGGGCGGCAGCTGTGGTCTCTGTTTGCTATCCAGCTGGAAATACCCCTGGGGGGGGGTGACAGGGGCTGTCACATCTGTTTGGAAAGAACACACTTTTGCGAGAGCAAAACTTTTTGCAAACATTATGACCAAAAGAAATATTTGCATTTTTTTATTATTATTATTTCCAATGGAAACAGCTTCTCATTGGGATCTAAATGTTCCTGCTCTGGTGGCTGCAGTCCCAACAGTACGCTAGCATAAGAGAATCAAAAAGTGAAAATGGCTAGAAACAAAAAATCAGCTTCTGCAGGAGGTACACTCAGTGGGCAGCTTCTGCCCTCTTAAAGGCTCTTTATGCCAAAATATCACCAGAAAGAGGCATGCAGGTGAATGAAGATTTGGCTCAAGATTATCATCCAAAAGACAAGAAAATAGGTGATTTTAAAAAATCTTTTGCAATTTAGCAATCTAATGTGTAATTAATAAGAATGGAAAAGTGTGTGGAGTATTTTAATAAATGCATGGTTTGATTCCAACAGTGTGCCTTCAATTTTAAATGAAAAATTTTAATTTATTTTTAACACTCACAAAACAAGAGAACAAGAAAATGGGAATGCAAAAAACCATTGGTAGAACAATCCTGCATCAGCTTGCTAGAAGGACACAGCCAAGAAATTGTGCCATCAAGGCAGGAACTTTAAAACATTTCTCAGTGTCAAAATTTGAAAGCTAACTATATTTTTAAAAGAATACTTCCTGTACGCTGTCTGGACAACTCACTTGCTTTCCATTACCTCGAAAATGCTGACATGTCTTTAAAACACAATAGTATTCACAACTGCACAGAAAATGTAGCCCGGTTCAGAGTCCTGCACAAGATTATTCTGAGCTTTGAAATGATACTAGATGTAAGCTGCAATTCCAAGTGGCTGCAAAGAGACTGGCAACTTAATGGCTGCCTTTCCTCCACACTCTTCTCCCTTTTGCAGCACTCCCTTGTGTCAGACATCAGAACCCTTAGATTCAGCATGGGCATCGCTGGCGACGGGCATGCAGGGAACAGGCCCCAAACCACCCTGGCCATGCCCCTGATCCAGCTCTGGGCCATCAGCCACCAGCCAGCAGTGGCAGGGGCCAGCTCCAGGCCACTGGAGCCAGACTGGGCCCAGGGGCAGGGTAGCAGGCGGGGCCCAAACCAGGCCCCAACCCTATCTTGGGGCCAGCAATACTCATGCTATTCAGATCAAATATCAGAATCAAATCAAATCTAACGCATTACAAGAGACCTGAGCTCACCCAATGTTTTTTTGGCAGCCTAGGTGAACTATGACTTTTGGAAGGCACTGCTGTTAAATGGCTTATAAAGCTGAGCAGTCAGCAAGGGTGAGCTGAGTGAAGAGCACTTTGCAACATACTCAGAAAGAAAGCAAGAATTCAGTTCTGTCTAGTTTGGCACCCCTGAAAGCCTGTTACCCTAGTTGATTGCCTAGTTCACTTGTATGGTCGGGCCGGCCCTGCAACAGACTCCAAACTTCAGGGCACAGAATACTTCATAGGCAGCATCCCAGGAGCCCAAGGCCAGCACCTAAGAAGCATTATTTGCTTTTCTGAGACCAGATTCACTTTCTTACTTACCGTGTGTGAGTCCTTATGACTGATAGAGTCTTGCCCTCAAACTTTTCACCCTTTCGCCCTCATTACCCTTCAGAAGTTCAGACTGGCTAGTTGCTTCCCCTGGGCCAGGCAATTAACAGAAAAGCCAAAAGGGGACATGGGTACTATTCCCACATAGTGCATACTATATCAATAAGCCTGAAGCTGCACTTAGCCTTGACAGCTACCACAACGATACTGATGTGAAGAGTTTCATTTTCTGGAGGGTTAAACCTTTTTGTCAGACATGAAGAATGGACCTTTAGCCACTTGTAAAACATCGAAAAACTGATAAGATGTGGAAATATTTCACAGATTCATATAAGTGTAGGCCTGGACAATACCTCAATAAGTCATCTATTTCAGCCCTCTGCATTCAAAGCAAAAAATAAAATTAAAACATTTCAGTTTTATATAAGAGCCCTACACTTGTTCCTGTTCACTCAGAGTCTCCTCCATATGCAGAGACACAAGAGGAGGAATGCAATATTGGCCTGTCTAGTCCAACTCTTTGACTTTTGGTATAGCCCACCCAACTTTCTATGAGGTTGCATACCCCAGTATTTGTAAGAAAAAGAATTTACAAAAGCATGACCATTCAGGAAGTGCTTCTACAATCCTGGTCAATGGAGTTTTACTTTTAACTTCAATGGGAGCACAATTATTCATAGATTTTGATGGCAGAAGGACTCAATATGATCATCTAGTCATGGGGTCGGCAACCCAGGAGGGGAGAAGAACCATTCTCTCCTCCTGCCCCCCCCCCAACTGCATGAGCCTGAACTGCAGCTCCCTAGCGCTGGCCGGGAGAGGGGTGCGCAGGCAGCACGCACTCCCTCCCTCCACTGGTGGGCGGACCAGCGCTGCTCCACCCATCAGCCAGCCCTTCCTCCCAAAAGTGGCCGGCAGAGAGCTAGGCCTTGCAAAGGCGGGGCCTTGGAATGCCCCCTCTGCTGAGTTTGGGCCACTTCTACCCAGCCACCCCACAGCTGAATGGGCCCGACCCAGGGCTTGGGGTGGCCGGGCAGAAGCAGTCCAAACTCCACAGAGATGCCATTCCAGGGCCCCGCCTCTGCAAGGCCTAGCTCCCCACCAGCCACTTTTGGGAGGGATGGCCATCTGGTAGGTGAAGCAGTGCTGCTCTGCCCACCAGCGGAGGGAGGGAGGGAGGGAAGGATGGAGTGTGCTCCACCCATGCCCCTTTCCCCCCCACCAGCACTAGGGAGCTGTGGCACAACCGCTGAGCCGGGTACGGCTCATGCAGTTGTGCAGCAGGTGAGGGTGAGCAGGACGTCCCCGGGCACACCTGGTTCCCTGGAAGAGACTTCCAGGGAGCCAGAAGCGGATGCTCACTGAGCCCGTGTTGGCGATCCCCGATCTAGTCTCAGCTGACCTAGTCTGCACAATACAGGCCACAAAACATCCTGCTCACTTCAGCAAAAGACTCCTAACCTGTCACTGGAGTCCACAAACCGTGTTTTAAACACTTCAAGGTATAGAGAAACCACCAGCAAGTGACTCATCCCCATATTACAGTGGGAGATAAAAAAAAAATCCCCAGGGCCCCTGCCAGTCTACCCTAGGGAAAAAATGCCCTCCTGACCCCAAATAAGGCAATCAGCTAATTCCTGCACATGTAGGTAAGTCTCACCAGCCAGACACCCAAAAAAGATTTCTCTGCACCAAGTCAGAACCCACCCCTTCTAACATCCCATCACAAATGATTTGCATATTTATCATTGGTAGTTAAAGACCAGTCAATTGCCTAACTAGACTGTGCCATTGAACCGTCCCCTCCATAAATTTATCCAACTCTGATTTGAAACCAGCTAGATGTTTTTTGTCCCAATTGCTCTCCTAGGAAGGCTATTCCAGAACTTCACTCCTCTGATGATTAGAAAACTGTGTCAAATTTCAGGACTAAATTTCCTGATGGCCAGTTACGCCCATTTGTTCCTGTGTTCACAATGGTGCTGAACTTAAATAATTTCTCTCCCCCTCTGGTATTTATCCCTCTGATACAGTCATAGAGAGCAATCATATCTCCCCTCAGCCTTCTTTTGGTTAAGCTAAACAAGCCGAGCTCTTTGAGTCTCCTCTTATAAGACAGGTTTTCCATTCTACAGATCATCCTAACAGCCCTTCTCTGAACCTGTTCCAGTTTGAATTCATTTTTCTTAAACATAGAGAACAAGAGTTATAGACAGTATTCCAAATGAGATCTAACGAGTGCCTTGTATAACAGTACTAACACCTCTTTGATTCTACTGGAAATACCTTGTCTAATGCATCCTACGAGCACATTAGCTTTTTACACAGGCACATCACATTAGTGGCTCATAGTCATCCTGTGATCAACTACTATTCCCAGGACCTTCTCCTCCTGTCACTTACAGTCAATGTGTTCAAAGCTTATAGCAAAAATTCCTGTTATTAGTCCCTAAATGCATGACCTTGAACTTACCACTGTTCAAGTTCCTCCTATTTCTATTACTTCAGTTCATAAGGTCATCCAGATCTTCTTGAGTAATCTCCCAGTCCTTCTCTGTGTTAGAAACACCTCCTAACTTCGTATCATCTGAAAACTTAATTAGGACATTGTCACATTTTGTGCCAAGGTCAGTTATAAGAGGATTAAATAAGATTGGTCCCAAGATCGATCCCTGAGGAACACCACTAGCAACTACCCTTCAGCCTGACAGTTCATCTTTCAGTATGACCTGTTGTCGTCTGCCCTTTAACCAGTTCTTCATCCACCTTTCAGTTTTCATATTAATCCCCATCATTTCCAATTTAACTAATAACTTTCCAAGTGGAACTGTATCAACTGCCTTACTAAAATCTAGGTACAGTAGAACTATTGCATTCCCTTTGACTAAAATATCTGTTATCTTCTCAAAAAAGGAGATAAAGTTGGTCTGGCATGATCTACCTTGTGTAAAGCTATGTTATATACTATCCCAATTTCCATTAACCTCAATGTCCTTAGCTACCTTCTCTTTCAAAATTTTTCCCAGACCTTGTATACTGCTGAGGTCAAGCTAACAGGCCAGTAATTCCCTGGATCACTTTTTCCCCCTTTACTAAAAATAAGAACTATTTTGGTAATTCTCCAGTTACATGATACAGCCCCTGAGATTAGAGATTCAGTAAAAATCCTTTCTAATAGGCTTGCAATTTCATGTGCCAGTTCCTTTAATATTTTTGGAGGAAGATTATCTGCCTTCTTCACCCACCCCCCATCCCAGATTTAGTCCCATTAAGCTGTTCAAGTTTGGCTTCTACCTTAGATGTGGTAATTTATACCTCTATATCCTCATTCCCAATAGCCACTCTGCCACAATCAAGATCAATGATGAAAGCATATGAGAATCCCACCTGAGTTCTGCAGTATTTATCTATTCTAATCTCCACTAAAAGCAGAATATAAATTCTTCACTGAGAGTTTGTTTTTCCATAGAATCACAGAAACTGGAAGGGATCATGAGAGGTCATTGAGTCCAGTTCCCCGCACTCATGGCAGGACCAAGAATCCCCATTAAACCATCTCTGACAGGTGTTTGTCTAACCTCCTCTTAAAAACCTTCAATGTAGGAAATTCCACAACCTGCTGAGGCAACTTATTTCAGTGGGTAATCACCCTGACAGTTAGCAATTTTTTCCTAATGTCAAGGCTGAATCTCCCTTGCTGTATTTTAAGCCCATTGCTTCTTGTCCTACCATCTGTGATTAAGGAGAATAATTTTTCTCCTTTTTCCTCATAACAACCTTTTAGTTATATGAAAACTGTTATATCCCCTCTGTCTCCTTTTCTCTAGACTAAACAAACCCAGTTCTTTCATTCTTCCCTCATAGGTCAAATGTTCCAGAACTCTAATAGTTTTGGAAGCCCTTTTCTGGACTTTCTCCAGTTTCTCTACATCCTTTTTGAAATGAAGAACCCAAAACTGGACACAGTACTCAAGTTGAGGCCTAACTGGTGCAGAGTAGAGCAGAAGAATCACTTCTCATGTCTGACTCACAACACTCCTGTTAACATACGCAAGAATGGTGTTTGCTGTTTTTGCAACAGTATTACACTGCTGACTCATATTTAGCTTGTGATCCACTCAGGAGCGTCGCTGCCCCGGGGAGGGACCCGGAGCACAGGCCTAGGCCCCGCCCCCATCAACAGGCCACACCCCCATCTGGGGAAAGGGCCAGAAGCCACCACGCCGACATGGTGGCTAGGCCCTGCATCCCTGGTTGGGACGGGGCCAGAAGCAGCCGCGGGCAGCCGGGCCCCACATCCCCAGCTCAGGACGGGGCCGCTGCAGCCGGCCGGGCCCCAGATCCCCCGCCAGGGACAGGGCCTCTGCGGCCGTGGGCAGCTTGGCCCCGGATCTCTGGCCTGATTGGGCCAGAGACCGGGATGGGGTGGCCCCGCCAGATCTGGGGCAGCGGCGCTGGGATTTGGGGCACATGCCCCAGGAGCACAGCACCAGCGATGCCCCTGGATCCACTATTACACCCAGATCCCTTTCTGCAGTCATTGCCAATTTTGTGTGTGCGCAATGGGTTGTTCAACCCTAAGTAGAATACTTGGCACTTATCTTTAATGAATTTTATTCTATTTATCTCAGACCATTTTGCCAGTTTGTACAAATCATTTTGAATTGTGATCCTATCCTTCAAAGCAGTCGCAACCCTTCCCAGCTCGGTATCATCTGCAAACTTTATAAGCTTGCTCTCTATGCCATCATCTAAGTCATTAATAAAAATATCGACCAAAACCAGACCCAGAACAGATTCCAGTGGCACTCTGCTCATTATACGTCTTCCACCCTGACTGTGAATCGTCAATAACTACTCTCTGGAAACAGTTATCCAACCAGTTTTTCACTCATCTTGTAGTAGCTTCATCTACTTTGTTCCTCCCCAGTTTATTAACGAGAACACGATGTAAGGCCATGTCAAATGTCTTATCACATCTACCGCTTCCCGTCTATCCACAAGGCTTGTTGCCATATCACAGAAAGCTATCAAGTTGGTTTGACATGATTTGTTTTTGAGAAATCCATGCTGACTAGCCCCAAGCATCTTATTCTCATCTAGATGTTTGCTAATCGACACCTTAATTATCTGTTTCATTATTTTTCCCAGTAGAGAGGTTAAACTGACTGGTCTATAATTCCCTGGATTGCTCTTATTTCATTTTCTGTGGATGGGCACTATATCGATCCTTTTCTAGTCCTCCAGAACCTCATCCATCTTCCATGATTTTTCAAAGACGATAGCTAATGGCTCAGATAATTCCTGCGTCAGCTCCTTGAGTACTCTAGGGTCCATATCATCAGACTCCAGTGACTAAAAGACATCTAAGTTGTTCAAGTAATTTTTAACTTGCTCCTTCCCTATTTTAGCTTCTGCACCTACCTCATTTTTATTGCCCTCCTCTACATTAGACATCCAGTCTCCACCAGCCTGCTCAGTGAAGACTGAAACAAAGAATTAGTTCCCTTGCCATTTCCATTCTTTGTTTTTACTCTCTTTGAGCTTTTATAACTAAATGTTCCCTTGCAAAAGGCATTGAGGTGTCTGTAGCACTCTACATGACCACTATGTTTTTCTTTCTTGTCACCCTCTCTCTCCTTTTGGGGCTCTCTGCTGTCCAAAGATTTGCTCAAACCACTGCCAACAAACTTGCCACATTGTTCCCTACTTTCAAGGTAGAATCAGCCCAAAGATAGGTGGATTTCACCTTGCAGTCACAGGGACTCATTAAAATCTTTTGCACAGTGCTCTTTCCATGTCCATTATTGGTGGTAGGATAAAGGGATTTGCCATTTAGCCCATCCACCCCAGCAATTTAGCTGGATACTGTGCAGAGTAAAAAAGCTATCGAACAGTTTGTGCTGATGTTCACTACATTGCTTCAAGGTCAATACTCAGACTCTTTCATTTAAACAAACAAGGAGTCCTGTGACACTTATAAAAACTAAAATTTATTTATCACATGAACTCTCATGTGTGTAATCCCACTTCTTCAGATACATGAAAGGGAAGCTGTAGAACATCAACTGAGTAATAAATGTAGAGAAGGGTAAGTCACAAGGTCAGTTCAGTCTTTTTCAGCAAACAAGTTGTTTTGATTCAGACAGTGTGGAATAATGGATACAAAGGTGAAAATGTTAAGAGGGAAATCATCATTGGTAATGAGTGAGCCAGCCCAAATCTGTAGTCAGATCTAATTTAATGTCATCAAATTCGCATGTGAATTCTAACTGTGCAATCTCACTTTGGAGTCTAGATTTATATTGTTCCATTGAAGCACTGTAATGGTTACGTCTTTCACAAAATGTGCAGAAAGGCTGAAGTGTTCCCCTACTGGTTTTTGAGTGTTACCATTCTTGATATCTGATTTGTGACCATTTGTTCCTCTGTGCAAACAGGGCAGTTTGGGTAATGTATAGAGCAAAGGGGCATTGGCGGCACATGATGTCATATATCACATTTGTGGATGAGCAGATGAATGAGCCCCTGATGGAGTGGCTGCTTTGGTTACATCCTACGATGGTGTCAATTGAGTAGATGTGTGGGCAGAGTTAGCAATGAGCTTTGTTGCAGTGATAGGTGCCTGTCTCACTTTTTCTGGTGTATGGTGTGTTTGTGCTGGTGAGTATTTGCTTAAGGTCAGGGGGTTATCTGTAAAGCAAGGTTTTCATTTAAGGGGAAGTGAGGAAGACCTAAATAAAAACAACTTCCAATGCAACATTTTCATTACTATTTTAAAGTAATGGTTGGGTTGTTTTATACACAGATTCCATGTCCAGATGTTTCCCTTTCCCTCCTTTCTTTAGGATAAACAGAAGTCATGCATAAGTGGTTAACCAACAGTTTAAGTTATCTCCCCCCACTGTCCACTCACGAAGGAAAGAGGCTCTGAAGTCAACCATTCCTTTTTCTGGGTGTGCAGATAAAAACAGCCCTATAATTCATACATATGTAAAAAAATAAGACAAGACATATTGAAATTCATATCTGTAATAGACTGTCTCTAAGATGTAAGGCATTCTTCCAGCCCTCACCCATGCTAACAAAACATCAAGCACAACACCACTATCCAGCATGCGTTGGAATGATATACTTCCAAGGCTCGCTTTCCTTTTCTTGACGAGATTAGTTTTCATGACATGAAGGCAAATTGAAGAATGTGGCACTGATGCATGCAGTCCTGGATCTGTGATAAGCACAGACTGAATGCTGCCATGCTGAGTAGTGCCAAACTTCTGCTGAGCTTGAGTGAACTAGATTATGGGGTTTTACTGTTTGTTTCTTTATTTTATTTTACTATTGGGAACTGAAATGAAATTCTACTTGTTGGAGGCTAAATACCTTCACCACACATCTTGTATTTCTAAACCATGAGTTTCAAGAAATAAGTAAGAGGATCTTGACTCATCAGCCCAGATATCTCACAAATCTGGAGATCTCAGCCTCTCCTGAGGACATCGCTCTCAGAGTCAACCTTTTATCAAGAGCAGTTAGAACTAAAGTAAGGATTTATTTATATAGCAGGCCTGCATACAATTTATGGAGCAGAGACAGCAGCTGGATTAGAGGGTGAGGAATGTACCTCTCTTGTTCTCATGTCCCTCCCCAATGCAACAACCCATCCAAAGGGAAAGAAAGAAACTCCCTGTTTGCTGCATTGATAGCAATAACCAGTGGCTATTTGTGCTACTTGTACATCTACCTAACAGTGCACATGCTTCAGAGCTCTGATGACTAGAAATCTAGGATCATTCACTTCCCCATTTAAAGATTAGCTTCTGTTTTTCATGGGATGTTATTGCTTGCCATTCAATTGTGCATTATCTAATCTTTGGTCTACAACAGGGGTCTCAAACACATGCCCCATGGGGCCCCCAAAGCTATTTCCTGCAGCCAACAACAACACTGTTGTTACTGATATTTGCAATATTGTTGTATGAAAAGGTTTCAGTTGTGCAGCCTTCGAGCTAATGTACTAGTCCTGATGCAGCCCTCATGGTGATTTGAGTTTGAGACACCTGGTCTGCAAACTCTAGCCTCATAAGTGTGAGAATATAGTTTGGAGAAATGGAGTTCCAGGACAGTTTAGAGTATCTGCCAACTAAAGGAGGCAGCAGGAACCAGGTCATACAGCTGAAGTCTAGTTCGATAAACTGGTATGGATGTCTGATGTAGTCTGGGAATCAATGCATGTGGTGTTTTAAAAGCCGACGATACATGCTAAGGAAAGAATTCAAATGAATGAACTCTGCTGACAAAGTGATTAAGTTGGCAGAATTTCAACTGGAAATCTCCCTATTCTCTCCTCACCATATTCCTGCTTCAAATGTATTCCATAACTACTACCAGATGGTTCCTTTCTCTATGAACTTGTGCTCCTGTCTCTTTATGGAGACAAGGTGTCCCACTTTCAGTTCCTACAGCAAGTTGCAGGGAGGATAACTTAGTTTTTTGCTTTATTCTTCAACAAGTAGAGTTGAAAGGTCCATCTTCCCTGCTTGCTTGTCAGCATGATCTCCTCCCCCCCTCTCCGGCTCACCTCTTCACTCCTTCTCTCACAGCAATAAAAAAGAAAATCCTTGGTGTTTCTCAGAAATCACACCACCATTGATCAGCTGTCTGGCAGTGGCACCTGCTGCTAAGGATACAGAGGTACAAGGTGAACTAAGGCATCTGTCTATACAGCAGACAGCTACAGAAATGTGCCATTACATATTTCTCCTCCCATCTGGTAGACCATTTTTATCCAGGATTATACATTTTCAGAGTGGCTTTAAAAAAAAAACACCTTGAAATGTCTTAATAGAAATCTCATTAGTGAAATAGCGAATTGGAAGGTTTTGCTTGCATTTTAAATACAAAAGAGAATGTGTCATTAATTTTGAATGGAAATATTATATTTAAAACATAAAGGCTACGTTCACACATAAACTGTTATTTCGAAATAAGTTATTTCAAAATGAGTTATTTCAAAATAAAGTCCTTATTTCAAAATAAGTTAATTTGAATTAAGAAAATGTTATTTCGAATTAAGGGAAAGCCTGCTGTCGAAACGGCTGTTATTTCGAAATGGTTATTTCAAAATAAGGCTGTTTGGACATGTTGTTTTGAAACAGTAGTTTCAAAACAATGGTATTGTTTCAAAACAACGTGTCCGAACGCCGTTGTTTAGAAACAGCCGTTTTGAAACAACGGATATTTTGATTTCAAGCGAGGTTTTACTGTTTCGAAATAATGGCTGTTATTTTGAAACAACAGGACCTGTTGTTTCAAAATAATGCAACGTCGTGTGGACATACGACATTTTATTTCAAAACAACGGCTGTTGTTTCGAAATAAAACTATCATCTGAACACAGCCAAAGAAAAAAGAAAAAGGCAAATAAAACAGCATGAATACAGAGTAATCTCATTTCCCTCAATAAGCTTTTCACAATAGCAAAATCTATCATTTGAGTAGCATCCAAACTGGATGGCACTCAGTGCATAAAAGTATCTTAAAATAAAAGGATGCATGCATTAGATTAAATAGATGTTGGCAGGGCAGATTCTTCTGGGAAAAGCTCCCCAGACATATTTCAGCAAGGCAGATCCAAAGTTCAGAGGGAATTACTGTAATGCCCAGAAAAGATCTCTGTGATTCTGTCCAGGATTTTGGAATAACACAGTAAAAAAAAGCCACTGGAGAACCCATCTTAAATGATATAAGCTTCCCTGTGCCTGCTGGGTCAAGGAACTAATGAGAGTGTTTTAGTCACTTCCACAAGGCCACCTGGACATATTCAGTGAGGATGCTAGTTCTTTACTTTCACCAAGAGTTTTCAAATAACTGAGACATAGATTATCCAACGCAAATGGCCTGATCCTTGGCTCCTCATCTAGCTCTTGGCTCCTCATCTAGCTAAAGCACCCCTGACACAGAGTAACTCACAGGTGGCACAAACCTGATGTGGGTGGTGTTAGGGGCAGAGAAAGAGTAGGAAGGAGCATTTCAGGCACAGGAGGGCAAAGGTAGTCAAAATGCCTTGTGTTATAGTAGTACATGACCAATGGGACAGAAGCAAGCAGTTCATTCCATTCTAGCTGGCGTCATTTAAAGTAGCCTATACACTGCTCTATGTTATGGAGGTGGCTAAAATGGCCTTCACTCAACCCTAGGATAAAGGAAGAAGGGTGTCTTACAACAGAGTATGGTAACTGCTCAAGATCTGGCCCAAAAGAATTTGGACCTATTAACTGTAGTGCTGTGCTTTGATTTTGTCAGTTAACCAGATAAATAAGCTCAGTCAGAGGCAGGCATACCACTAGCACCGGGCTTATGGGACTTAAGCCCCAAGTCCCAACGCCCGAGCCCTGAGTCTGCCACTGGGCCAGCTGTGGTGATGGCTACCGCAGCAGCACACTGAGCCCTGGATGTCAGTGCACTGAGCCCCGGATCTTTTTCCAGGCTAGCGGCACTCCTAGTCAGAAGAATGGTGGTGGCAGAGAGGGGTACTTGCGATCCAGTAGGTATCACTCCTCTCTTTGAGTCAGCTCTGAAGCAATGCACCAGCAAAGAACTACCCAATCCATTGCACTGGTCAAATTCGAATGTCCAAAACTATATTCTTCTACCTTGCACTTTATCTGCATAGTCTCTTGAACAGGATATTCTTCACTTGTTCCTCTAGACCCCAGCAGGACTCACAGTAGGATTAGAAATGTGCATGGATAATGAGAATATCCACAGTATTTTTAAAGAAGGGATACAAATGCTCAGGGTTTGAGGCATAAGCCAACCAGAAAGAAGCATTTATGAGCAGGCTATTCCATAATTGTCTGTTTTGAAATTTCCTCTGAAGCATCTGGCACTGGTCAATGTCAGGGAGAAGGTATTGGATTAGATGGATCAATGGTCTGATCTCGTATGGCAATTCTTGTACCCTACCTCTTGCCTACCCTTTTAGGGTATGTCCACACGAGGTTTTTATTTCGAAACAACACTGGCTGTTTTGAAATAAAAACCTGCATGTCCACACGACGTTCTCTTGTTTCGAAACGATGGGCTCTGTCGTTTTGAAACAAGAGCCGTCATTTCGAAACAGCTTAAACCCCTTCTGTTTCGAAACGACGGTTATTTTGAAACCAGTTGTTTCGAACTAACGTCGTTGGGACATGTTGTTTTGGAACAAACTGTTCCGAAACAACATTTGACCTTCTTCCCAGGGTGCTTAGCACCCCGGGAGGAAGGGCCACCCCCTCAGCACCCTGGCCAGGGAACCCTCAGCACCCTGGCTAGGGTGCTGAGGGGAGTCCCGCCGCCAGCTAAGGGGGGCTGCAGCCCCTGCGGGGTGGCTGCTGCCCGGGCGGCTCACTCCGCTGCCAGCTAAGGGGGGCTGCAGCTCCCCCCCACTTGGGCAGCGAAGCCTGGGGGTGCCGCAGCTTGGGGCACCCCCAGGCTCCTTACAATTCCCCCTCGCTAGTGCCCTTCCCCTAAATCGAAATAGCAAGTCCATTGTCTGGACATACTATTTCGATTCCTGCCTTTCTGTATTTCGATTTGGTTTTTTTGTTATTTCGAATTAAGTCGTTTCGAAATAAGGGCTTTATTTCAAAATGACTTGTTTTGAAATAACTTATTTTGAAAGGACGCCCTACGTGTGGACATAGCCTTAAACAGTTGTTACGTTATACCTCAAACATGCTTCTCACAGCCGGCTGAAGTGAATCCTTTTTGTAAAGTGCTTAGGATCATTTGCAATGAAACACACTACAGAAATGCACCTTGTTATTAAAGTAACACTGCCCCATTGCCGGAATGCAATCTTCAATTTGAGAAAACTATGTTCAGTGTATAGACTCTGAGGTGCTTTTGATTTTTTAAAAAGTGCACAATGTCACACCTGTGTGCACGTGAGAGAGCAACTCAGCAATTAAGTGTGTCTTTGTCCGCCGTTGTGCCTAACCCGGGAAACTTGCTGGCCACTGTGCAGCACTGACAGACTACATCCTTTCGCTCAAGTTGGTAGAGCCTTGTGCTCTGAATTCAGAGGTCCAGCATGAATCTCTGCTTACAAACCCACCCAGCGTGATGTTATATATTTAATTATTTACATTTACTTGATCTAATGCCAGCTGTATGGTTCATTTTACACAGGAATGAAATGGAAACTGATTACATGTGATAACTGTCCAACAAAATGACCTTGGGAAAAACCAAAAAATAGAGATAGAGTTGCTACATGTCCACATCTCACCTTGAACACAGATCTTCTGGCTAGCTGCATTTCATTTTCTCATACTGTAGCTTTCTTGTAAAGATTTTATTTATCTTACTACCTGCCTTCTAGATTTCTAACGCTCATATTTCTGATTTTATGCGGCCTTTTATGATTGGAGTGTTCAGTGACTACTAAGCATCCCATTTGAGAAGTTTCTATGTGAACTTTTCACAAAGTGGCATCAACTTTCAATGCTGCTTGCAACTTAAATTTGAAATGCGATTGATTTACTTTGGCAAAAACCACCATCATTATTAATTATTCACCCCCTACAGAGAAGCTCATCTCCTGTAACTTAAAATTTCATTAACTCATTGGACAGCAGGGGAAACTATGCATGATGAAAAAAGGAATAGTCTGCTACTTTTTTGTAGTAGCTGCTAGGCATCTCACCTTGGAACAAGGACCTCCACTTACTGGCTTTGCCAAGCCTTGTATTTAGAAATGTACTGTGTATGCATCTCTCACATTATGGGCTTCTTAGCTCATGATCCATAACAGAGATTTACTATTCTGCCAGGCAATGCTAGCTGGAAATAGCCTGAGAAGCACATGCTCTGGAATTCCCAGCAAGGATGAGAACGCAATTGATGTCTCAGTCTGATGCTGTTTATTTCCTCATTTTTACTACTCTGTCCTCACAGGTAGCATTTTCACTGTGCTTCCAAGCTTAGGAGAAGCAAAGTACCAAGAATTCACTTCAGATGAATAGAGAAACAATCTTAGTGTGGATTCCCCTTTGATTGCAGTAGACAAAAAGCTACTTAATATACTAATGTCAGGGAGGCTCCCACAGACTGCACATGCACTTTGAACTATGGAGGAGAAGAACATCCTGGAGTAAGCTCTGGCTTCACCTTTCACCTTCAGCCATCCACTTCCATTCCTAACACTGAGCAGAAAAGGTTGCCACAAAAATCAGCCGGTAACTGTTTCTTATTCTTTCCCAACACACTGTGGGATCCATAATGTCTACAAGACATATAAGGCAGATGTGTCCCTGATTTCAAATATCCAAAAGAGAGTTCCTACCTCCAACCTATTCTCTCCTATTGACCTGCATACTCACTGCAGAAGTTCTGGGGTGGGGCTTCAACATCTTTTCATCTTCACAGAACTAAGGAAGTTGGCCTCTGTTCAGAATTCCTCATTTTACATGGTAGCATCCAGGAAGGCCCCTTCCACTTCCACTCCAGACTTCACTTCTCCAAATTAAAAGAAAAAAAAAATCAAGGCTGAACACTACTTATTTCTAGGTCTTGAGTTCTCTGTGTAGAAAAAATCTTTCAAGCCCTAACAGAACATTTTTGGTCATCCCAAGCTATTGTGGAGTTTATTGGAAAAGACCCAATCATACAATGTAGACTGTAAAAATGAACAAGGCCATGAATCTGGATCTCAGTCATCTCCAAAGTGCTTTCTAAGGCCATGGGGGTTGGTGAAAGGCTGCTCAGAACCCATGTCACAGTGGAGCTTCATCTATAGTAGAGGATGAGACCGTTTGGATAGTTCAGTATCTGGCCTTCTGTGTGTATCTCTGAGCTTAAGAAACTCATAGATTGTTTGAGGTTGTCTAAGAACTATCACAAACAACACACAGCAGCTGGGTACATCACTTTGGTACTTCATAAGCATTTACTTACTTTATTTGTAGCAGGCCAAATGCATGAAATGTAAACTGCTTACCCTGGAAATAACTGCAGCACGTTATTGTTATTTTCAATAGTACTGGTATTAATACACTTACTCCCAGTAGTTTTGCCATGCCACTTCTCTAAAACATCTCTCAAGCTATTTTAGCATAATGATAATATAACTCAGTACAGGCAAAATTCAATTCCTAATGAACTTTCTAAAAGAGAAGCATATGGCTAGACAGGGTACTTGGAGGCAGGATTACTGCATTCTATTCTTGTCCCTGTTACTGACTTCTTGTGAAATTGAGATACCTCATTTAGATTCACTGTGCCGCATTCACTCCATCTATAAAATGGGAATAATAATATACATCTCCCCTAGCAGATCTGCCAATTCTGAATTCAGATGTGGTCTGACAGTAAATGAGTCGGTGACAGTAAGCCTGACAGCGTCTGAGCAATTGGAGCGTGCATCCCTGGACACATACAACCACAGTAGCCAGGCAGATATGAGCGTTATTTACCGGGCTATTGAGCGCTAGCAAAGCAAAGTGACAAGCAAATCAATATGATCACCAATAGCAGGCCTGAACAGCCATTTTCCTCTCTTATATGTAAGTCAGGTCTAGCAGCTGTGCCTAACAACTTCTAAGGGGGGAGGAGGCAACTAATCTGCATGGATTTTGCATTTGCATGGGCACAAAGAATATATTAGCATAGTCTCACTATGGGTGCAGGACATAATGGGTAATAGTATTTGGGTTTATTTGATCACAAATCTGTCAACATCTAATTCTACTGAAGAGAAACATGAAACACTGGCTTTTGTAATATGCTACTCTCTTGCTTGTTCAAACTCTGTTTAGGTTAGTTAAAGGGTAAAGCTACCCTAAGCAAAAAAAATAAACTTGTAAGAGGGGCCATCCCCCCACCCTGTTTCAGCCTGGGGAAGCTAAGAAAGGGGTGGGGGGTAGCATTAGCTCTGTCTAGAGCTATGCAGCAGGTACTGCCTCACCCCCTTGCCCCACTGTCAAAGGACAGATCTGGCTAGGCTTCTTCTGAAGCCTTTCTTTGTTATTTTAATGGGAGAAACTGTTCACAACTATTTGAGGTTTACAAGCTGAAATCACTGAGAGAGGAAAACCCTCTCTCTGAGCTGACATCACTGAAGAGGAGCAGCAGTTGGAGTAAGCAACCAGTAGGTAGAGCTGGTGGACAGTGGGTGGAGCCAGCAGACAGTGAGAGCAACCAGCAGTGGGCTGGACACCATGAGGGACCAGCAGGCGGAGCCAGTGGATGACACAGGTAGATGGAGTGAGTGAGCAGTGTGTGGCGTCAGTGGACAGCTGGCATGAAATACACTCTCTACATACCCTGGGGTTTGTTGGGAAACCTCATTCTGTACTGATTCTCCAAATCAGTGCTGGGTTTGCAATTGAGTTCACACGGTCTGTTATGCTATGTGGGATCATGTTGGGAACCTCCTCTGCACTGATTCTCTGGGTCAGTGCTGATTTTTGTTATTTGGCCTTTTGCATTCTGTTTTTACTACTATTAAAACTTCTGCATACTACACTCAGACTCGTGTTTGTAAGTGGGGAAGCAGTACCCCTTTGGGGTGCCAGGGGAATAGTGCATGACTTTCCAGAAAACTGGGTGGGGGCTCAAGTTGGCTGGTGGTATAACATTATTTGGAAACCCCTAGATACAGAACCTGGTTCTTGTTCTGCCATCTTGCCCTGGAAGACAGGTTACATATATATACTATGACAAAGTCAGGCCAGAAAGCTACAAAAGGGTGCTCGTGGGCAGATAGGTGAGCCTCAAGATGGTAAAGGCCCTTTTCCTTGCAGAACTTATTAAAAGCCCCATTTGTGGTTGAAGACAAGCCAGCAGAGGCTTGCACAAATAGAAGGGGTGATCTCCCCAAACCCAGGAAAGCAGTACCTCTTCCTTGAAAGAAGAGGAGAAGAAGCAAGCTGAGCCAACAGTCTGTGAAGAGGAACTGGGAGTGCCCAGCTTCAGTGCACCATCACTGCAGCTGCAACGTGGCTAGGAAAGCCCAGATACAGGTGCTGCCAAGGCTCAGGGCCCTACAGAGTTAGACTGACCCACTCTGTGGGGTGAAGGGGGCCTGACCCACTGGGACCCAGACAGCCTCCTCTACTGCAGAACGTTGCTGCTGAGAGACACTGAGGGTGGGGAAGTAAAAGAGGCCTTGCGTTAAAGAGGCAAATTTACAAAAAAAAGCCTACTTTGCTGGGGATGCAACTGCTACCCGGCATAGCTGAGAGGCTGCTTTGCCACAATACAGAAAAGTAGAATTTGTGAAATGTTTCAACCTCATGCACCAACTTAAAATAGCAATTCTGTCACTATTATGTTTTCCTCTGGATTAAAATAAAAACACGCTCCTCACAGTCCAAGAAGCTGACTGTTTAACATACCAGGATACCTGAACTCTTTGATGAGCAGGTCAAGCCTGACAAAATATTATGTATTGCAGTGGAGTTACTGATTTTTAAAATTTTACCTCAAAAGGTCCCTGGAATCCACATTCTAGAGCAGTGGTTTTCAAACTTTTTTTCTTGGGACCCAGATGACAAAAAATTTAGGTCCATGATGCAACAATTACATCTTTGAGCACCACGTTCCAGTCTTTTGGCAGTGGCAGCAGGGAATGCTATGACCCAGTGCCTGAGGGTCTGCAACCCAGTACTGGGTCCCAACTCTAAGTTTGAAAACCACTGTTCTAGAGTGAAATGCTTTTCACAATACAAGTCATTTTTGCTGGAGAGAATTATCTTCCAGACCCTGCCCCCTTAGTTTCTTTACCGAATTATCCTTACAGGTTATGATGAGAGATGAAAACAACATGGTGTATCAGGAGTTCAGAAGAGCTCTGGAGAGCCAATGGGCTGGGATGGAATAAATATGACACAAAGAGCTATGATTGCTAACGTACCACAGCACAGCATGCACTGCTGTGTAAGTGTGCAAGGATATTATAGGACAGGCTCATGCAGCATAACCCAGGGTGCTGGAGCAGCATGGCACAGGAACACGTACTTCTGTCAGGGACACCTATTGGGCTAGTACACAATATGCCCAGACATCAGTACCTTTAAGGGATGCCACTTGTCTAGGTTTTCCCAGGATCATCCTTTTTTTTTGAGACAGCTGTTCTAGAAAATTTGTAAAGGTTCTCAGTACACACTGACAGCTGTCCAGTTTTATGAGCTCAGGATCATCCTTGAGGCCCCAGTTTTTACCACCCCAGAGGCAGCAAACCTAGTACATAGGGTAGCTGGACAGCACAACACAGTAACACACAGCTGGGTCAGGGTGCTTAGATATTACAGGACAGGCCCTTTCAGCTGTAACTGGAGTGCCAAGTACCACAGCATAGGCACACCAAGCTGCTCTTGGATTTCAAGGATAGATTTTAGGGCACCAGATGGGTAATGGTGGGGTGAACACAGCTGTGTCCAGGATTCTAGCAAACAAAATGATAACGTATGTGCATCTTTGTCCATGGCTTCTAGCCTAGTTGGTAAAGCAATAACAGCAGAGAACAAATCAAATTGTGCATGTGTGTGTACTATGACCTTAAGGCCTTACTGATAAGGACCTAAAAGATATGTGAGGGTTAAAGCTTCTCAGAAAAAAGAGTTTTTAAAGAGAAAATGCTGGGCCTAAAACTTTGGCAGAATCCTAGTGGCCATCTCAATAAACTTGCTTAGGGAAGCAATTATCCTTCCTGCGAAAGAGTGTATTTAGTAGGTAATTACTGTGTCTTTCAGAATAGTAGATTTGGCACCGACCTACATCTACCCTACGCTTCTCTGTCTCAAAGTTCTAATCTTGAGACAAGATGCATTAATGAAGATTTAATGGGCTAGGCAACGTTTTTAAAATGGGTCACAGCAGCGTACCTTTCAGAGTGTGATAATTATTTAAATATCTGTAATTTCTGGCAGGGATATGCATGCTAGAAAATTTCTGAAACACACAGAAGAATTGTCCAAAGAACCAGGAACAATCTTGGGACTAAAACTGTATTCTGACAGTGAAGGAGTAGCTAGAATTTGCAATCAACTTCAAATCAATACACGTCATCCTAGACCTCAGGCAGCCTTAATACATGCAGCCACAGACTATTGACAGAATGAATTCACACAGTGGAATCACTTTTAAAAATTTCCTTCTCTCTTCAGTAAGAAATTTTGCATAGGTTGCCACATTTTCAATTATACAGGGTAAGACAATTAAGTAGCTGCCAGAACCCAAGATATTAACATACGGTACCTTGCTGAGACTGTACAACCAGCACGGGTCCCTCCCAAAGTATCAATGATGCCAGGGTCTCACTCATCTCAGCTAGCTGCTCCCCTCCTGTCTTCAGTTGCAGAGCTCTCTCAGACTGAATATTGAGCCCTGATTCATGATTTCAGACTCCAGCCATGGAATGCAGTCACTGAAATCTCAGAACTATTTTTATCCTTGACCAGCCTCAGCATTTCTGTCCTATAAGGACTTCTAAAGATAAAGCCTTACTTTCACACACACACACACGCACACGCACACGCACACGCACACGCACACGCACACGCACACTCTCTCTCTCTCTCTCTCTCTCTCTCTCTCTCTCTCTCTCCTGACTAGTTTGGATCTATGGTTGCCTGGCATTCAATGTGACTAAGCTGCACGGGTGCTATTAACATGAAAAAGCAGTTCAGACTCTGACATTATTGACAGTGCTGTGAGCTAGAAGTCAAACATTTGAGTTCAGTTGTCAAAATTAGAAATTCTTCAGCAATGCTTCACATCAGGTAATATTAGCTTGCATTAATATGGGACTGTCAAGATTGTCTGTCACGTATAACACCAAGCACCCAATCTGTATTTAACAACTATGTAACAATAACTTCAGCTCACCTTCAGATTCTACTTGCAGACAAAATCATTACATATCCCAGCTCTGTTCTCACAAGAAAATCCAACCATGAGTTGTAGGCAAATCCTACAAAACTGACAGCGGATCTCCATTTTTATAAAGGACATAGCTAAGCACATTGAACTGTTGTAAAGTCATGATCAGTATCCAGTCACAGTCAGACTACATCGCAAAGCTAAAGCATAAAGATTATGCTGGTCATTTTGATGAAGTTATCAGGAATAAACAGACAGCTGGCACATATAGCGTGTGGTTCTTCGTCCTAAGAATTCCACCCATATATTTAAGGAAGAGCAAAGAAAAATCTCTCTGAGGCAGAGGGAAATACGTATCAAAACCAAAAGAAAACCAATACCTTACATATTGCATAATCAAATCATGCCGTGCACTTTAGTGTCTGACAGTGTATAAGTAAATAAATGCATACCTGGATACACACAATGGACCACTGTGAGCCGAATAACTCTTGGTTTGCTCAGATGACTTTAGGCCATGGGAAAGACCTACACACACTTATGAGGAACACAAAGAATTTGTAAAGTAAAATCCAAAATTGTAGGACAATTGCCAGTAAAGATAAATTATTATTAAAATTATTATTTCTATAATGGGAGCAACTAGAAGCCCTTAGAAAGAGATTTGGGCTCAACACTATACACACGTAACAAGAAGTTAGTCCCTCCCCCAAAGAGTTTCTTGTGTTCTGATGAAAGATAGCAGGTGGATACAACAAACAGGAAGAAGCAACCAGCAGTTACTAGGGAGGCAACGATGATTAGCAGCTGCCAGAACCTACCAGCTTTCAGAACAATTTCAGGTGCCACAATCCTGGCTGCATTCCTTCACCAAGCAGCTGCAAAGCCACCTCTGCTATAACCACCTAAAATACAGTCCTGGGATATGATGATGCAGCCCTGCCCCAACATACTAAAGATGCAAGAGTGTGAGCTTTGTAAGAAAGCACTTACAAAAGGCAAAAAAGTAACTCACTGGATCATAGGGACATTCTTTTTGCCTTTTCAGAAGGGTGCCTAAGGTGCCATCTCCAATGTTTCTGCAGCACAGGATACGGTCCCTTTAAGTAAGTCTAGTCCTAGAATTTTGCTCCCTGTTAGCTGTGTGGTTTCAGAATGTCTATTAACAGAGTGAAGAGTGGATGTAGGGGAGAGGAATGGAGAGCATGCTGCACAGGGCCTGATTAATGCAAGGGCTTTAGGGGCTGCAGCCTAGGGCTTGGGCCAAGGGGGTCCACAATATGACCTTCAGGCATTGCACCTTGGGAAAATGGACATGTTTTAGTTAGGTTCTGGGTACAAGAACATGAAGGATATCTTCAGTGGGGCCATTATCTAACACCAATCACGTAGTACTCAGAAAGGGCACTAAATAAAGAAGGGAATGAGGTGAGGTAGTAAAGTCTTGAAGCTTCAGCCACTTTAATCTAGTGCTATGGGAAATAAAATGGAAGAAATGCTGTGACTGTAAATGTGGCTCTCCATGAGGGAGCAAGTATTCCTAGGAAGCACACTCCTGCTATGTCTACAATGAGCTGGCTCTCCCGCAGCTCTCTCTAAACTTCAGTGAGACACCAGAAAGTCAGTAAGCTGCAGAAATCCAGAGGAGAATAAAACTGTCTAAACAAGACCATACTCAACTAGCACCACAGCAGGTGCCAACCCCTAGACTCAGAATTAGGAAAGAAAAGGCTTCTGAGCAGTTAAGCAATAAGTGCCTGCTGGTTCTGCTGATGGCAACAACATCTCAAATAACTGACTTTCCACAATTAAAGGAAAGGTTAAGAGAGGTACTGAAAAAAATCTTATTTGTGCTCTGCAGAAATAGGGTCTCAGTTATATTCTACTAAATAGACTGTGGAAAAGTTCAAGTAATAGGCTTGTCTAATTTGATCACTATGGGCCCAATACAAAGTTCACAGAAAGTTAATGGAATTCAATGTACTTTGAATTACACTCCTGCTGTCTGTTTCACCATTCTCTTACTCCAATTTTCCCCCTACTGTAAATCAATTTAAATCTACAGAGTATAATTGGATTAGAGGCAGTGGTGAATTAGTCCCTAGATATTTAGAGATATCTGGGCACCTAAGAACAGCAAGCATTTTTGTTTTAATTCAAGAAGACTTTGAGACACCACACAATATATTTAGGTTACTGGCTACATTATGTATACTTGCTATGATCATCAGGAGATCTGTCCCCCAAGAGATGCAGAGGGACTGGAACATAAACTTCCTTCCTCCTCTGAATTAATAGAGAGTTCCATGAAAGGATAATACTCCTAGTATTATAACCAGAAGTAGAAAACAGCACCTAAATTCTGAAGCAAATATGCTCAATTTCTGCAGTAGCATGTGATGCAAAAAAAGAGATCCTAAAATTGGATTTATAAACAGGTCTTCAGCATCCCACAACTTCACTGGTCACTCACACATGCACTGTGGTCTATGCTAGTAGTCTCCTGTGTAAGATTGAGGCTTTATTCTTCAACCAAGATTGGCTATTACTGTAGTAATTTTGGGTCCCTAAGTCAAGACAATTTAAAGAGGAAAAAAAAAACCAATGAGAGTCCTGTGGCACCTTAAAGACTAACACATGTCTTCAGACATAAGCTTTTGTGGGCTCCGACCCACTTTTCTTTATTAAAAAAAAAAGACAATCTGCCTTCTGAAAATCAGGCCCTTTTAAGGCTCAGTGAACTGGACACCCAAAAAGCATTGCTTTTGAAATCTGTGGTCTACAATTTTATATAGAGACACACAGATATAATGAAACAAGGTATCTTTTTTACATATGGTAGTATCATATCCCATTGTCTTGAAACCAACAGTGGCTATGTTCACATGTAAACTCTTATTTTGAAATAAGTTATTCTGAAATGAGTTATTTTGAAATAAAATCCTTATTTTGAAATAACTTAAATCGAAATAAACAAATATTAAATCGAAATAAGGGAAAACCTCAAAGTGAAATAGCATGTCCAAACACAGGACCTGCTATTTCGCTTCAGAAGAGGGGCAACATGGGAGGTGTGGCAACATGGCCCCCTCGCTGGGCCATGCCCCCCACCAATATATACAAAAAGGAAGGCACCCTGGGAAGGAGAAGGGCAAAAGCATTATTTTGAAATAACCATTATTTTGAAATAACACATCCGAACGGCACTGTTTTGAAACAACTATTTCGAAACAATGGCTATTTTGATTTCAATTGAGGTTCTATTGTTCCAAAATGATGGATGTTATTTTGAAATGATGGGGTCCCATCATTTCGAAATAAAGAAACATCGTTCAGACATCTCAACTTTTATTTCGAAACAACAGTCATTGTTTCAAAATAAAAGCCTCGTGTGGACACAGCCATAAAGAAACATACAGAGAATTTGAGACTAGTTTATTTGTTTTAGGATTCTTTTTGTTCAATAAGAATTTTAATCCACAACAACATAATGCAAACGCGAAAATCCAGAAAGCTTTTCGATTGCTTTCCTTTATAGTTTAAATTCATGGCAAAGCTATGGGCTCCAGCTACAAAGGAGAGGTTGAGGAAGATCTGACAGCTGCCCTAGTTCCCACAATTTCCTCAGTGTTCTGAGGAGAAAGCACAGCCATCTCTCACATGAACTGAAAACAGAAAGCAGAGGGGAGAAAAAAAAAAACAGGTTCCAAAACAGAAAGTTTATTCCATGCTTAGTCCCCAAATTAATGATTTTTATAATCTCTTGGGTTTTTGCCTTCATACAAATGTCAGCAAACACACGTACCCATAAACAGGTACTCATCTCCCCATGGAAAAGGCGTATTCAAGATCCAGTATCCACTACTAGCTGTCGCAGCGCCCATCAAAAATACAAACACTCTCACTCTGAGTGTGAGTGTGAGAGAGTCTGCAGAGTATACATAGAAAGAGAGCTATAATGGGGACAATTTCCAAAAGGATACTGAGGGCCAGTCTGCGTACTCTGGGCACAACCTGTGCCCACAAAGGTGCCACTATTGAGCCCAATTCTGCAAATTGTTCAGTACCTACTACTTTCACTGATTTCTCCAAGGCCTTGACTATTCAGAGCTAGCCATGAATCAGCAGTCAGGGGCTGGGAACTGATGATGTAACTTGCACTGATGCAAATCTCAAGCACAGACAAGGAAAGCCACAACTTACTCTGGTTGAGCTCACTTCGGTTTTGAAAGAGTGAGGGCAACCCAGTTTAAATTGTGCTTTTCCTACCCTATGCTGGAGATGTGCACTGATGCAGATACATGGTTTACTGGCCACCAACTGTTAAATCCCAAGCACAGACAAGACACACTGCACTTCTCAGGAGTTGCACAAGTTACTGCAAGACCAGGCTCACTAGCAATTAGGATTGTTATCTAATTTGCAACTTCAGACCATTAGATGTTAAACTATTAGTAACTGTTCTGGTAAATTATGGGTGCAAATTTCTGTGAGCACCAGCATGTCCATTAATGAAAACTGGGGCAGCACGTGTGTGGAGCTGTCACAAATGAAGATCTTTATTTGCCCGAAAACTTGTATTAAATTCCAAGTTCCAATAGGGCAGCCATGTTAGGCTAGTTCACTAAAACAAACAAGGAGTCCTGTGTGGTACTTAAAGACTAACACATTTAATAAAATTAATAGTTAAAAATTAATAAAATTCCAAGAAAACAAAAAAATCTAAATATTCTAGCATTAACTTAACACCAAGTCTGAAAAACCAACCTCAGGAAACCCCAGCAGCTTAGATTCAATGCTCCACTCTATCACTGCTCATGCCAGGTTTGCCTTTAGTTTTGGTATGGGACAGAATGCAAAACCCTTCAGCAGACAAGAAGGGGTTAAAAAGTAGCTTTGGGCTCAGGCAGCTCTGTGAGGTATGCCAACCTTGGAGGAAGAGCCTTAAAAAGGAGATCAGTTCAAAAGGCCCCAGACAGATCGCTCACTCTCAGCTCCCAGAGATGAGAACTATAACAAGCCAAGTTAAGTTGATTGTGAATAAAGTGGTAAGATGGGTGGCTGGAGGATCACAGAGTAGGACAGAGAAACTGGGGCTGCTCCCTTTTTCTAACAGTTTACTTCTTTTCCTTTGTTACCTTGAGGACTGTAACTTGGGACTGGGCCCCAGGACATATTCTTGAGGCAAACATAAACTTCTGAGGAGAAGATGGACATATTGTAAGAAATCAACCAGGGAAGGAGCAAGCTATCTAGCCAGACAGGCCTTAACCAATCAGCACAGAAGTCCCTGGGCTGAAGCCCAGGGCAGAGAGAGAGAGAGAGACTGGTCAGAAGACTCCAGATACAAGGAAACAGAAAGACTATTGGGCCTGGGGCTATGAGGTGAAAACTATTATGTAACACTGGCAAAACAGCTGCTAACTCTTGCCCAGGTTTCAGGAATTAGCTATCAGCCTTATAGCTGGAGACCAGACCAGGTATGTTAGTTTTGCTGAAAATATGTATTAGTTGTATAAGAATGTATTTAGTAATTAGATTCTATGATGTGCTTGTGAGTTGCTGCTTGCATTAATCTCACTTGTAAATGCAAGTATTCCATGCTAAAAGAAAATATACGAGTTCTGCCTTATAACTTTCACAGTGTTTGCTCTAAATATGTGGACTCAGGCATGGGAATCATCTTCCTTCCCTTGCTCCTCCTCACCTGACGCATCCAGGACTATCAAAAATCAGATGGGACACCAAAGATCATCACAGAATTGGTTAATGGTCCCACCACACCCAGGAAATGCTACATGAAGGGAAAACTCACATGGTGGGCTGGGAAGCTAAATGAAGGAAATAAAACTAAGCCACAATAAAAATTTCCACTGTTTCAGCTGTTTGAACTCTGAAGGGATAGAGACTCTAAACTGAAGCAAAAGATCCTCAGGGATACCCTCTCAGGTCTGCCCTGAAAGACACTTTGAATTGACAGATCACTATAACTCTGCCACTCTTCGGATTTCAAAAGTAACTCACTTGTCTATAGGTTTATTTAATTTAACCTCTAAAATAACATTTCATTTTCCTACTTAATAAACCATTAAGTTAGTTTATTGAAGGATTGGCCACAGGCATTGTCTTTGATGTGAGATCTAAGGTACAAATTGATCTGGGAAAAGTGACTGGTCTTTTGGGTCTGGAAGCAAACAGAGTACTTTGTGATTTTTGGTGGAAGGGACCATTTATCACTAAATCCAGTTTGCCTGCATGACAGGAGAGACCGGGGAGTCTAAGAGGACTGTCCATGACTCCATGGTAAAATTCTTATAGTGATGCATGAATTCACATTTGTTACTGGTAAGGTACCTGCAGTATGGGTTGCTGACTCTGTTTCTCACAGTCTGCCCTCAGGTAGGCACTCATAGTCATGATCGACTCAAGACAGCATGACTTTTAATTTATCTGAGAGAGGATGAGATGAGATCAAATATGACCTGGGCTGGAGGCTTGAGCCACAAAGCAAAGCGGAACAACGAGAAGACTTGGACAGCAGGATTGTAGAGGGCAAGGTCCTGAAACATGACTGCTAGCTAAGAGACAGGGTGCCAGCTGGTGACTCCCTTTGACACAATATCATTACATGCAATTTGTCAAAAAATGCAACATGCAATGAAAACTGGAATTTCTTGTACAAACTTTTTCTCTCTAAAAGCCCCATGCTCTTCCCCAGTCTTTTCCTGTCTCTTTTCTCTTATGCCCCTCCTTCTCAAACCACTCCTTTCCCTGCACCCCCATTCTCATTGCAAGTCTCCTGGTACACAATTCATTCTTCTCTCACCTCTGACTTGGTAATGCCACATTCAGTAAGGAAGATCCATTGGACTATCTACTGGACACTGTATCATCTGCATGGGAAGAGGAAGTCACATCCCTGGGTTCCAAACAGTGACTCCAGCACCCAAGCAGTTAAATGGCAGTGCCTGCAGCTCAGCTCCAGGGCTGCATGAGGGCAGTTCATCAGACCAGGAAGAAGAACCAGGTGGGACAACTGTGCCCTCATATAATTTGACACTACAAGCGGCTGCCTGGGACACCAAAGGCCAGCTCTGTTCAAAATTTCTGGGTGTGTGTAAGCTCCCTGATGTACTGATTCATGATGCCCATGCCATATCCATTGTAACACTACCTGAGGAACAGTGGGTTACTTACCAGTAACTGTCCTTCTTCGAGATGGGCTGCTTACGTACATTCAGTTACAGGTGTCTGCGTGCCGCAGCGCACGGTAGCTCAGAAAGTCTTTAGCCTTAGCCTGTCAGATCAGGGCATGCGGCCAATGCCCCCTCTGCTGCAGCCATGGCTATATAGGTGACTGTGACCCTGACCCTCCCAGTCCCTTATACCTTCACCAACTCTGTTAGCGGTGATGGTGGAAGGGGCCTGAATGTATGTGAGCAGCCCATCTTGAAGAAGGACAGTTACTGACAAGTAACCCACCGTTCTTCGAGCACTGCTCACATCATTCAGTTACAGGTGACTGCTAGCCATACCCAAGGATGGCGGGAGGAGTTACGGTCTGCCCACTCTAAGTACGGCTCTGGCCAACGTGATATCCTCTCTAGCCTGTTGGGTGGATAGCATAGTGCGTCGTGAAAGTGTGCATTGACGACCACATAGCTCCCCCGCAGATCTCTTGGATCGGGACCTTGGCAAGGAAGGCCGCTGACGACGCTTGAGCCCTGATAGAACGGGCTTTAACTGTCTCAGGAAGGGGCATCTTGGACCTTCCGTAGCAGTCTTTGATGCAGTTCACTATCCATTTGGAGATGCACTGAGAGGACACTTGAAGACCTCTTTCGTGCTCTGCAACCACCACAAAGAGTTGGGAGGTCTTGCAAAACGATCACGTGTGCTCCAAGTATACTAGGAGCGCTTTCCTGACATCCAGGGTATGCCACCTCCTCTGGTTCTCTGTGACCTGAGGATCTGAGTAAAATACTGGCAAACAGATCTCCTGATTAAGGTGGAAAGGAATGGCCACCTTAGGGAGAAAGGAAGGGTAGTGATGCAGAACCACCTTGTCGGGGGAAGAACCTCATATACAGGGGTTCTGAGGAGAGGGCCCTCAACTCTGAATCCCGTCTGGCAGAGGTGATTGCTACTAAGAAGGCCACCTTCCAAGAGAGAACCAGTAGGGTGCATGAATCTAACGGTTCACAGGGTGGCTCTGCTAACTCCTGGAGCACCACATTTAGGTCCAGGGAGGGGTGGGGTGACGGGTTTGTGGGAAGAGTCTTTCAAACCCTTTCAGGAACCTTGTGGAGATAGGATGAGTGAAGACGGAGATCCCATCCACCTTCTCATGGAGGACTGAGATCGCTGCTAAGTGGACTCTCAGCGAGGAAAGCAAGAGGCCTTTGTCTCTGAGGTCTAGCAGATAGTCGAGGATTTGGTGTAACGGGGCTAGTGTAGGGTCTACACCTTTGTCCTGGGCCCAGAGGGAGGATCACTTCCATTTGGCTGTGTAGGTGGACCTGGTCGATGGTCTCTTACTACTAACCAGGACCTTCCTAACCCTGTCTGAGCAGAGCTTTTTCTGATCATTGAGCCAGAAAGTTTCCAGGCTGTCAGGTGCAGGTGGCCTAGGTTTGGCTGCCAGAGGCACCCTGAGTCCTGGGTCAGCAGGTCCGCCCACTGGGGAAGGTGGAGCGGGGTCTCTACGGACAGATTTTATAGGAGCAGGAACCAGTGTTGTCTGGGCCAGTCCACAGCTATAAGTATTATGTTTGCTCCATCCAGTCTGATCTTCAGAAGGACCCTGTGTAGCAAAGGGGCTGGTGGGAAGGCATACATCAGGGGGCCTGACCAACTGGTGAAGAAGGTATTGTTTAGGGACCCTTCCTCCCGACTCCTGAGGGAGCAAAATTGCTGACACTTGCAGTTCTGTTGTGTCACAAGCAAGTCTATTTGGGGTGTATCCCATTTGTGTAACAGGCAGGGAACACTGCCTCGTGGAGTGACCACTCATGCTTCACTATGGGTTTTCTGCTGGGGGAGTCCGCCCACTTGTTGTCCACACCCAGTAGGTGTGCTGCCACCAGGGTGAAGCTGTGTTTTAGGGCTAACTCCCAGAGTTTGCACGCTTCTTTCCAGAGTGCTGGGGAGCGGACCGCCCCCCCCACTGGTTCATGTAAAACATGGCTACAGTATTGTCCGTTAGAATCTGAACCGACCTGCCCTTTATTTTGTCCAGGAAGGTCATGCAAGCCAGTCTGATAGCCTGCAGTTCCTTCACATTTATGTGGAAGAGACTGTCCGTGTCAGACCAGAGCCCCTGGGTGGAGATTCCCCCGGATATGTGGGCCTCCCACCCCGAGTCCGAGGCATTGGTTATCAGAGTCACTGAGGGCATTAGCGCTTTGAAGTGGATGCCCCTCATGGCAGACCGGGGATCCCTACAAATCCATAATGTCCCAAGAATATCTTGGAGAACCAACAGTACCTTGGTCAGTGAGTCCCTCCGTGGGGCTTCATTCTCAGGCATGCCATCCGAATCACGGAGGTGGAGGCTGCCATGTGTCCGAGGAGCTGTAGGCAGCAACGGGTTGTGGTTACCTGAGAGTCCTGAAGCTCCATAATGATGGTGCAGATGGACCGAAATCTTGAAGGGGGCAGGGAGGCTGTCGCTTTGCAAGCATCTATGAGAGCTCCTATGAACTCTATGCTTTGGGATGGGCCGAGTTTTGACTTTTCTTGATTTATGCAAAGACCCAGGTACCCTAAGAGCTTGGTTACTGCTCTGACATGGAGCCTTACCTGGGCCCTCAATTCCCTGAGTATTAGTCAATCATCTAAGTAGGGGTAGATTTTTATGCCCTACCGGCACAGGAACGCCACTACTAGCGCCATGCACTTTGTGAATACCCTGGGGGCCAGAGAGAGCACGAAGGGGAGTGATGTAAATTGGAAGTGATTTCCCCCCACCGCGAACCTTAGGTATTGTCTGTGGCCAGGGCGTATTGCGATATGGAAGTAAGCGTCTTTGAGATTGAGAGCTGTGAACCAATCCCTGGGAGACAGAGATCGGATGATCTGCGACAGGGAAACCATGCGGAACTTTATTTTCTTTATGTGTTTGTTTAAGGCTCTGAGATCTAGAATAGATTTCAGGTCCCCATTGGGTTTGGGGACCAGGTTGTATCAGGAATAAAACCCCCTTTCCTTTTCCCACTTTGGGACCTTCTCTATGGCCCCAAGAGACAGGCGCTTCTCACACTCGATCTTGAGGAGGCGACCCAGTTTCCACGGATTGGTCGAGGGGGCAGTTTTCTGACCCAAGGAGTTGAACGAAACTGAAAGCAGTACCCTTTTTCTACCGTCTCGAGGACCCACTGGTCGGTTGTGAAATTGGCCCAGTGATGTGCGAAGCGGTGTAGACGGCTGGTGAAGGTTGTGGTCAAGGCTGGGGGTTCACTGCTCTTGTGGTAACCATCAAAAGTGCTGCTTCCTTCCCGACAAGCGGTCAGAACTTTATCCACACCTGGTAGACGCGGAGGCGTGGGACTTTCCATTCTTGCTCAAGTGGGCCTTGTCCTTGTCTGCGTCCCCAAGGTGAAGTTGGAGGTATTAATAGGAACGAGGAAAGGAAGCTTGCAGCTGGATCTGTTGTTGCAGCTGCTGTTACAGGAGTTGATGCGGTTTCAAGGAGCTCCTGGAAGGTTGCTGGGTGTACATACCTAGCAATCGAAGGTGGCTCTCAAGTCCTTCATACCATGAAGCTTGGTGTCTATGGACCCATTGAACGGGTCAGGGCCTTCAAACAGCAGGTCTTGGATGATGAGCTGCATTTGTGGGGACAAGCCCGAACCCTGAAGCCAGGCAGAGCAACACATGACCACAGCGGAGGCCATGGTGCGTGAGGCTGTGTCAGACGTGTCCCAAGTAGCCATAAGGGCATCCTTGGAAACCAATGCCGCTTCTTCAATCATCACCTCAAAGTCCTGTAGGTGATCCTTGGGGATGAGGTCATGGAAGCCTTCCATGGCTTGCCAGAGGTTGAAGGCATATCTAGTCATAAGGGCTAGGTGATTAGAGATGTGAAGCTGCAGAGCTGCTGTAGAATAGACCTTCCCTACCCAACAAGTCGAGCTTTCTAGCCTCCTTGTTCTTAGGAGTGGAGCTCGGTTGGCCCTGTCTTTCATTTGATTGATTGCATTGACTACCAGGGGCCCTCAGGTTGGGTGCTGAAAGAGGAAAGTGAACTTGTCCTGGGGAACGTGATATTTACGATCCGCTACCCTTGACACTGGCGGAATTGAGGAGGGGGTCTACCATCACGCCCTTGCAATTCTGTACGCCCCTTCGTGTAAGGGAACAGATACCTTGGCAGGTGGGATTTTGTCCCCCACATCAAAGAGGGGGTCAGTTTCCTCCTGGATTACTCCCAGTTTCATGTTCAAGTTTGCCACAATGCGGCAGAGCAAATCCTGCTAAGCACAGGAATCCTCCTTATAGGCTAGAGGCCTTTCAAAGGTGTGTTCATACGGGGAAGAGGATGAAGGGACCTGAGATCTACTACACTGAGTCTAGTCAGGATTGGGCTCATCATCAGAATGGTCTGGAGTCCGAGGTGGAGACGGTCCCGAATGGTGCTGTGAAGTTGGGCTGTTGTCATCCATCATGGCTAGCCAATCATGCGACCAGTAATTGAAGGGAGTTCTGGCCATGGTCCGGCACAGGGGAGAGCAGCCCTTGCCTGGCTGAAGAGTCTTGGTGGTACTGGAGAAGCTGGGCCTCAGTGAGAATCGTGGAGCTGATGAAGATGTCTTGCTCCGTGGCCTGGGTGTTGGAGAGTGCTTGCAGTGCCATTTGCCGGGCCATTCTCCATCTCCTGAGGCCAGTTTGGGGGAGATGGAGGAGTAGACAGAGGCCGGAGACGACTAGGACAAGGAGCTGGACCTCTGTCCTCCAGAGCCCTGGGAGCACAGTACCAAAGGTTCACAAGATGAGCAGCGAGAGAAGGGCACCTCGGAGTAGTTGTCAGCCCTATTCTGCAATGCCAGAGAAGGGCTGGACGGTACCAGGCTCAAAGGCAGCGCCAATTCCTGCATTGACCGCTTTGTGGGTGCCAAGGGTTAGGCGTCATTTTGGACTTGGTCTTTTTTGCGGTACCAGAGCTGGGTCTCAGGTTCAAGCCCCTGTCTTCACAGGGGCCCATGGCATTGACAGTACTGAGGACAGTCCCAATCCCAATTGACCGGAGGGGAAGATCAGTGACTGAGGTGAGCGGTGCCATGGCTGTACCGAAGAAGAGCTGACGCCGTCTTTACAGGGGCCCATGGTGTTGATAGTACCAAGGATAAGCTCCAATCCTGGTTCGCCAGAGGGAAGGTTCGGTGACTGAGACGAGCGTTGCTGCAGTGGTACCAAAGAGGAAGCCAACCGGGGCTTTAGACTCTGTGATGGAGAGCGGTGCCAAGGCCCTGGTGCAGGAGCTGCTCAGGGCACCAGCAGAGCATTCACAGCTTGGGCGGCATCAGAGGCAGCGCGCTGCTCTTGGTAAGAGTCCGTAAGCACCGCTCTCTTTCCCTGCAAGTCCTCCATTTAAAGGACTGGCAAATGGAGCAGTTTGCAGTGAGGTGCGACTCACCCAGGCATGCGAGGCATTCCTCGTGAGGATCATCAAGAGGAAAAGCTTTGGAACAAGCCCGACATGGTTTAAAACCGGGCATTTTAATTTTCATGCAAAAATGACAGGCACTTGCTTGCACAAGTTTTGGCTGATCCGAAACCATCACTGAGGGCGGAAAATAAGAACTGTGAGGGTCAGGGTCACTGTCAGCTATACAGCCACAGTCGTGGCACAGAGGGGGCATTGGTCGTGTGCCCTGACCTCACAGGCTAAGGCTAAAGACTGCGGCACGTAGACACCTGTAACTGAATGATGTGAACAGCGCTCAAAGAAGAACTGAAAGATGACACTTAGACCCAAAAATTCATTTGCTCTTTCTTGGTTCATCCACCAGCAACATGTGGTCAGCCAGCAGCACTCAGCAGTGTGTTATGCTGCCTGCTTCTTAATAATTTATAGTTCTCTTCTCAGGGTCTTGTGTGAGCCCAAATGTCAAGGATCTTCCCTTCACCTTTCCACTGAGATTCCCTGTAGCAGGTCCACTGCTCATTACCCCTCTTCAGAAACCTGTAAACTTGCAGTCACCTGTGCTTATTTGCAACATCATTGAATTCCCATCACCATACAGCACCTTGCCTGAGCTAGTCATTGTCAGGGTCTGCTCAGGGTCCAGGGAGACAGACAAGACCTCTGTGCTCCCTGACTCCTTTCCCCTCAGACCTCCCAAATCCTCTGGGGTTTAGCTTACAACTCTGCTGAGCTGGCAGAACAGCTGCAGCTCATAGCCTAACCAACCCCTCTACACAGCTGTCTCCCCACAGGAATCAGCCCTAGCCCAGCTACCTGCTCTGTCATCCCTGAACTAGCTGAGCTAGCATGGCCTGGGCTGACCAGGAGCTCACTCCCCCAGCATCCTGTCATAATACCCATGTAAACACTGGGGTCCTTCAGACCAGGCAGCACCACAGCTGCTAGTATGAAATTGAAATCCATATCCGTCTTTATTCATTGGGTTCAAATGGCAACAACCACTGTTTAAATGTATAAAGAAACTGTAGCTATTTAGAGAAATAAATCCCCTGTATCTCTACATTAATGTAAAAATTCCCAGTCAGATCCCTTAACAGATGAACTAGTGGGATCAGAGCTGGACACTACATCTACTGGACTGATGTAGATGTTCAGTGTTTTAACTTCACTAAATGAAACTGCAATGTACACAGCACCATTCAACAAGATAAATCACCCTTATTTCCCCAGCCTTTTTAATTACATTTTGAGCAGTGTAGAGAAAAGCAAAAGCCACATGGTTTGTGTCAAAGAGCACTGGCATGTCTGCCTTATTACAAAGTTTGTTTTTAAGATCATTCCCCTGGACAACATATTCTTCAACTTCCCCCTGCCCCATCTTCCCCCTCCCTATACTGACAGAGAAATGGTTTCCTATGTTTGAGGCTCAGCCATCAGTTAGACATACACCAAGAAACTACAGTGGCTTATGGCTAATAGTTCCTGCAGTATGTGTGTATTTGTCACTGCCCCCTTATCTGGCAAGCATTAGCTGTCTGCAGTAAAAGGGGGGTGGGGAGGGCAGCTTTCAAAAGCATCTGAGCAACTTAGGTATCTAAATCCTGCTGACTTAGATGCTTTTGAAAATCCCACTGTGAGTAGTTGGTGAAATAAATACCTACCTAATTGTCCTGGCTGGATGCACTCCAATCTCCTTTGGCAAAGGCATTTATCTGAGCTGTAGTCTGCACAGAGGATCTAGGATTCAGCAAGGTACTTAAGAATGTGCCCAGTTTTAACCATGTGACTAGGTCCACTTTAAGTATGTGCTTAGTACCTTGCTGAATAAGGAACAGAAAATGAAGACTTCCTATTCCTGTCTAACATAGCTAGTAAATGCTATTCTGCATTTCCCCTTCCCCAAATAGCACAAGGAGTACACAAGAGATGCAAGAGGATATTTCATGCTACTATGACTGACTGATAATGGAGATTCTTTTCTAGACTCAATGGGAAAGCATCTCCTCAGACAGTAGAAGACATTAGACACAAGCAGTTTCAGGGACTAGTTGAGGCCCTGTATTTCTTGGCTACTTTGTACCCATAGTAATTCACCAGCTGAGTTCTGTATTCAGGTCACGCAGATCATAAAATCACACTGGTGTCAGTACAGCTCTTCATCCAATGAGGAACAGCTTTTTCCCTCCACTTTAGTCAGCTTTGCAAATAGTATCCTAGGCCAATAAAGAGCAACAAGAATTTGCACAAGTCTGATCTGTCCCTCCAGATCTGAAGAATGTAAGGGACTAGTGGAAGTGTGGCAACTTACATCTCCTTAATAAAGTTTTTGCTAGTAAGCCGAAGCACATACTGTTATAATGATTGTGCTGTGGTGAACACACCTTCCAGCTGTGTGTACCTTAGATGAACCACAGACATTTGCCATCCAGAATAAAAAGAGTGCTGTACTTTTCCTCAAATGATATCCTTTTGTTGTTTTCAAACAAGTTGACATAGATTTCAAGAGCCCTTAGGCTGACTGAAATCAACCAAAAAACACAGACTAGCATTTGGCCTTTCTTCATAGTCTGGGGTTAAGCCAGGCCTTGACAACCTGACACACGCCTCGGGGACAGCCCAAAAACTGATGCATCTAGGTATACAGCAGCAAAAGGGATCCGTGCCACTACTGATGTGGTGTGCAAAACACCGTCCACTGCCAAATAAAGCTGCTGCCAGGGGCACTTTCAGTAGCAGAGGAAAGGGGCAGAGAGGCGGCAATACTGAAAACGTCAGTGCTGCCAGTTCTCAGCGTCTGCGTCACTGGTGTCATGGTGCCCAGGATTTGTTGAGGATTTGTTAAACCCATATACAACTCATTCCTTGAAAATACTGTGGTTTTTTTAAATACCAAAAATATGCATGAATGCTACCATAAATTCAGAGAGCCAGATCCTCAGCACATGTAAATTAGCATAGCTCCATTCACTTTAATGAAGTCACAACAATTTCCATCTGCTGAGGAACTGGTTTATATATTTTCAAGGCTGAAGGGACCATTATGATCTTCTGTCTGACCTCTTCCATAGCAATTTCTAAAAACCTCACCTTGTAATTCCTGCATGTGCATGGAATAAGTGAAAACTTTCTCTCTTATGCCAGTCACTTTAAAGCCTCGCAGTCAAGATTTTACATTAACCTTTTACAACACTCAGATCCTGCACATCACATAAACCCAATGCATTGGAAAATTGTAAAGTCACATTCATTCTGGTTAACATTATATACTTGACAGCTCCATTTTCATTACCTTTTTGGCAACAGAGAAAGCTTTATACCCCCATTTAACAGCTATTGTTGCAGAGGCCACCATTACTATTACTGCATCAGTGGTTCTGGCTGCATTTTAATCACAGCTGGTTGCTTGACCCTCATCCAAAGAAGAATCACCTATGTGCCCCCACCTCCCACCTGGCCACTTAAAATTAACAACATGGAGGTCGCACCCTGAGTGGCAATGTGTGTAACCGCTGCCTGAAACCAAGTATCAGTCACACTCTGCTTTCACCAGGTTTGGATACCAATTATTGGGTTACCCTGGATATTTCCCTCAAATTGGGTGTGCTACGCTGTCCAGCCCACCCCTGGATAGTCCTGATGTATTAATTCTGTTTCCCTTCTAAGGGATCAGTATACAACAGTTTACTATCTTAAATGGAGTCACACACACAGAGTTCATAATACTGGATTACTTTCTATTAAAGAATAAAACAAATGTATTTAATTACAAGGAGATTAGGTTTTAAGTGAGTACTTTTATAAGGCATTAAAGTCAGAAATCGTCACAAAAGAAATAAAGATAAAATACTTTGTAGTACTAAAAGTTAACAAACTAGACTTGGTTCAAGGTGGAATCCCTTACCACATATTCTCAGTAATACTGCTGACCAAACTCTCAGGCCAGGTTCTCCCAAATTCACCTGCTGTTTCTTTTGGGTCTTTTTTTTTTTTTTTGAAAGAGACAGAGATTTATAGGGAGAAATAACTCAATCACCCTTTCAAATGTGTTTTCCTGAGGTAAAGTTCATTCCCACTGTGGGAGGAGAGACAAGGAATCCAGTGAAGAAAGAAGTTCCATACAGTTGTTTGCTAAAATGCTGATCAGTTTGTTCCAGCTCCGGTTCCTTGCCAAAGAATAGCCATTTGTTAGAGATGACTGCCCAACAGCTTTGATGACAGTGGATTAGAGGTCTCTGCTTGCCTTTCATCTTTCAGAAACTAGTTTACTCACACTTGTCTGGTAAACACATTTCAGACCTAATTTCAGATTATGTTTATAACTTTATATATAATGTTGCTACACTCATTTCATCACGATACTACTGATCAGTATGTTATTAGTTTTCAAATGATACCTCAGAAGGCATATTTTGTACAAAGACACTACTCTTACTGCTTTAGTTCTAGTCAGTAGTGTTCTGATACCTGCCATGTAATGAAACCTTAACAGTGAGTGTATTTGCTGGGGTAATTGATTTCCACAGGTCTCTCCCAATATAATACTGCACCTGACAGTACAGCCTGTTTTCCTGTCAGGTACATATGCAATGTGACAGAAATGGTTATCCCATTGTGCTCCCATAACCAGAACAGCTTGACCATGACTTCATTTGCAGACAACCCTTCATTGGACACCCTGGTCTAGTATACTGATTTCTTTTTAACAGTTACAATTTTTTGATTAATTTAAATGAACTACTTATGCTCTTGTAAGGGTCTAGATTCCCCAGCACTTGCAGTCCCTAGTATGTGGAAGATACATACTTTCTGATGCTATGTTACCCTTTCAAAGGCCTTGTAAAGCAACCTTTACATTCCTCCAGTCTACCACAATATACACAATGAATTATTGTGTATATTGATAAGAAAAACAGCCTGGAAACAAGACAGCAATAGAGAAAATACATCACCAATGAAGAGAAAAGATATTTACCTTGACTTCTGTTGCTTGTTTTGGTCTTGTAATGTTTCCCAGGAAAACCTGTAGGGTGGAGAGAGAGAGGGAAAAAAAAATTATCCAAGGTCTGAAGTTAAAACACCAGGAAGCTGTAAGAGAGCATAAATAATACATATGCAAAATGAGAAAAATGTGCCCAGAACGTGACTACAAACTCTACAGATGCAAAAGAAATACTTCACGGTTACTTAGCTCATGCAGGCCTAGGTATTACAAATGCATCAATGTATTAAATTTTATGAGCTGAATAGGATTTGAGCACATTGTGACAGTTCAGGGGCTATATCTCAGTTTGCAAAAAGCTTGTTTCATTTCAGCCTCCATTTTGAGAGCAACCATGATTATATCCTTCACTGTACACTGTAACAGCCATAATGAACTGCATCAGCCTCCTAGTGCTAGGAGGCATAGGTCATTGGTGTCAGGTTCTGAACGCAAGAGCCATCAACAGGCCATCATTAATGCAGTGAACCACCTTTCCTCTTGGCACAATGGGGAATGGGCTACAAGCATGGCCATTGATTTTCAGTCTTGCTCCGCCAAAAATCCTTTTCTTGTGTAGTGGGTCATGGAAAATCCTAACAAAAGAAGAAAAGCAGAAAAAACAATGGCCTACAGACTGAGGGGGTAGAAGGGGCCAGGACCCCAGGTGCTGGCCTGGCGGGGGGTGAGGAGGGAGCTGCTGATGTGTCTGTAAACATCCTCCTCTCAGCATCTGGACTAGTGGCTGCATGCTGGAGGGAGAGCTCCTTCCCCTCTGAGGGTATGTGCACACGTCTCTTTTATTTCAAAATAACCCTGGTTATTTTGAAATAAAAGAGATTAGGTCCACACGATGTATTTTATTTCAAAATGACAGACTCCATCATTTCGAAATAAGAGCCGTCATTTTGAGATAGCTTAAACCTTCTTTAAATCAAAACGGCTGTTATTTCAAAAGGGTTATTTCAAAATAATGCCATTCGGACGTGTTATTTCAAAATAACCATTATTTTGAAATAACACTTTTACCCCTCTCCTTCCCAGGGTGCCTTCCTTTTAGCCTATATTGGGTGGGGGCATGGCTCAGGTAGGGGGCCATGTTGCCACACCTCCCATGTGCCCCTCTCCTAAAGCGAAATAGCAAGTCCTGTGTTTGGACATGCTATTTCGCTTTGAGCTTTTCCCTTAATTTGAATTAACTTATTTCGAAATAAGGACTTTTTTTCAAAATAACTCATTTTGAAATAATGATGTATGTATGGACATAGCCTGAGTGTCTGGCTTTTCCCAGGCAGCAGGAGAAGGGAGGAGGGATTCCCTCAGGACCAATGTGGTAAGTAAGGGAGGTGAGGAATTCCTGGGGCCACACATAGGCTGTGTTCACACAGACCCCTTGTTCCGGAACAACGGAGGTTGTTCCGGAACAAGGTTTCAGCTGTTCACACGACGCACGGTTGTATCGGAACAATGGGAACCATTGTTCCGATACAACCGTGTTGTTCCGAAACAAGTTAAACCTCATGCGAGGATGAAACAACGTCCTCGCGGAACAACTTGCTTCGGAACAATGCGTGTGAACGTGTTGTTTCGGAACAAGATGTTCCGAAACAACTGTTCACGCGGTGCCCCCTCAGCACCCTGGCCAGGGAACCCTCAGCACCCTGGCCAGGGTGCTGAGGGGTGTCCCTTGGCCAGCGCCTGCAGAGCGGAGCTGCATGCA